>JAMPIV010001575.1:0-600000 GCA_024509875.1 Oreohelix idahoensis
CCCCCCCCCCCCACCCCTGTGGTGAAGTGGGATGTTATAAATACTTATAGGGAACTTAGTGTACTGACTGAGATCAGCTGTGAAGGTATCTATATCTATTAAGAGTAGTGTATTATAGATAACCTTACTTGCTACCACATATCTATATATCTCAGTCAGAATTATTCTGGAATAGTGTGATGCTACGTTATGTGTCTAGGGTATGAGTATGGTGAAGTGTAAGTCACAACAACAGACAGATAAACAATTTAATTTAATCCACTACTCTTGACAACACTGTGACACTCACATACATATAACACTCTACAAAGATATCTTAAAAGAGTCACTGATAAACTTTCAAATAACAATATGTATTCATTACTGGCATGAATGAATATGTGTCCTGATTCAACTACAAGGGAACCAGGAATCACAATCAATTTAAATTACAAGTTATGTACAGAATGTATTTAATATGAATATTGTAGTGACATATATTATTACAAATGTTCTAGGTGTGTCAGTTGTGTAGTAGTAAAATGAGGTAATACTGGTTTTGTTTTGTTCAAGCTCTGTTGGTATTTGTCATCATGACTTCAATAGTTTGTCTTTAGGGACTAGTATTGGAGATGTTCACAGTTCCTGATTTTAAGACAAGTAAATTCCCCTCTTAATTTTAATTTTAAAAAGTCAGTTCAAGATGAGGGGACATAATGTTGAGCTCAGCTGGCCAACTCTGCTTATCTTGAGTGATGGCGGCAGGAAAGGACTCCTCTGCTCGAATTCTCCTCTGGGCTCAGGAGACACCTCACTGATAGCTAAAAGACCAAGGAGTATGCTGTCCGACTCTGGATTCAGCAAATCTCTGACCAGATGCTGCTCAGTACCATCAAGACCACTGTCCCTGAAATCAAGAAGGATGTACCTTCTACTTCATAACTAATTTATATTCTCTTTTACACTGATCACAATACAGCACAAACATTGCGTTCAGAGCGTTAGGCCAACTGTCAGCTTCATTTGAAATACTTTATTCCAGTATTACCATTCTTAATGGTTACTACGCCTCTGCACTTCCAGCATTATTTCTTTCTAGTCAATCATCCAGGTGTCAGTGTACTGTTTGGCCATTCCATGCCGTTTTACTTCTCTCCGACACCCTCTGTTCAGGCTGGAGCATTTTTAGGCTTTACCTCACGTTTGCCACTGAACTACACATATATATACAGGCATAAATCAACAATTCACATTCAATTTTCATTAAAAGATATTAAATGGTTCAAGCTTACCACAATTCATACGAATAACACAGATACGTTGATTAGCAATGAATTCTGGCACAAACTGGCACAAATTTCCTTCTGCTTATCTTCCAGGCTTTTATTTAGCCAAATATATGCTGGCTTCAACGCACTGATGCTTTATCAAGCTATTTTAAACAAGTGGTCTCGAACTAACGCTCCCAAGTGTGTATATCAGCGAGACTGGCCAATGAGCCACGTTTCGACAAGTGTTTGAAAAAATGTTACCTTTCCCCGTTTCCCCTAACAACCAAGATAGTATTTATAGCCCGACCAATCGTGGTTAGGCTTTCATTTGTTGCGCTCCAATCAATTTGGAGTTTACATGGTAGGCTATTTCTGTAACGTAAATTTTTTTCAAACACGTTAAAAAAAAATCTTATGAGCAGAAATGATTTTATGCTGTCAGGCACCCCCAATATTTTATTTTGGGTATAATTTATTAATTCCTGGACTATTTGCGTAACGTTTTACATATTATTTGTCAGCAAGCCCTAAGGAACCCAAAAATACTAATTTAAAGGAGCTACGTGGCTGCGTTCAAAATATGCAATTTCTTCTACCTCCTGTTTCGAAGATGTGCTGTCTGGGTACTGTTATGTGTTCAAACGTAAACCCATCTAATGTTGTCTTTTCTAATAAGAGTTTGTTATGATTTATAAACCTAACTCTGGGAAAGGGTAGTGTATTTTATCACTGTCCGTCTGAAAAAGTTAGTGCTTGTAGACTTACACGCGTGATGGCAGCATTTGTATATCGCGCGTCGCGTGTTGCATGCGTTCCTGATTTTCAGCCCTCCCCTCTCGCTATCCTTTTGTCCATCTGTTCGTTCGTTTTGGTAACGTAATATAATTAATGTTAGGATTAATTTAGGTCATTACGCAGTCTCTCAATGTTTTTCTTAGAAATGCAGCACACGTTTCATTGAAGAAGGCGGGTAATAATACAGTAAGCTTTTACTATCAACGTGAAAGCGTTACAATTTGCAGACGAAGCAGAAAACAAGGGGGATTTCGAGTACATTCTTTGTGACAGCACTGTTATTTTACCATTGCTCTTCTCTTTATTAATTTTATTTGTTAGGCTTCATATTTACCTAATAATTTATATATGTGGATTAGAATATTTCATGACACCTCCCCTCTTAAAACAGACATTATATGTCAGTCCTTTATTCTATATACACATAGAGAAATTTATTATTATTTCTGGGGTTTACGGTGATTCTCATCACACGGATGGCGGCTTAAAAAATCCGCTCCCAGATTGGTTTTTCCAGATATATATTCAATGCTAAAATTATATGGAGCCAGAAGCAAAGACCATCGGAGTAACCTAGAGTTCTCATGCTTAGCCTGTGCTAAAAACGATAAAGGTTTGTGGTCAGTTTGCAACTTAAATGCCTTCCCATATAGATAAATATTGAATTTCTTTATTGCCCATATTACTGCAAGACATTCTTTTTCGCTAGTTGAGTAGTTGATTTCAGCTTTATTCAACTTTCTGCTAGCATATGCCACTGGGCTTAATTCCCCATCCAATGCATCTGATTTCTGTAGTAAAGTTGCACCTAACCCAATATTACTTGCATCCGTCCTTACTATGAATTCTTGACTTAAGTCAGGTAATTTCAAAATGGGTTTACTTGTGAGCTTTTCCTTCAATTCTTGGTAAGTCATTTCACATTGTGGTGTCCATGTAATGCGATCTGGAAGTCCTTTACGTGTCAATTCAGTTAAAGGTGCACATATGGAATTAAAGTTTTTGATATACTTCTGGTAGAAACCACATAATGAGACAAAGGATCTCACGTCCTTCTTGGTTTGTGGTCTCGGGGCTTTCTGTAGTTTCTCTAAATTCTTTGGGTCAGGGGTCATGTTTCCCTGATAAACTGTGTGTCCCAAAAATTCCAATTCTTTACATCCAACGCAACATTTGGTTGGTCGGGCTGTTAAATTTGCCTCCCTAAGTCGATCAAACAGCATGTTCAGAGAGTCAATGTGTTCCTCAAATGTTTCTGTTGCTATAAGGATATCATCCATAAAATTTGTTATACAGGGATTATTCAGAGGATCCAATAATTTTCTCATCATTCTAGAGAAGACACTAGGCGCATTCTTCAATCCAAATGGCAATCTATTAAACTCATAGTGTCCTTCTGAGGTACTAAAAGCTAGGTATGGTCTAACCTCAGGCTTTACTGGAATCTGATAGTATCCTTTACTCAGATCCACTTTTGAGAAATATTTAGCTTTATTTAGTCTGGCAAACAGCTGATTTGTATCCGGCAATGGATCCACCTGTCCTTCTGTAATAGCATTCAGTCTCCTGTAATCTATACAGAGTCTATGTTCTCCAGAGGGCTTCCTTAAGAGTACAACACCGGAGCTATACGAAGACTCACTGTGCGAAATAATTCCTTCCTTCAATAGATAGTCTATCTCTTCCTTCAAAGCTTTTTCCTTAGCAAACGGAATCGAATATGGTTTCATACAGACAGGTGTGGAGTCTATGAGTTTCATATCATATTCCAATAGGTTTGTATGCCCTGGTCGGTCTGTTAACACCTCTGCATGATTATTTAGAACCTGTTGCACTCTCTCTTTCTGAGTTTTCGTTAAATGTGTACTGATTTTCACCTGTGCTGCTGTCTCACAGGGGTGTAATGGATATTCAAATGATGAAAGTGGTTCCTTTTTCATCTCCATGGCGATGGACAAGGTCAACAAGTGTGTCTCTTCCTGATGTTCTCTTTCCAAATATTTCTTCAGGAGATTCACATGATAGATTTTTTCTTTCCCCTTCTTATCTATCTTATAATTTGTTCTAGACACCTTCTCTAGAACTGTATATGGACCCTGCCATCCAATTTGTAACTTATTCTGACTCCCAGGCAAAAGAAGCAGTACTTTCTCTCCCACAGCCAAATTTCTGTCTTTCGCCTTCCTGTTATAATAGGCAGCATGTTTCTTCCTGGCTTGTTTCAAATTTTCATTGGCAAGTTTCCAGCCAGTTTTCAACCGAGTGGTCAGCTCATTCACATATTGGTATGAAGATGTAATGTTTTCCTCTGCCTTTTCATCAGTCCACGTTCTTAACAAAGCTACATATGGACCTTTAATTGTGTGGACCTATTTGTCCATGCACCGGTATGGTCTCTTCCACTGGAAGCTTTATAGTGATGATTTTTCCTCCCAGAATTATCATTCACAAAACGACCGCTACCAATTTTTCTTTTGGGGCTTTCTCCCCTCTTAAAATTCTTGATGAGAGATTTCCTCTCTACATCCTCTTCCTCCAGTTTGTTTAAGTCCGATTGAGGGATTGTCGGCTTATCCTGGGGTAAGACATCTTTTTGCACTCTCCGCATAGTGGCCATTGTAAAACAGTTAAGTGAAGCTTGTCCGTGAAAAGGGGCTTCCCATTCCATTTGGTCCACTTTATCAAATCTATTTTTCCTTTTATTGTCAGGCCTGATTTTGCCCCGTGGCGTGTCCAGGTCCTGATCCATGTTCCCACTTGTGGGTGTTCCCTCATGTGCTATGCTACACCTTTCTACAAAACTTTCAATGTCCCATCTTGCTTTGGGCCAATAATAATTGTGAGCCACCTTTTGAATGATGGTACCTATCTTCTCATGGTCCCCATCTGGTTTCACATGTAGGCTCCTTATTAATTCTGTCCTATATCTTTTTGGAAGAACCAGCTGTCCGTGACCATGGGATCTAGTCCAGTCTTCCTATACATCAACTTGTTTTTCATGTAAAAATCTCCCTTGCCTGGAGTTGTATGACAAGTTGACAATTTTCTGAAACAAGGCTTGAGTGTTTTATCCCCAGCCTGTGCCTTCCTCATCTCTTCTGGAGTGGTATCTAACATAATATCCTCCTCCTGTCTTGAGGTCGACCTGACCTGAAGGGTTGCCATATACACAGGTTTCCTTCTGCAACGGTCAGTGTCATGATTGTCCATCTGACAATTCTTACACCACCTTTTTCCTTGGTTGAAAGATTTTCTTTCATCATATTTCCTTTCATCGAATTGTGGGAATTTATTTTTATTGTCATACCGTGGCCTATCAAATTGGTGCTTACCTTTATTTTGATCCCTAGGATCAAATTTATTAAAGTTCTGTGGTGCCCTAAAGTTATCCACCTGTTTCTTTTTATTACCTGTTACCTCTGCTTGAGCTGCTTGATACCTTTCAGCAACATTTAGCAACTCACCCAGCCTCTCTGCACCTTGTTCCATGAGAAACTTTCTCAGGTCTGGAGCCATGGACTCTCTTAGTTGCTCTATAAGGACCATTTCCTTAAGATCTTGGGTTTTCCCCAGAGAAGTCCATTTCTCCAAGTATGTCTCTATTCGTGCAGAGAACTGGTGATAGGTTTCACCTGACAGTAGTTTAGCATTCCTAAATTTTTTCCTGTAAAACTCTGCATTCTTTTCATACCTTAACAAAAGAGCCTGCTTTAGCATGTCATAATTTTCCTGATCACCTCTGCTCATTTTTGCAAAAACTTCATAAGCTGCCCCACGAAGTCCCTGAGATAACTTTAAGCTCCACCTTTCTCTCTCTAACCCATACGTGGTAGCTAATAGTTCATACCTATTTAGGTAGCTCTCAATATCATCGTCTTTCTCAACAAAATGATCTAAATGAAAATTCATAGCTGAGGTTGAGGCTCCTTGAGTAACCGTAGCATCAGAGGCAAAGGGACTGGCACCATTTTCAGGAGCATGGCCTTGAAACTCAAACTCCCTTAGTCGTAACTCATGTTCCCTTTGTAATCTTTTATCTTCTGCTTCCCTTTCTGCAGCTAATTTCTTCTCTTCTCTTTCTGCAGCTCGTCTTCTTTCCTCGGCTTCCCTTTCTGCAGCTAATTTCTTCTCTTCTGCTTCCAATTTCTTAGCCTCTTTGTCAGCCTCAATCTGCAACCTCTTAGTCTCAGCCTCAGCTTGCAACCTCTTAGTCTCAGCCTCAGCTTCAAATTGTAACTTCTTAATTTCCCTGTCAGCCTCTAACTTTCTTTCGGCTTCAAACCTTCTTTCTTCGCGTTCAATAAATTTGTCACATTCCGTCGTGACATAGGCAACCATAACTTGCCCATCTAATCCTAACTCTTTTGCAGTCTGAACCGCAGCAGATCGAAATTTGGCCAGGTCCGCCATTGTCTATCAGGTAAATTTCTACAATGTCTAACCAACAATTCAATCTCTAATGGACAACACAGGCACCGTGAGCTCAACCTTATTTAATTCCACCCAAGGATACCTTTTAATTCTTATATTCCCTGAAGTGAATTACCCCCAATATTTTTAATAGTTAAAGATTCAAAATCCCGAGAGCGAGACCCCAATATATGTGGTGAAGTGGGATGTTATAAATATTTATAGGGAACTTAGTGTACTGACTGAGATCAGCTGTGAAGGTATCTATATCTATTAAGAGTAGTGTATTATAGATAACCTTACTTGCTACCACATATCTATATATCTCAGTCAGAATTATTCTGGAATAGTGTGATGCTACGTTATGTGTCTAGGGTATGTGTATGGTGAAGTGTAAGTCACAACAACAGACAGATAAACAATTTAATTTAATCCACTACTCTTAACAACACTGTGACACTCACATACATATAACACTCTATGAGAATATCTTAAAGAAGTCACTCGTAACTTTTCAAATAACAATATGTATTCATTACTGGCATGAATGAATATGTGTCCTGATTCAACTACAAGGGAACCAGGAATCACAATCAATTTAAATTACAAGTTATGTACAGAATGTATTTAATATGAATATTGTAGTGACATATATTATTACAAATGTTCTATGTGTGTCAGTTGTGTAGTAGTAAAATGAGGTAATACTGGTTTTGTTTTGTTCAAGCTCTGTTGGTATTTGTCATCATGACTTCAATAGTTTGTCTTTAGGGACTAGTATTGGAGATGTTCTCAGTTCCTGATATTAAGACAATTAAATTCCCCTCTGAATGTTATTTTTACAAAGTCATTTCAAGATGAGGGGACATAATGTTGAGCTCAGCTGGCCAACTCAGCTTATCTTGCGTGATGGCGGCAGGAAAGGACTCCTCTGCTCGAATTCTCCCCTGGGCTCTGGAGACACCTCACTGATAGCTAAAAAGACCAAGGAGTATGCTGTCCGACTCTGGATTCAGCAAAGCTCTGACCAGGTGCTGCTCAGTACCATCAAGACCACGGTCCCTGAAATCAAGAAGGATGTACCTTCTACTTCATAACTAACTTATACTCTCTTTTACACTGATCACAATACAACACAAACATTGAGTTCAGAGCGTTAGGCCAACTGTCAGCTTCATCTGAAATACTTTATACCAGTATTTACCTCCTTAATGGTTACCACGCCTCTGCACTTCCAGCATTATTTCTGTCTAATCAATCATCCAGGTGTCAGTGTACTATTTGGCCATTCCATGCCGTTTTACTTCCCTCCGACACCCTCTGTTCAGGCTGGAGCATTATAGGCTTTATCTCCTGTTTGCCACTGAACTACACATATATATACAGGCATAAATTAACAATTTACATTCAATTTTCATTAAAAGATACTGAATGGTTCAAGCTTACCACAATTTCATGGAAATAAACACAGATACGTTGATTAGCAATGAATTCTGGCACAATTACTGGCACAAATTCCCATCTGCTTATGTTCCAGGCTTTTATTTAACACAAATATGAGCTGGCTTCAACGCACTGATGCTTTATCAAGCTTATTTAAACAAGTGGTTTCGAACTAACGCTCCTAAGTGATTATATCAGCGAGTCTAGCCAATGAGGCCCCGTTTCGACAAGTGTTTGAAAAAATGTTACCTTCCCCCGTCTCCCCTAACAACCAAGATAGTATTTATAGCCCGACCAATCGTGGTTAGTCTTTCATTTGTTGCGCTCCAATCAATTTGGAGTTTACATGGTAGGCTAATTCTGTAACGTAAGATTTTTTTCAAACACGTTATAAAAAAAATTTATGAGCAGAAATGATTCCATGCTGTCAGGCATCCCCACTATTTTATTTTGGGTATAATTTATTAATTCTTGGACTATTTGCGTAACGTTTTACATATTCTTTGTCAGCAAGCCCTAAGGAACCCAAATATCCAAATTTAAAAGAGCTACGTGGCTGCGTTCAAAATATGTATTTTCTACCTCCTGTTTCGAAGATGTGCTGTCTGGGTACTGTTATGTTTTCAACCGTAAACCCATCTAATGTTATCTTTCCTAATAAGCGTTTTTTATGATTTTAAAACCTAACTCTGGGATGGGTAATGTATTTTATCACTGTCCGTCTGAAAAAAAGTTAGTGCATGTAGTCTTACACGCGTGATGGCAGCATTTGTGTATCGCGCGACGCGTGTTGCATGCGTTCCTGATTTTCAGCCCTCCCTCTCTCTTTATCCTTTAGTCCATCTGTTCGTTCGTTCCGCCGTGTATAAAATGGAATGAATGAAATATTAAAATTAGGTCATTGTTCAGCTTGGTATCTCAATGTTTTTCCAAGAAATACAGCACACGTTTCATTGAAGAAAGCGGGTAATAATATAGTAAGCTTTTACTATCAACGTGAAAGCGTTACAATTTGCAGACGAAGCAGAAAACAAGGGGGATTTCGAGTACTGTCATTGTGACAGCACTGTTCTTTACCATTCTTCTTCCTTTATTTATTATATGTATTTATTAGGCTTTATATTTACTTGATAATTTATATATGTGGATTAGAATATTCCACGACAAGCAGTCATGTTATCAGTGCCACAGTTACACTCATTGGTAGTTCCTATCTTTAGCTTGTTGAATAGATGGTATCTCAATCTGTTGTGGCCAGTGCGGAGTCTGAAGATTACCACTTGTTCTCTTCTGTTGAGCTGGTAGTAAGCATCATTCTGTGTGTGACCTGGATGTCCTACATTCCATTTGTTTCTGTATCTGATTCTGATAATACTCTTTGCATCCTCGAAAGTTATGCTTGGATCAAGCTGAGGTAGATGTGAACCTTCTTTTGCCATTCTGTCAGCCTCTTCATTGCCAGTGATGTTACAATGAGATGGGATCCATTGGATCACAACACCTTTGAATCGTTGACAAAATTTGTGGAGCACTATTCTGAGGTCATCAAGGTCTGTATTATTTTGGCTTTTCAACGTTGCAATTACTGACTGTGCATCAGTAAAGAAAACAACTTGTCTCTCTGCGCTTTCTTCTGTCAATATAACTTCCGCTGCAGTTTTCAAGGCCTCTACCTCTGCTCTGAAGTTACTTGAGAATTGTCCTGTTGCCACTGACAGTCTTTTTTCTGCACCAGTGCTTAAGGTCAGAAAGACACCCCCACTTCCATTTTCTGTTGCATTTGTTGCAGATCCATCTGTGTATGCATGTGTCCAGATGTTGCGTGGGTAACGTTTCTCTATGTATTTTGTCGCTACGAATTTTCTATCTGTTGCAGTTTGGCTCTTTTTTCTTTCAATTCCAGGAATGTTTTCCATCATTTCAGGGAAACGATTTTGTTTCCAAACTGCAAGCTTGTATGCAGTGTAGATGGGTTTAATAGTGGATATTTCATTTATGGAAACTGCTCTCATCTGTGGCTTGGTTGATTCTACAAAGTTGCTTCGTTTGAGTCTTTGCCTTCTAAGAGCATTCATTCTATGGCACATTGGGTGGTCTGTTAGTCTTTTGAATGTTTCGGCCTGTTGCCGAGCCCTGCAGTCTCTTCTATCCTCCATTGGCCGAAGGCATGTAATCTTTTCCAGTTCTTTTATAGGTGTTGACTTCATGCCTCGCGTTATAATTCTTATTGCTTGATTATGTTTTTCTTTTTGTGGATACTTTATTCGATCAGTGAAGTTAATTTCAAAGCATTGGATGACGTTATTTTTCCAAGAGAACACCAGGATATAAGTTGTTTCCAACATTCACACCAAAGGAACAAATAACCGAACATTCATTTTCATACACGTATTTCACATATTTTCGACAGGGTCTATGATGTTACTATGCCTGTTGTGAACTTTACTAACACAGTCCAGCCACCATTTTTTTCCTATTTGTGTAATATTTTTTCCTTCTTAAAAATCATCAAATTGTTGTGAGTTTGTTTTCTCGTGATAATTTTTTGTTGTAAAACCTTTTAATGATTTTTTTTTTTTTACATTTCTAAATTGAAATAAACTGAATTAACCTTGATATGAGGATTTTTGTTTGTTTGTTTGTTTGTTCTGCTCAGACAACCAAATCCATAATCTTTACTTCTTTTCCATACTATTTGTGAGTGACAAAGTGAAAGTATGTGCAAAAGAGTAATATTGTCGCCAGAGAAAACAAGAAGAGCTATGTGTGGACGTTTCTTACTGAAGAACTCACTGACTGTGGCTGCTGTCTATCTCTCTTGCTCATCACTATCACACGTCAGTGTGCACTGCCGTCTCTTACCTCTCTGCAGCTGTCAAGCCTTCATTTCTTTTAATTAATTCCTCATGCGACAGGAACGCATATAAAATACCTTGTGGTCTGGTTAAAAACATTGTATTTGATCATGCTAACTCAAATACGTTCGATATCTGTTGCACCAACAAGATTATGTCATATATTTAACCATAAAAAAAGGCTTTACTATGTAATGAAGTATGCTAAAATAAATCAAACTATAAGAAATACATTATACAGGGTTCTCCAAAAGATGTTAAACAGTTATTTCAGATATTTTGGTATTCTTTGCAGTTGATTGAAATAGCTTACTAACTTACATAGTCGTTCCTCTTCTTCCTTTGGGTGTAGAGGTTTGTCACAAATGTGGCCATGCGTGCTGATGATGAAGAGGGTATAGTGGTTCGTATCACTGCCCCAACAGTAGGTAGTTTAGACGATGATGTTAAGTTACTTCTGATCAACTTTGACGATACAACAGCGTATGACTGACAGATAGTTGATGGTTTAACATCTGGATGAACATACTTCACTCCAACAGCAGTGAACAGAAATGCGTAGTTCATATACATGAAGATCAAAATTTAAATCATGATGTGCCCAACCTTCCACCTGAGGCTAGTAAATTGATACAGCAAAATTTATCATGGGCAATACTCTACAACATCGTCCCTACTCATTCTTCTTATAATCTCTGTACTCTGTATTTTCTTATGTCTCTAGTGGTCAAGGTGGTTATGTCTTGAGAACAACTGTTGTCATTTAAATCTTCTTGTCATAAAATTTATCTCAGTACTCGCTGTTCCTAATTCTGTTCTACCTTGTCTCTGCAGTACTTCTATCTTCTTGAGTTTTCGAGTCATTAGTGTGACACTTTGTGTATCTTTTAGAAAAGACTGGTCTAACACCAGGGATGACTATTTCTGCCAATGTCTATTTCTTCACACTTCTCATGGCTAGCTGCGGCCTATTGTTCTTCTCATTATTCTAAACAGTTTATCTAGTTGTCTAGCTTTGACATACCTGGTCGTCTTATCGTCTCATAAATCTTGAGTTGGGAACACTGTCTCTGGTCCTCAGAAATAAAATAAATACTGTCTTACGCACTTGGGAGAAAACTCATATTTCTCAAACCACGCTTAACGCGTCTAGCTCTGTACTGACTAAACTAGAACCCCGATTTACCATTACAATTATTTACGAAGCTTCTAGATCAGACTTTCTCACGAACCGTTCACTCGCTTCTACAAAATCTCGTGCAAAACTTACTTCGTTCACATTATCCGAAAAACCAAACTCACTTTATCCCTCAAGGGACGTAATTATAAATTATCGCCCTTTGCCTCCAAGTCATCAAGTCATAGTTTTATCGTTCTCCAACACAAACTCCAAGCCCGCTAAATTAGCTTATGCAAAAAGCAAGATGAGCTCTCATTGCATAGGGAAACAATGGAGATCAAGAGAAATCAAGATCAACACGAAAATAAGAATCTTCAACTCAAATGTCAAGTCAGTCCTATCGTATGGCTCTGAAACATGGAGAACAACAAAAACAACAACCAGGCTACAAACTTTCATAAACGAATGCTTGCGAAGAAAAGAAGGATTTAAATGGTATGACAAAGTCACAGATGTGGAATTGATGACAAGAGCCAGAAAAGTGCTGGTGGAACAATAGTTGAGAAGAAGACGCTGGCGATGGATAGGACACACACGCTGAGGAAACCTGTTGATAGCATTACAAGGCAGTCCTTGTTCTGGAATCCCCAGGGAAAGAGAGGCAGAGGTAGACCACCCAAAAAAAAAACCCATGGAGAAGAGAGCTAGATACAGTAGTGAAAAGGAATAGGAAAACATGGAAAAAGCTGCTACTTCTGATACTTGCAACATTTTCTTTAAGACCTGATATTTGTACCCTAATGGCATTCAGCGATGTTCCCCTTTGCATCGAGAGGCAAGTGAACTACCGACTCTGCCAATGCATCCCGCTATGTATTGATAGTAGTGGACGTTTTACAATGCTTGTGTTTTTGTTTGTCTGTCTGGGCATCATATACTTAGGTAGAACACGTTCCTTTTGCTTAAAACAAACATATTGTACTGTCCTACTTACTAATGAAGTGTTAAAAAGCTAGCTTTCGTAAAAGTAATCTAAACCTTTTAAAAAATCTTGTTTAACAGAATCTTGTTTAACGCAGCCACTGCAGACTCAAGTAGAACAGTCCTAACTACGATGGTTTGGCCATGTCTGCAGACTCAAGTAGAACACTCCTAACTACGATGGTTTGGCCATGTCTGCAGACTCAAGTAGAACACTCCTAACTACGATGGTTTGGCCATGTCTGCAGACTCAAGTAGAACACTCCTAACTACGATGGTTTGGCCATGTCTGCAGAATGGAAGAAGATCGGCTACCACGATAAGTGTAGGAAACTAAGAGCCAGGGATCCAGACCTCTAGGACGACCCAGAGTCCTCTGGGAGAACAGCATTAGGCAATCTCTGCAGGAACGATGACTGAATTGGAACCAGGCCAGAAGCAAGACAGCTGATATGATAGTATGGCGCTTTCTCTGGCAAACCTCTACACCTCTACCCCCCCCCCCCTCCTCCCAGTAACACATATAGAGGAATATATAATACTTGCAAGTAGATTAAGAAACACTACAGTAATGTCATAATATTGTGTGATGGAACACCCCTTTCCCTTCCTGGCTTTCTCCTGGGGGCCGACCACCCCCTTGCAACCCTTAGTATGCCACTGTACTCACGCTCTGTCTCTAATATTTAAAAAAGCCGTATACGTTGATGAACCTTACCTCTAAAGCTTTGTTGTGGGCTTTTTTCCTCACGTGAGCCATGTAAAACTGTCGGAGAGCCAACAGTAGCATAAGCCCGCCAACGGCCAGAAGGATGGGACCCGTAATCGGAACCTTCTCGCCAAAGACATCGTGGACTCCTGCTGAAAGAATTACGAGGTCAAGGCCAATATTGTTGCAGTTGATGTTGATTCAAGATTTTAATTTTCCCGTACAAGCACAGAGGACATGTGCACTGTTAACATTTCTCATTTACCTTCTAAAAGCCAAATTCAGTTCATATGATTTCTCTATGTATGACAAATTTTCAATGATTTCTTTATAAAGGATAAATTACGTTAGAATTCAATTTGAAAAACTGTTCGTATAACTAATACATGCAAGAAAAAAAATCATACATGTACTGTACATTTAAAAAAAAGAGTTAATGATTGTAAAACAAATAATTATTATTCCTTATGTACGGGCAAAACCTCATCATGCAATACAAAGTGCTGCAGACACCACCCGTGCATGATGCATGCTTCCTGCAAAGGAAGAGGGGGGGGGGGGGGAAGCAGGAGTGGTGGCATCAACTTCTAGATTAAGGCTGTAATGGTTCTTCATGTTTTGGTGCAACACAACAAGTAAAAATTGAATGGTGTCTATGGTATTGTGACGTGTATAAATCATGTAAGTGCACTTCATGCATTATGTCCACTAAAAGTGCAGTCTGGCTTTGTTTTCAATATTTGATATTGTCATATACAGTTTTATTCTAACAACAAACATTTTTATCGGGCTTGAATTAGACTTACTAGTACCACATCCTTCAAATGTCAAGTCAGTCTTATTATATGGCTCTGAAATATGAGGATCTGTTAAAACTACAACCAAAAAGCTGCAGTTTCATTTAATTGGCGTTAGCGGAAAATTGAAATGGTATGACAAAGTCACCAATGTGGAACTGATGACAAGAACCAGACAAATGCCAGTGGAAAAAAAGACGAGAAGAAGGCGCTGGAAATGGATAGGACACTCACTGAGGAAACCGACTGATAACATTACCAGGCATTTCTCGCTCTGGAATTTTCAGGGTAGGAAAAATTGAGGCAAACTGACAAACACATGGGGAACACAGGTGGAGACAACACATGGAGAACACAGGTGGAGACAACACATGGGGAACACAGGTGGAGACAACACATGGGGAACACAGGTGGAGAAAACACATAGAGAACACAGGTGGAGACAACACAAGGGGAACACAGGTGGAGACAACACAAGGGGAACACAGGTGGAGACAACACATGGGGAACACAGGTGGAGACAACACATGGGGAACACAGGTGGAGACAACACATGGGGAACACAGGTGGAGACAACACATGGGGAACACAGGTGGAGACAACACAAGGGGAACACAGGTGGAGACAACACATGGGGAACACAGGTGGAGACAACACATGGGGAACACAGGTGGAGAAAACACATGGGGAACACAGGTGGAGACAACACACAGGTGGAGACAACACATGGGGAACACAGGTGGAGCCAACACAAGGGGAACACAAGTGGAGACAACACATGGAGAACACAGGTGGAGACAACACATGGAGAACACAGGTGGAGACAATACATGGAGAACACAGGTGGAGACAACACATGGAGAACACAGGTGGAGACAACACATGGAGAACACAGGATGAGACAACACATGGAGAACACAGGTGGAGACAAAACATGGAGAACACAGGTGGAGACAACACATGGAGAACACAGGTGGAGACAACACATGGAGAACACAGGTGGATACAACACATGGGGAACACAGGTGGAGACAACACATGGGGAACACAGGTGGAGACAACACATGGGGAACACAGGTGGAGACAACACATGGAGAACACAGGTGGAAACAACACATGGAGAACACAGGTGGAGACAACACATGGAGAACACAGGTGGAGACAACACATGGAGAACACTGGTGGAGACAACACATGGGGAACACAGGTGGAGACAACACGAGGAGAACACAGGTGGAGACAACACATGGGGAACACAGGTGGAGACAACACAAGGGGAACACAGGTGGAGACAACACATGGGGAACACAGGTGGAGACAACACATGGGGAACACAGGTGGAGACACTAAAGAAAATGTCAAGAAAGACATAAAAAAAGACATTGAGCTGATGTCAAGCCACAGGAGGAGTTGGCATAAGCTTGTTGAAGGCCTAGAGGACATGCCATACGTTTGTTAAAGGCTAATGCTGCTTGGGAAGCTAAAGGGTTAATCAATGAATGACTGAATACACAGTCGACAGTGAACTAGCGAGAATAAGTGCAATAAAAGAAGTAAAGAGAGGGCAGTAAAACATGAGTAGCTACTGATACCACCACTTCAAGAGCACATGTGATAGTTTGATGCAGACGTCCTACAACAGGTCCGGTTTGGTGGTGGTTCCATGTTCCATAAGGAGCAGAAAATAACAGAAAAAGAAGACATCGGTACTAATTATTTGGTTTAGTTTGGTTGTAAGGACTATCTTCATTGCACACGGACTACTCCATCAGTGCTCTAATCTCTTCCCTTAGACTACACAAGGAGAGTCTCAGCACAGTGCAAGATCTCCGTAGCACCGGTGAGAATCCCAATGTGCATATATAAAAATCACACATTCTATAAATATTGTTGTGGTGGGTAGGTTTATAATGTTTAAATTTTGCCAGGGCAGCGGCCTGATAGGACTGCTCTTTACGATTTCCAACTGGCGTGGGATTTTTAATGTGCGCAACTTACACACGCGACCTCCTATATTTTTTTTCGCCCTTATCCGAGAAGGATAGTCATCCGATCTCACTAGCCAGGAGACCCGGGGGGGGGCGGGGGGGGGGGTATGACACCATTAGGACTAGTGGATCTGAAAAAAGAATTTCCAGAAATTATATTCTCTTAACTGGGAATCGAACCCGGTACTTCTAGAACTCGAGGTGGACGCCATACCTCTTAGCCACTCTGACCCTGTTAATTTTTAACCTAGTATTAACATGAAAAAAAAAAATCATGCAGCACGTAAAAGTGTGAGTTTTAAACTATTATAAACCATACGTAAAAATGTGAGTTGTAAACTATTATAAACCATACGTAAAAGTCTGAGTTGTAAACTATTATAAACCATACGTAAAAGTGTGAGTTGTATAGAGTGACAAAACTGACTGTAGCTAATATGAAAACAGCGAAGACCTCTGTGGCTGGAATATATAAAGACATATTTTCTAACATGCTTTTCTAATGTGAAAGAAAGCTATGAAATGTTTATTAAAACCAGTTAATACACCATCACACTAGCTGCATTAAAAAAAAACCCGAAATAAATAAATAATAATGATAAATATCACACAATATAATTTTTGCAAAAATTGAAAAGTGAACAGTGGTGATAAATATACAGACAGTTCAATGCTAATGTGAAAGAAAATTATTTTCAAGAAGAGACAGATAACAGAACAATGTTATGGTAAAGCTGGGCTAACAAGAAAAATTATTGATGAAAAATAAAACTTAACAGGAATCAGTGATAATGTAAAAACCTTCACCAAAAAGAAAGCCAATTCAGTGATGTTGCAGAAATACGTTGCATGTAAATAAAAACAATTTAGCGATTGTGTAAAATGCTTGCATAAACATTAGGATAATCCACTAACAAGAAATCAATGTGTCGTTTGGTTAGTGATATCATGTGCTACAGCAGTCAGTAAACTTCTCAATGGAAAAATCTTCTAAAAATTCATGCATAAATTAATAATTTTGTTTGCAAACACAAAATAAGACGATTTGTCTTTAAAAAAAAAGTTATTTACAAAAAAAAAGAAAAAAAAAAGAAATTACGACACTGAGTTACCCCCTCATATGTTTGGGCATTTATCTCTGTCCTCTCAGATTTGGATGGAGGATGCAGAGGAGGGATGATACAGAGATTACAAACGTTTCCTCCTGTCCTATCGTTGAACTTTCTCTCTCTCTCTCTCTCTCTCTCTCTCTCTCTCTCTCTCTCTCTCTCTCTCTCTCTCTCTCTCTCTCTCTCTCTCTCCGTCTTTCTCTTTCTATCTGACTGTTTCACGCTTCCTCGTCATTATTATTTTGCAGTTGTGCCTCAATCGTCAGTCTACACATCCCTCTCTCCATTTAACTGTCTCTCTATTCCTAGGCTAATATATGTCGTGTCCTTCTGTATCCTGTTGTTCACGTACAGTACATGCCCATTAGATCTCCTCTGCTTCGTTTGATTTCATAATTGAAGCTGTTCATACCTTACCTATCTTAGAGTTTGGTATTCCTTATCCTGTTTTCCCATATTATTCCAGATATTTTTTTACAGCTGTCTTTTCAAATCCCGTGACATCGCTACTGTCTAGTTTGTTTTCTGTTTCTGATGATACACGAAAAACAAGTGAATTTATTCTTCTTCTTCAAATACCATGCCTGGAGGCGTAGGTGATCATGACTCTCCACAACTTCCTGTATCCAGTTCTATTGATTATTTTTATTCTTGACTTCTTTCAATGACATGATGTCAAACCTTCTAATATCTTCTCTCTGTTTCGTCCTATGTCTCTATTTACTCAACCATTCCTTGTTGTCACGAAATAGTCCTGCTTCATTCTTCTCATAGCACGCCCAAAGAAAGTAGGTCGCTTTCTTCTAACACGAGGAATAAGCTTCCTTCGTAGGTGGGGACCTCTGGTGAAATTAAAAGGATCCCGTTACACGCCCATTGAGGCATATTGGGAATATGGTGTTAGGCCCATATTTTCTTGACCATCGGCACACTAGGGGTGATGTGGTCAGCATCACGCCGGCCGACAGATGAAATTAACCACACTTAATATTACATTAATGTTGAAATTATGGTCGTCTTATTGTATGCTCAGAAATAAAATAAACGGTATGAAACCACTTCTGCCTGTTTTTTTTTTTTGTTCTCCCTGTTACTGCTGTGCTAAATTGTTTATTCTATTTTCATCATAATTTTAATTTTCGCTCCTTCTGGAGCATAGAGCCACCACTGAAGCTGGCCTCATGCGAGAAGCCTGCATAAAGCATTCACATGCTCTTGTCGCAATAGTTTCTGTAGCAATCTGTTTTACGGGATGAGGTTGCCAGCCTTATGTATAGCCCCATGTTAGTCGTCGTGCACGATATGCCTGAGCCGAGCAGTAGTTCTTGTCTTTCTCTGTTTCATCAAAGACTCCCGGAAACTACACGGGCCTACCGCTATTTTAGATAAACAAATATCAAAGGTATACAATTGTCTCTCAAGGTCATTCAATGACTTTCAAACGTTTGATTTAGCGCAACTATGAAGGCGACAAAATGGAATGGATCTGCACAACATGCTAAATAGTGCAGAAAACTGTATTCAGGGCACGAAGTTAAAAATCATATATACACGAGGGATATTGCCTTAATAATGTCCCTAGAGTATTCAGAGCAAAAAATGAAAAACCATACGTATATGAGGGATTTTACTTAGTAATTCCCTAGAATATTCAGAGCAAGAAGTTAAAAAACCATACATACAAGGGGATTGACATAAGTCTTGGGCCTGACCATGAAAGACATGTCACAGAGAGCTGAAATTGTGTATAGTGTTTATTCCTTTTCAATATAGCCCCCGTCTGAATTGACACACTTCTGCAATATCTGCTTGACCTTGAAAAGACCTTGGGAGTAGAACACCCTATTTTTCAAACTAAACCAGTCATCACATGCCAGTATAACCTCTTCATCGCTGTCAAAATGATTTCCTTTTAGCTGTTTTTTAAGATTTGGGAATAGAAAAAAGTCTGATGGAGCCAAATCTGGAGAATATGTGGGTGTGGAAGAATTTCAATATTCAAATCGTTGGCTGCTAGCTGCACAAGCCGTGCTTTGTGAGAGGGCGCGTTGTCTTGAAGCAAAGGAAGATTTTGAGTGCGCGTTATCCCTCCTTTCCTGTTCACAACCTTTCTTAGTTTTGTGAGAAGATCTACATAGTACTGTCCATTAACTGTGTTGCCATGAGGCAGATAATCTTTAAAAAGGACACCTTTGCAGTCCGAAAAAACAGTCAGCATCACTTTTCCTGCAGATTTCTGCGCCCTCGGCTTGACAGGTGTTGGGGAGCTGGGTTTTCCATTGCATGCTGGCAATTTTGGATTCGGGGTCATAATGGTATACCCAAGTCTCATCTACTATCACCATGGTCTCCAAAAATTTTTTTGACTTACACTTTTTGAGCAACTGTTGACAGCAATTTATCCTCGTTTGCTTCTGTTCACGTGTCAACAGTCGCGGAACCCAGCGTGCACACACTTTTCTCATGTTCAGTCTGTTGTGTAAAATTCTATAAACTGTTCTTTCATTTAGTTTTACTCTACTAGCTATCTCCACAATTGTCATTTTTCGATCCTGGTCAATGATTTTCTTCACTCTTGTTGCATTTTCATCGTTGAAATCTGAGGCTGGTCTACCAGATCTTGGCAGATCAGCAACATTTGAGCGGCCGCACTTAAACTGTTGACACCAGTTTTTTACCGAAGTATATGAAGGACAAGAATCACGAAACACTGGTTCCATCTCCCTGTGTATTTCTGTAGGGGTTTTTCCCTGAAACATAAGAAATTTTATCACAGCTCTGGCCTCCTTCTTTTCCATTGTTTTGTCAAATCTTTGGAGCAGCAGATCTGGTCAATAGGGTACATTGCACCGTGCACCGTAGCGGAAAAACCCATTGAAGAAACAAACGCGTACTTTACACATTCAGTGCAAATATGATGAACTTTAAATGTGCCAAGTTTTATCTTTCTCCTGTGACTCCTTCATGGTCAGGCCCAAGACTTATGTCAATCCCCTTGTACGAGGTATACGAGGGATGTTACCTTAGTAATGTCCCTAGAAGCAAAGAAAACACTAGTAGAACGGGAGCTTATATTGCCTAGAGTTCCCTAATATACTTATTGCGTTAGCGGTGACTTCCAGTAACGAACAAGGACAAACTTCCAGCCATCTTTTCGGGAAAATACCCAAAAGGAGGTCATTGGACCGTGAAAGCTAAATTGAACAACCATTAAAAGAGCACTCAAGCCTTTCTAATTTTTCATAATCATTAATAAAAAGATCCAGTGACACTGAAATGGAATGGTTTGGTTTGGTTTTTGTTCTAAGTATCATCTTCATTGCACGCGGACAACTCCATCAGTGCTCCGATCTCATCAGTTAGATCACACAAGGAGGATCTCAGCACAGTGCAAGAACTCCGTTGTACCGGTGAGGATCCAAAGTGTGAAAAGAATGAAATGGCCACAGGAGGAATAATACTGTCGTCGGGACATGCAGCAGAAAGATAGCAGCAAAATTTTTTCCCCGTCATGATTTCGCGGGTTACTAGTTCATTATAATACATTTATTGACGCATTTAACTTAGTTTTGGTGAGGAATAATTTATCAGGGAGCCAAAATAAACTTCTTCTTTAATCCTTGTCCACTGACTGACAAACTAATCAGTGACCATCACGCCTGGTGGCGTCTTGTAGGACAGAAACAAACTGTCTCCACTTTGCTTGGTCGGCAGCTATCATTGGTGTGGTACCCCAGCTATGAAAATCAACTTGAACCTCATAAACACAGCTGAAGAAACAGGTCCAGACTGGAAATTGATGGACACAACAAATGCAGCCATGTGTTATGTGGGAACCAAAAAAGATTGATTTAAGATAATATAAAACCCGGAGGCTGCTAAGCCGGAGTACGAATACAAACACTAGATAAGTAGTGAGAGCCCGTCGTGCGCTGCTAATCTATCTTCTTGTTTTAGGAAGGGTCCGCCGATTTATTTGTTCTCAAAAGCTAAGCCTGGATTACGCGAAAGCGTAAAGTACTCAAATGGTTACTTCCACTTAAACAGTACTAACACGTTTTACAGAATTATTTAAAATTGTGAGCCATTTCCTGTTGTGGAAAACTGGCTGCCTGTTATACAATTCAACTGACAGATAGCTATAAAGAGAGAGAGAGAGAGAGAGAGAGAGAGAGAGAGAGAGAGAGAGAGAGAGAGAGAGAGAGAGAGAGAGAGAGAGAGAGAGAGATATGGAGAGAGAGAATTATTATAACATTACGGTTTTCTACCTTATCTATGTCAATTCACAACGTCTAAAGATTCTGATTAATATTTATTGATACAATGATATGACAATTTACACGTTGTATTTATTTCCCCAGTGAGATATCAAAACCTCGTTTGAGAGGATTAGCTCAGAATTTGACATGGCCACAAAATGTTTGATTCTGTTAGATTAAATCTTGTCGCAACTTGACACATCAACTATTTGGACAATGAAATGAATGAGAAAAGCGTATAATAAGAGACAACAAAGACCTAATGAAAAACAGAGTAAAAAAGGTAAAATATTGGAATAGTGATAGTGAAGGACTACAGTGAGAGACAAAAGTAAAATATTGGAATAGTGAGTGAAGGACTACAGTGAGAGACAAAGGTAAAATATTGGAATAGTGAGTGAAGGACTATACTGAGAGACAAAGGTAAAATATTGGAATAGTGATAGTGAAGGACTACAGTGAGAGACAAAGGTAAAATATTGGAATAGTGATAGTGAAGGACTACAGTGAGAGACAAAGGTAAAATATTGGAATAGTGATAGTGAAGGACTACAGTGAGAGACAAAGGTAAAATATTGGAATAGTGATAGTGAAGGACTACAGTGAGAGACAAAGGTAAAATATTGGAATAGTGATAGTGAAGGACTACAGTGAGAGACAAAGGTAAAATATTGGAATAGTGATAGTGAAGGACTACAGTGAGAGACAAAGGGAAAATATTGGAATAGTGGTAGTGAAGGACTACAGTGAGAGACAAAGGTAAAATATTGGAATAGTAATAGTGATGGACTACAGTGAGAGACAAAGGTAAAATATTGGAATAGTTATAGTGAAGGACTACAGTGAGAGACAAAGGTAAAATATTGGAATAGTGATAGTGATACAGTGAGAGACAAAGGTAAAATATTGGAATAGTAATAGTGAAGGACTACAGTGAGAGACAAAGGTAAAATATTGGAATAGTTATAGTGAAGGACTACAGTGAGAGACAAAGGTAAAATATTGGAATAGTGATAGTGAAGGACTACAGTGAGAGACAAAGGTAAAATATTGGAATAGTGATAGTGAAGGACTACAGTGAGAGACAAAGGTAAAATATTGGAATAGTAATAGTGAAGGACTACAGTGAGAGACAAAGGTAAAATATTGGAACAGTTATAGTGGAGGATACAGTGAGAGACAAAGGGAAAAAATGTTTCAATAACTTGTCCATGTGAATTCCGAGCGTCGAGTGACAGAGTGGTTAGACTGCTTCGTTCTCGAGGCAAAGTTACCTTGGTTGGAATCTCGTAGTGTCACGTTCCTGTCTGCCCAGCTGTGAATAAGACAGCAGACTCTGCGTTTGAATTAGAGAAGACAAACTGAAGTTGAGATGTAGTATAGTGAAGTGTCTTTACTCCCCTACAGCAGTATCTCCTCTGGGACTACCTTTACTGTTTAAAGTGAATTATAACGGACAAGAAACAGACATTCACACTTTAAACTATAGCCACGGTCTGTGAAAGGGTAAGTAGGTGAATTAATGAACAGGACATATAACCAGGGCTTTGGAGCGGAGCTCGGAGCTGCGGAGTGGAGCAGCAGGCTTTTAACCCGGCTACATGTGCTGGCTACATGTGCTGGCTACATGTGCTGGCTACATGTGCTGGCTACATGCACCATGGGATCGAAAAGGGAAAAGATGTGTAAATGAAACTAGAATCATTCAGTCATTCTTACATAAATAATTCAATCTGTAAGAAAATATTGCTGTAATCAAATAGTATTTCACAATCTACCGCAGGTAAATTTAAATCAACTTTAAAGCTGAAAACAGTCCGAGTTATCGAGAAGAGCAGACACTTTGCGTTAATGAGTGGTGTTGGAACTTCTATATGTAAAAATTACACGGGCCAGTCCTTGAACAACTACTGTCGTCGTAACAGAACAACTGTGTGATGTCTTCATGGAGAGGACAACACAACATATGATTCTTTCGCAAACTTCTACAGAGGAGCGACAGCTGCTCGAGCGACAACATATGAAAGCGGTGATAGATATGTAAAAGAAGTACAACATAACAAGACATAAGGTTCAAGACACGCTTGTTCAGAATTCTATAATCGACTAGGCTTGCAACATATCTCCCACGTGAAGAAGATTTTAAAAACAAACAATATGTTTACACATCATTTATTAAATGTTTATTGGCTAATTATTTTTGTTTTATATTTTAATTTTGATTACGCGATCGCTTTCTTGGATCACGCTAATATTGGTAGTGCACTCTGTACTTAAATAGGAGTTCTCTTTTACCCCACCCCCTTTTCGACATTAAATATCTCTTTTAGCTGAAGTAACCTGACCTCAGAAGTTGTGTCAAACCGGTCATGCTATTAACAACAGGCACAAGGTCATGCAAATATTGAGCTCACTTCTACGTATACCTAGCCAGGTAAGGATAACCCCGATCACAAACAGGATGCAGCTTATGGTACAGAAGACGATTCCACAGCGCAGCGGCCCTTTCCAGTCCACGTGGTTCAGTAAGTGGGGGTACCGAGAGCTCCTTAATCCGCTGGATCTGCCCCGTGTGTTGACGCCCTTGTGTCCTCCCACGTGAAACATTTTTGTCAGTGAGACTGGTGCAGGGGTGATATAGGCGTCGACATGGTTAATCTGGAGCTGGGGTTTTGATGGTGTCTGCTACTGTACTGACGATGGATCAGCATGTCGTGAGCTGAAACGAAGGGAAAATAAAGCTATTATTAATCAACCATTCTTTACAAAATAAATAAATAGAAGTTACAAATGTCGCAATCCGCGTTGTCTTACAAAGCTACTGATAAGAACCAAATACCTACACTGAGCAAAATGGTTAAAGACAATCCAGTTGGTTTATGTTTGCCGGTTGGTTTAAATCGAACACATATCTTTTGTTACTCTTTACTTTTTTCAACAACAATAACAACAAATCCGCGATGAGCAGGTTTCAACCAGCAAGGGAAGACCCCTCTGATATCAAGCTGAATGCCTTAACTACTTGACCATCACAGCTTTTACAAACATGACCAGTGAACAAACAGTTGGAAGAAAGAATCAAGGCCCTGGAGATGTGGATTTATAAAAGAATGTGGTGCATCTAGTTGGTTTTCAGAAATTCTAGAACATCTCAGCATGAATAGACAGATAATGAATGAGATGAAAGTGAAACAGATAAAACATTTTCGTCACATAAATAAAACATAACACATCGCTGAAAATCACAACGGAAGAAAAAGAAGAAACTAAACGTGCAAGAGGAAGACAGAACAATAAGTGGGAAGATAACATCAACAGATGGACAGGAAAGAATTCTTTAAGAGTAGACCATCAAGACAAGCAACAGACGACGTTGAGATCTTTTGCTGCCGACCTTCGAAGCCAAGATGGCAGTTTGATCAGATCATCTTACAAAAAGAATGTTCTGAAAATTATTAAAATTAAATAAAACAGTTTTTATTATATTTATTTTCCGTTTCAATCACTTCGTTTCAAAAAAATAATAATTCAAATTCCCGAAAAAAGGAAATAGGATAAATAAATACAGCTGCATGGTTTCTTGTATGAAACATTAAGATAAGAACTGGTCAGGTTGAATGCCTCGTCATTTTGTCTTCTTACTGGCTACAGAAATGCGCGTGAAAAAGAACAATCATTAGAATTTTAATTCAGTGGACTTTGACAAAACAGCTACACGATTTTGGTTTGGTCGATGACCTTTCCCTTCCATCTCATTATCAAAATCAGATACCAGATAAAAATAGAATACTGGATGAAATGTCACATCAACTGCGCAACAAAATCAGCAAAGAAAAGACAAAGATCAGGAGAATAAGTGTCGTAAATAATTTGACTTGGCGAAACACCTCTAGATGTTGTGAACTAATACGTCTATCTTGGCAGCAACATAAACAAAGTTAAAGGAAGCGGAAAGTGATAGCACAACAAAGAGACAGAAGGAAAGAAGAGCTTCATCGAATTTAGAAATTTATAAAAATCAAAGGACATCAAACCCAACACCAAAATGTCAGTTCAAATTAAAAGGAGCTCTATTATATGGTACGAAGAATATAAAAATATTTTGAATGAACGATGAGTTAAAAAACACGACACGAAAACACCATAACCTAATATAAATTGATACTACCAATAGCAATCAATTGCAAAGTACAATAGGAACTTGAATATAACACAACTCTGAAAATAAAATGACATTAAATACCCTAATAAAACCGACAATTAGGTTGAACAAGGTAGACCAAGATGGGGGTCGAGCGGAGACAATGACGTTTAGCTGATACTAGCCCGCTCTCCTCCGATTATATATATATATATATATATATATATATATATATATATATATATATATATATATATATATATATATATATATATATATATTATATATATTATTATATATATATATATATATATGTGTGTGTGTGTGTGACATGTAATGGAAAAGAGTCTACACTAATCTAACAGCCTATTGTAACCAAATAGCTACTCTCTGATTTGCTAGCTACACATGCATTAAACTACCTGTCCTGTATTCTGCAGCTTACCCTTTTGTCCCCGCACTCTTTTCTTTAAACATTGGCAAACGCGGTGTTTACAATCTTCATTGACCTGTCAGTCATAACAGGAAATAAACCCCGCTATGGTTGTACTCTTTCCACTCACGCGAGCTCATCGGTCAATCATACAATACTTGACAGTTAGATAGCTCGTGAGAGTAACGGAACAGAACCTTTGAAGTTCACTCAGGGAAAGCTAAAAATCCCTAGTACCCTTTGATGTTGAGCACGGGCATTCATTCTAAGGGGAAGCCCGCTAGAAGAACAAAAAGACTTTTGATTTCAGTCAAAACTCCAGACGAAAACTCTGGGAGACCGTGATGTAAAGCCCTTCATCTTGGGAAACTCTAGCTCCTGAATTTTGTCCCACACAGGAGTGCAAAATAACGCCATTAGAGATCAAGAGCAATATATGATATATATATATATATATACTGCTGTTTCTAAAACCCAGTCATCAGTCGTCAGTCAGAATTTGAAGAGTCTAGCACGCAGTCCTGAAACCATTTTTCTTTTACGGAATACTGTGTATAAGTGATTCGTGGAGATTTCATTCTGAATTCTGGTAAGAGGAAAATAGTTCTAGTATTAGAAGTATTTCACGGTGATAGCCGTTTAAGTTAAACCCTTATACTTCACTTAGATTTTTCTTGCTAGTAAGGCATTTTAAATAAAGTAACACGTAGCGATTTTTCATAAACAGATATCCAAGTAAAAATGTTAAAACGACGCCACCCGACTGCTTTGTAACTGAAACCAGAGACCGTAGTTATGTTTACAGCGTAGACCGACTCGGCCCTAAACTCTCCAGGAGAGAGAGAAATAAAAGCGACTATTAACCAGACCGGACTTTAGAGGCGTTAGACGACTGACAGTGGGAGAAAAAATACATGTTCATATTTCATTTGTAATTATTGTCATTTTAGCGCTTTTTTAAAAAAAATGCCAATACGACAAAGTAAAAGACACCGACGATTTAATAGCTAACTATAATAATAGGTGTTTATGTGCTAACTATAATGAGAGGTGTTTATATGTGTTGCGTATTGGGGAAAAAGAAAACACTGTGCGAGTGACGTGCTGGCCGCGAAACTGTGAGGGGGAGTCTTAAGGATTCTGTCCGAACAAAATCAGCAGCTAGCGAACGTCTGTAAGTGTGTATAGTTGCCGCAGGGCAAACAACGCGTATCTTTTCATTTCGTCTATTCGTCAGGATTGACAGAGCGGATGAGAGATTGTCTTGTCCTCATCCGTATATTTATTTTATATAGAATGGTAGCATTTTCCCTCAAAGGTTTTCTTGTATTTTTTGCAGACTTGATCCCCAAGTGGACGACATGCGGTCTTTTTCATTTATAATGTGTGTACTAGTCCCGATGATATTTTTGTGACTGGAAATTATAACGACTGGACTTACCAAATCCAGGATATTATTTTTAACAGACCACAGTGGCGTATACCTGACATCATCATTGTTTTACCCCGACACCTGGCAGTTGTATTCAAGTGGAGTACCTAGTTTATACACTGTACAGGACCGGCACTCTGGCAAAGAGTCGGCCGCTTAAAAAAATCAATCATCATTATCCTTAAGATTATGAGCGACCAGATTTATCCAGATACTGGAAGTATCCACTCTCTTAAATGGTAAAACATCAAGGATTCTCACACTAGTCACCTGGTTATATTGAAACCAGTACCCAGATAGAAATTCCAGACCGAGCTGGAAACAAGCCTGTTTTTCCCAGCCCGCCCTTACACTGCAAGCGTTGTCGCAACGGATTTATTCAGTTGTAGTTCCTGTGTCTAGACTTATACTCTTCTTGTGCATCCCGTCGGAGGAAAAGTGACAGTTTAGAACAGTGACGATAACCTTTAGGATTCATACTTCTCCCAGGATTTATAGTGGATAATAGCAGATTCGGCGTTCACCTCATTTGTTTGTTTGTTTTTTTTTTTGTTTTTTTTTGGGATGATAGCAGGAGTGAAACATTAATCATAGTGAAAAAAATGATTTTTCGAGGAATATTCTGTTAACAAGGGAAACCACAGATCCACGGGTAAAAGACAATAGGTAAGAGAGTGAGAGGTGGCCACTGAGTGAGACGCGTGTGATGATTTTTGTTTGCTGGGAAATATCTATTAATTTGGTTGTTTGATTTTATTTTTAGTTGATCGCACTAAGATTGTTTATTCCAGTAACTAAGTGCTAACCTTCAACCTTTGGGTTAATATTTTTGAGGGGTTTTCTCCATACGGTGAAGGCGCACTGTTGCGCACATATTTTTTGGTGGCACGGATTACGCATACATAGGTAAAATGTATTTATTGGTCTGATAAAAATATATTTATCTTTGAATGCATGTTTTTCGGTCTTAAGGGACAGAACTCAGATTAGGCGATGGGTATTCATTCTGTGAGTTACCGCTCCTGGTATCGTTCCTGAAAATCGAACTCAGCGGAGGAATCTAGATTTATTTTTATCTATTCTATGTTTGGTTAGGAATAGATTGTTATTGCTTCAGAATGTCTATGGCCCGAATCTATGTGTAGTTCTTGTCTATGTAGGACGAGTATGTCCTATAGCTTGATATCTTTGTATGTTTATGTCGAACTATTTTTCTTGTACTGTACCTTTGGGGAGATGCTTTTCGGCGGATGAAGATACGTTAGAGAGTTCTTCGGTGATGAAGCCTATGGCGGGAGTCATGTCGTAGACCTGCCCAAAGTTTGTGATCTCTTTTTGATTATGGGAACGAAGATAGTTTCTTCTGGGATTGTTAAATCCATGAGTTCCCTAGTGTTCATTCCATAACGCCAGGAGAAGAGCGTTTGTGCTTGCTAGTGTATTCCTATGTCAAGGTAAACGTACTTTTGCTGACTTCGTTCATTCCTAGGCTTAAGATGGGCAGACGTTTACATGAATCTACCTATGTCAGTATGTCAGAACGACATATTATCTAGCAGCACTGGTTATGTTTCTATACAGCAATTATGAGGACAGATTATGCTGATGCTTGTGGAAACTTTGATATTCAAGAATTGAATCTGTATTGAAGCTTTGTCGTACATCGTTAGGGTGAGCGATGTTTACAAGACGAGAAGCCATTTTCGGAATGCTATTTATTGTTGATCATTTACCAGAGAACAGGGGATGCCCTTATTATCCGATGATGATCAAGAGATCACACTTATGAAAGGAAAATCTATTCTTGGGTGATTTAACATTCGCTCAGAAGATATTTGCTGAATGCTATTTAAAGAAATTTCCGCTAGGGTACAAGCTACACTTATGCTAAAGGAGGTTCTGTCCAGGAGTCACCGTAAACATTATTGATTAACTGACATGACTAGTCAGTAAGGCCTGATGAAGATTTGTTAAACATTATATATTAATTGACATGATCGGTCAGTTAGGCCTGATGGATATTTAGATGAGATATGGAACTCTGAACGTTGGTATACTGATGTTCCAACATGAATGCCAATTTATAATTGTACACCGTGGGTCAACAATATGCTATTGATGTCGACCTGTGTTCATGTAACTGTACCCATTCTGTCAAGTGTATGCGTCAAATTAAACTATTGAAACGTCTACAGTGGTCTGCATAAGTAACTTCTAGATACGCATGAATGAGTGTTTGAACCTTCAGTCAACTCCACAGAACAGTCACACATTCGCGTATTGACATTCATTACAACACTCATTGTCAACACTGTATTCTTGTCAGGGCCTCATTGTGTCCCAGGACAAGGTGACATGTATACCTGACACTGTGCTCGGTTGGTTGAGTTGACTATTCAGTCCCAGTACATCTTTACAACGTACACTGATAAAACACAGTATACAGCATCCAAGAATAACAGCCTTTATTACTATCACCACAAGGAAGAAAAAAACATGTTTATCACGCACCATTCTTCTTTTTTCCTCTATTTGTATAATTCTTGATATCTTTGGGTATTTGATGTTGTAACAATTTTAGTGATAATAAACAACAACGAATTTAACTTTGTGTGTTGGTCAGACCCATACCCATTTATCCTGAGTTCTTTCACGTGTATGTGTCTTGTTGTCACATAGTGTTGTGTGTGTAGAGTAACTTGTCTTATTTTAGATAGGGAGGCAAAGACTGTCTTGGAAACAAAGCACAGTCGTACGGATAGGCTGGAGGAGAGAAACCTACTCACTCCAGAGACATATCTTTCCCTCAACCTACCACCAGTGAACCTAATTTCTATACTAATTTCTATACATTCTCGTGTATCTGTCAACAGTCACTCTTTACTTAGAGAGGCCAAATAAAACAATTTACCTACCGTACGACAATATATATATATATATATATATATATATATATATATATATATATATATATATATATATATATATATATATATATATATATATATATATATATATATATATATATATATATATACAGTAGCTTAGCTTGATATCTGTAGCAAACGCACGAAACTGGTCAATATACAAAATTTACGCAGATACAGGAAATGTAGGAAATTCAATACACTGCCTTGAAGAAGGAAAAACATTTAGCTAACTAAAAAAAAAAAAATAATAAAATTCATCGTTCTGAGTGTATGCAGATCCACATATGTTTTCATTAAACGTATCCCCAACTTACGTTTTAAAAAGTAAATATGTCTGGGCGTCTAAATTTGAGATTTGAAAATGCAACATGAATAACAGCTTCATACATGTAAGTGTAGTGTGAATGGACAATTAGCGTAAAAAGCGGTTAAATTAGATAATTACTAATATGAAGAACTGCTTCATATATGTAAGTGTAGTGTATATAGAGAATTAGATTCCCTAGCGTTTAAATTAGAGATTTGAAAGTGCAAAATAAAGAAATGGTTTCATACATGTGAGTATAGTGTATATACTCGTAGATAATTAGCTTCCAAAGTGTTTAAATTAGAGATTTAAAAGTACGATATGAAAAACGGGTTTATACATGTAAATATAGTGTATATAGATATACACTATACTTACAAAATGTTGAAATCACAGACGCGCTCAAGAAAAATTTCTTCAAAGGTATAAGAAACATGTATATGGAGAATTAGGTTCCATCAAAAGTTCTATTGTAAGAAGATCGGGCTACAGAACATTGGAAATGCTTAAGAGGAAAATTAAGTGATGTTACTGAAATCGTAGAGAGAAAAAAATTTCTGACGGTAGCCACGGCGAGAGACATTAAGCTAGAAAGAAAAGTCCCATACTGATTTACAGAACATGTAAAAAAAAAAAAGAATAAAAAAAGGTGAACCATAAAAGAACACATTTGGGACACATCATCACCATCGTCGCCGTCGTCCCCGCCACCAGCACAGCCACCATCATCATCATTACCATCATCGCCATCACCACCAACCTTCAACTCAGCAAGAAGCACAGGCCTTCAACAAAAGCATGCCAAATCTTCCTGTCCTGTGCCATTAGCTCAAATTCTATTTATGTCTTCTTCAACCCTTTCATGTCTATCTCCAGTTCTCTTCTCCATTAGTTCTTTGGTCTACCTCTATCTCTCTTACCCTGGTGGTTCCAGGACTGCCTTGTAATGGTATCAGCATATTTTCTCGGTGCCTGTCGTATCCATCACCAGCGTTTCTTATTCCACCGGCACCTACCATGCAATTCGTAAAAGACATTAAGGAAGTTTGAGCATGGAACCGGCTGCCCTATCCTGTGGATATTTTAAGTTGCAAAAAACGCCAACAAAACTTCAGACTAGTTTAGATTAAAGAATTGTCCCGTCCATGACAGTTCCCAATGTCAACTTGAAACGGTAATCGTCCGCCTGAGAGGGGCAGACACACCTGATATCCTGTTGTATCAACATGCAAGTTTTCGTTAAAAAAATATCCAAGGGACTAATACCAAATTTACAAGAAAAATTAACATCCAAGGAAAGTAGTAAAGAGACAAATCAAAAAGATAGAAAGCTAACTAATGTAAGAATACTTTATTTATGTACCGGTAATGCCCTATCTTTGAATTATACACAAAAACCGTGGGTCTAAGGAAGTTGAGGGGAACTGCGGTAAGACGTGGAGTACAATGGGTGGGTTTGAAAAAAAATCGAAAAAGGTGATTCGTCTTACGAGGACAAAAGACAAAGAAAGTAGTCTACGTTACGGCCACAAGGCCTTCGTCAGGAAAAGAAAGAAAGTGAAGGCTAGATAGGAGACATAAGAACTTGAAGAAATATAAAAATAAATAAAAATAATAATAATAATAATAATAAAAATAAAATCTAGGTACTTCCCTGAAGGCGAAGCATGGCTGAAAAGGAAGAGGAAGTGGAGGGGAACTGCGGTAAGACGTGGAATACGATGGATGGGTTTGAAAAAAAATCGAAAAAAGGTGATTCGTCTTACGAGGACAAAGGACAAAGAAAATAGTCTACGTTACGGCCACAAGGCCTTCGTCAGGAAAGGAAAGAAAGTGAAGGCTAGATAGGACACATAAAAACTAAATAAAATAAAAACTGGGTACTTCCCTGAAGGCAAGAACCGAAATTCTATCAAAATCGCTGTCCTGTTGATAAGCGCGTGGCTGAACAGAAAGCGACTTCCGCCGCCGGATGTACACAATGCATACTAAGAAACTAAAAAACGAAACCGGAAAATAAACTACCCAACGTGATAAAAGTGGGGACTGGAAATAATAAGGGACAGAATGAGTGGGAGATAAATAAATATGAAATAAAAAAATGTATATGGCATACAAATAGAAGAATAGGATAAGAGTGGAAAGAGTAAAATAGAGCAAGAGAGGAGAGGGTGACCTCAGACAAAGGTGTGAAAAGTGTTGAGACCGGCTGGTTTTAGACACCCCATGCGGTGGATAAGACGGTTCTCAAGCTGTTCTCGGCTGGCAGTGTCAGAGGAGCAGGATCGGATCGCTGTGACCTGGATGTCGATGGGACCATGGTGGTCAGGACCATTGAAGTGTATAGCAACTGGTGTTGACTTTTGCTGAGCGATGTCATTTAAGTGCTGGCTGAATCTGTCCCCAAGTCGTTTGCCTGTTTGGCCAATATAGGTTTTGCAGCAACGTTTACATATGATCGTATAAATGACATTGCGCGATTCACACGTGAAGCTACTAGTGATGGTGTACGTAGCCTTAGGAAAGGACACCTTCTGGGTTGAGATGACATACTTGCACGTGTTGCATCGTGTCCGACCACAGGGTAGTGTGCCAAAGTGAGTGGCATTCTCCTTTGGGAGACGGCTGTGAACAAGAAGATCCTTCAAGTTCTTGTCACGTCTATATGCCACCAAAGGTGCTTCACTGAATACTTTTTGGGTCAGAGGCTCTGCTTGGAGGATAGGGAGGTGGCGGAAAAGGATCTGTTTGACAGTAGTACTGTGAGGGTGATGGGTCAAGATTAATTTGACTCTATCCGAAGTGGATTTATGGTGAGGTTTGAGGGCCTCCAGACGAGAGATGGGGAGCACACGTTGGAGAGCAGAGGTGAGAACATGTTCTGGATAAAGTCTGTTACGGAAAAAATCCAACATCTCATTTGCTCGTAAGTGGAAGTGACTTCTGACCCCGGAAGTACACAATACATACTAAGAAGCTAAAAACTAAAAAAACGAAACTGAACAAAAAACTACCCAAATATAATAAAAGTGGGGACTGGAAATAGAAGAGGACAGAATAAGTAGGAGATAAATGAATATGAAATAAAAAATCAAGACAAATTAGAAAACGTGTACATCCATACATATTATGGAGGATGGCATACAAATAGAAGAATAGGATAAGAGTGGAAAGAGTCCAAATAGAGCAAGAGAGGAAAGGGTGACCTCAGACCTCTAAGGAAGAATGATTCTGAAATGACCGAAAGAGCAGCAATGTTTATCGCAAACCAAATCTATGAAACGTGAAGTCTGATCGCACACTTTGCTGGTTTAATCAATAATTTATTACTCAAATGTCACAGCCTTGCTCTAATGATAACACGCAGCGAGACACAATGGCCTACACCGTCACACATTCGCATGTCTGGGTTCCCCGCTTATTTATTAGTTCAGAGTCAAGTTATGCCCCAGAGTGTGTCTACGGCTATACACATAACATTTGCTTGCTGATATGCAAATGATATTGATCATTCACCATTTGATAGTTCGATACTACGTAAATAGAGGAATGCAATTAGCAAACACATAACTCTTTAGCGTCCATTTAAACCCAGCTCCGAAGGCTGAATGTATGTTTAACTACAGGCGGTTTTGATTGTTCTGTAACTGAATAATTCAAAAGAGTTAAGTCTCGGTCAAGAGTCTGAATACAACTATGAACAATGTGAAAATAATTCTGGGTAGAAATTTGCTTCTGGACTTGAGAATACAAATAGTAATATTTTTTTATCTTACCTGTCCCGTGTATATTCCGGGGTATCTGAAGAGATAAAGAATAAGACAAATGGAGCCTCATGCATGTCGTACATGGCGACTTATTTGAGGTTGTGGATGTGGCTGGCAACTTCATCATGTGAAGCAAATTGCCACACAAACCACAGCTGCAGGAGCATGTGAATGTTTGATGCAGGCTTCCTGTAAGGGGATCAGCTACCGTGGTGACTCCATGCTCCATAAGGAGCGCAATGGAAAATGGTAATGATGGTGATATCTGACTTATTGTAATAAAACAATCCCATCTCGACTTATACACGTACAAGAAAGGTGGATAACATTCACTTGAAAGGTAAAGTTAGTCCAATAGCAGAATCTGCCGTTGGGAAGTGAAGTGTTAGAGACTTCACCATTCCAGGTCCAGCTTAAAGTGGAATGCTTTCGTCGCTGCCTTTGCCTTCTCTAACTCAGTAGCAAAGTGAGGTACCCATTTACAACTGGGTAGACTGGAGCGTGACGCTACCAGGTTTCGATGCAGGAACCCGGTAACGCTGCTGCGAGAGGAAAACGCTCTAACCGCTCTGCCAATCGGGTGCAGATTGAGTTAGCTTGAAAAAGAAATAATTGGATCCGAGATAAAGGTAGCGGTAGTCCCGTAGTAGATACAGCCGTGAGGGAGTGAAGTGTTAGAGACTTTATTATACTACGTCGCAGCTTTATGAACTGTGGGTGACCAGTTCCCTTCCTCGCTGCCTTTCCCTTCCTTAAACTCATGAGCAGAGTCAGGAACCCATTTATAGCTAAGCAGACTGACAGCGATGAAGAGATCAAGGACGAGTTCTATCAACAGGTACAAAAGGAAATGGAAACTGTACCCAGGTACGATCTTATTATAGTAATGGGAGACCTAAATGCGAAAGTTGGAACCCACAATAATTGTAACGAAAGGGTAATGGGGGAAATGCGGCAGTGGAACAGTAAATGAGAATGGGGACAAATTAATAAGCTTCTGCAGTATTAGCAACCTGGTCATTGGGGAACATTTTTTCAACACAAAGAAGTGCACAAGTTAACATGGGAATCACCAAACGGACGAGACAAAAACCAGATAGATCACATAATGATCAATGGCAGATGGAGACATGCACTACAAGACGTCAAAGTAAGAAGAGGCGCAGATGTGTGGGAATTGATCATCAGCTAGTAGTAGCAAGACTGAAGGTGAAACTCGGAGCTGCTGGACCAGTTGCAGTCAAACAGAAAAGATATAACATCACGAAACTTAAGGACCCCCTCACCAGAAAAGCGTTCGTGGTCGACGTAAAGAGAAGATATCTGATTACCAAAAGCCAGGAAAGAACAGAGACCGACGATGTCGACCGGAAATTCAACACCATCTCAACAATATACAAAGGACGTAGCAAGTCATGCTTGGGATTCCAGGAAAGAAAGAGCCAAGACTGGATAACACCAGAAACGCTAAACACCATAGCGAAGAGAAAGGAAATGAAAAGAAAGAAAACAGAAGCTAAGTCTCCCAGGTTAAAGGCAATATATAATGAACAGTACAGTCAGCTGGAAAAGGAAGTAAAACGTCAAACCCGTGCTAACAAAAGGACATTTCTGGATGACCTTGCAAAACAGGCAGAAGAGGCAGCACTGAGAAATGAACAAAGCACAGTTTATAAAATAACTAAAGCTATCAGTGGAAAACGAGGTGCAAACAACATAACGCTAGTAAGAGACAAGCAAGGAAATCTCATCACCACAGCACAGGGGCAGGAAACAAGATGGGCAGAGCACTTCAGAGAAACACTGAATAAGGAACCACCAGAGACTCAGCTGAATGTTCCGGAGGCTGAAAGTGACTTAGACGTAAATACAGACATTCCACGAAAATAAGAAATCATCACAGCTATCAAAGGGCTAAAAAATGGAAAAGCGCCTGGTCACGACAATCTAAATGCTGAGATATTCAAGACAGACCCTGAACTAGCAGCAGAACTATTAGAACCACTATTTGCACAAGTCTGGGAAACTGAGACAACACCAACAGAGTGGAGTAAAGGAATAATTGTCAAATTGCCCAAGAAGGGCGCCATCGCAGACTGCATTAACTGGAGAGGATTTACCCTCCTCTCAGTTCCCAGCAAAATACTAGGCAGGATAATCATCCAGAGAATTTCAAAAGCAGTTGACCATAAACTGAGGAAGGAACAAGCGGGCTTCAGAAGGAACAGAAGATGTGCATATCATATATTTACCCTCAGGAACATTATAGAGCAGTGTTCAGAATGGCAGAGACAGCTGTACATTGGCTTTGTTGATTTTGAAAAGGCTTTCGACAGCATACACAGGGACAGTTTATGGAGAATTCTGAGGGATTATGGAATTCCCAGCCGCATTGTTTCCATCATAAAAAGCCTCTATTCTAACTTTACGTGCAGTGTTGGATCGAGTAATGTATCTTTCGAAGTGAAAACCCGAGTACGACAGGGATGCCCCTTATCAACACCATTATTTTTGACAGTCATAGATTGGGTGATGCGCCAGACAACAGAGGGCAGTCCAAGAGGAATTAGATGGACAACATTTTCCACACCGGAAGATCTGGAATATGCAGATGAATTGCACTACTCGCGCATTCACATCAACACATTCAAGACAAAACCGATAGTCTGAATAAGTATGGCCAGCAGGTTGGCCTGAACATCAATTTGAAGAAGACAGAGGTCATGACACTAAATGTGGGCAATCCTGAGCCAATAACAGTAAGGAATCAGAAGTTAGAACAGACAAACACATTTACTTACCTAGGATGCATAGTAACACCTGACGGCGGAACAAGCAAGGACATTAACAACAGAATGAATAAAGCGAGAACAGTCTTTGCTGTTCTCAACAACATTTGGAAGTCTTCCCAGTACAGCACAAACACCAAATTAAGACTGTATCAGAGCTGTGTACTTTCTGTGCTTCTCTATGGTGCGGAATGTTGGAGAGTAACAGAGAAGGAAATTTCGAAACTGTCCTCCTTCCACACAATCTGCCTAAGGAAAATTCTCCGAATCTTTTGGCCAAACACCATCAGCAAGCAAGAACTACTTATTCGGAGTAACCAGGAGGACATGCACACCATCATAGCTGGCAGACGCTGGAGTTGGGTTGGCCACGTCCTCAGAAGGGACCCGGATACCATCACAAGAACAGCTATGCTATGGACCCCCGAGGGAAAGCGAAAGAGAAGCCGACTAAAAACAACTTGGCGGAGAACTGTGGAAGCTGAGATGCAAAGAATGAACCACAGTTGGGGCACTGTACGAAGGATGGCTGCCGACCGAGCAAAGTGGAATCAATTTGTTGCTGCCCTACAAGACGCCACCAGGCGTGATGGCCGCTAACTGCTTTGACGGTTGGTGGTTATGGATCAAAGAAGAAGAAGATGACTGACGTTTGATGCTACCAACACTGATGCTTTAAGAAAAATAAATTAAAAATAACATTTTCTGATATTTTTTTTTCTTTTTTTTTTCCCCTTTAACCAGCGGCACTTGGGCTTTCAGCCCTTCAGCCCAATGACATGTCATTGCGAGGCTGGGGAACCTGAGGACTTTCCTTCCAACCCGGTCAGGAGCTTCGCTCCTTCCTATCCACAGAGGGTTTATCTCAGGAGCCGTTCAGATTATTCAGTCAAAATCCCGGTTGTTGACACTCTTTCAAGTGCCGACGCCCAGGCTTGAACCTTGAAAACCTGGTCGCCAGTACAACGTTGTAACCATTACACCAGCGCGGCTCCCATTTTCTGATATAAAATGGTAGATCCTACAGGTAAAATATACAATTAAATGTAAGCAGAATGTCTTTTCCAGGTGGTCTACTCTATCACGGAAACAACAACAAAATGTAAGCATGTTTTTTCTACTACATTTCGTGAGGCTCATCTGAGTGTTCCTATTTTGTTCCTATGCGGGCGTGGGGCCTAATCTGACCTGGCACAAACACAGAAAAGGCGCACTAAAACATACCATGTGGCATTTTAGTTTTTTTTTTTCTTTAACACGATGACGTTGCCAGACCCACGCATACATAACCTCACACTCGTCGACCGTTATGTTATGTCGCCCGAAGTAGTGATCCTATCGTTTGTCGCTCTTAGGAAATGTCTCACGCAACATTGGTCTTATCATTAGTTCCCCTTATGACATGTCTGTGGGAACAATGATCCTACTACAGTAGAACTCCATTTATCCGAACCCCAATTATCCGAACATCCAATTATCCGAACACTTTTTCCAGAAAAAAAAAAAAAAAATCAGATGCCACAGTCACGTTAGACTAAAATTCTGAATCTTTTGATGCGGCAAACTTCAAATGTGTGCGAACAATTTGTAGAGAATGGGATGGCTAATGGTCGGTCGCTTACGTACAGGAAGTCAGTTAGATCATAAAGTCAGTTAATATCTGGTTTACCAATCCAAAGTACGTGTGCGTTCTAGGTAGAACACTGGCTAAACAGACAGTTCAACTTAAAATAATTGTGTCTGCTACTACAGCAGAATAATTTTGGTGTACAAGTATTTCTCTGTGCGATATGGCACCTCCCAGTAGGCCTAAAGCATATAAAAGGAACCGCAATGTTTTGTCAATTGAAACGAAAACAGAAATTATCAAGAGACTAGGACAAGGTGAAACTGTGTCTTCACTTGCGAGGATTTTCAATGTTGGGAAAGCTATCGTCTCTCACATCAAAAGTAACAAGGATAAAATTATGAGTTTTGCATCGAAATTTGATAGTGAAAATGGGTCGAAGAAACGTAAAACCATGAGAAATGCGAAAGATGTGAAATTGGAAGAGGCTTTGTATATATGGTTTGTGCAAAGAAGAAGCAAAGGGGAACCTATCTCTGGTTCTCTGTTGTGTGAAAAGGCACTTCAGTTCAACAATCAACTTGACGGTCCTCCTGACTTTAAGGCTAGCCAGGGATGGTTAAGAAACTTTAAATCTCGTCATGGCATACGAGAATTGGAGATTCAAGGGGAATCTTTATCTAGCGATGCAACTGCCGCTAAAAATTTTAAAGAAACATTCTTGGCTTTTTTGGAAGAAGAAGGTTATTCACTCGATGATGTGTATAATGCCGATGAGACTGGCTTATACTGGAAATCATTGCCTCAAAAATCACTTGCATCTCAGCGCGAAGCAGCTGCCCCTGGGTTTAAAAAGTGCAAAGAGAGAGTAACAATTTTGGTAGCCGCGAATGCCAGTGGAAGTCATCGTTTACCGGTGCTAATGATCGGCAAAGCCAAAAAACCACGTTGTTTAAAGAATGTGACATGTCTCCCATTGTGTTACAAAGCACAGAAGAGTGCTTGGATGAATAGTGAAATATTTCTTGATTGGTATACAAATCAGTTCATCCCAAATGTGAAGAGGTTGAGAGAACAAGAAAAGAAAACTGGAAAAGTAATTCTTCTACTGGACAATGCACCATCTCATCCAGAGACGGATACATTGAATGCAGTTGATGCAAATTTTAAAGTAATTTTTCTGCCTCCCAATGTAACAGCACTGATTCAACCAATGGATCAGGGTGTTATAGCAAAGCTTAAAAAGATGTACAAGAAGGAAGTCCTGCGTCGTTTATTGTTGGCTGAAGATGAAGAAAGTGTGGTGGCGTTTTCCAAAAAGCTTAATCTCAAAGACTGCTGCTATATGTTAGCTGATGCTTGGACCACCCTGTCACAAGATAATCTCAACAAGGCTTGGAGTAGATTGCTTGGGAAAAAAGGAGGAAATGAAACTACTGCAGTGGACACAAATGATGATTGTATAAATGAAGTTGTGGAACTGTTTCAAGCAATGCCCGGATTTTCGGACTGTGACAAAGATGATGCACACATGTGGCTAGAAGATGATAATGATTCTGGTTTTCAGTTTTTGAATGACGAAGAAATTTTGTCTTTTGTGCAAGAAGAAAACCAAATACATGTAGTGACCGATGATGAAGACTCCTCAGAAGTACATGATGTACTTGTAGATTATGAAGAAAAACCAAAACGTCGACCAAGTCCTGAAGAGGCCTTTATAGCACTAGAAACAGCGATGGCTTGGTACGAGCAAGAAGATGACAGCTGTCCTACACAGCTTCTGCTGTTGAAGAGAATGCGGGACTTAGCAGCCAAAAGGAGACTATCCAGTTTGGTGCAAAAGAGGATTCCTCATTATTTTAAATAGTGGGCTACATCTGTGCAAGTACATGTATACGTAAGTTGCGCCTGGTTTTGAATCGTTTGTAATGTTATTTTGAAAACATTTCTCTTTCTTAACAAAAATAATTAATACAAGTAGTACATGCACTGCAGTGTAATAAAAGATTTTGGTGATACAGTGATCTAATACAGTGTGGGTATTATTATTACAGTACAAGTAAATATGTTTTATAGTGTATTTTCCTTGTGATGGTTAATTATTTTTAGAAATATGTGTACATGTACTCGATACATTATGTAATCCAATTATCCGAACATTTGATTATCCGAACGATGCTCGGTCCCATGGGGTTCGGATAAATGGAGTTCTACTGTATTATTCTCCTTATGACATGTCGGAGGAGCAGTGATCCTCTTATTATTCCCCTTATGACATGTCTGAGGAGCAGTGATCCTCTTATTATTCTCCTTATGACATGTCTGAGGAGCAGTGATCCTCTTATTATTCCCCTTATGACATGTCTGAGGAGCAGTGATCCTCTTATTATTCCCCTTATGACATGTCTGAGGAGCAGTGATCCTCTTATTATTCCCCTTATGACATGTCTGAGGAGCAGTGATCCTCCTATTATTCCTCCTCAGGACGTGTCTGAGGAGCAGTGATCCTTCTATTATTCTCCCTTATGAAATGTCTGAGGAGCATTGGTCCTTCTATTATTCCCTCTTCTGACATGTCTGAAGAGCAGTGATCCTTCTGTTATTCCCCCTTATGACATGTCTGAGGGAGCAGTGATACTCCTATTATTCCCCCTAATGACATGTCTGAGGAGCATTGACCTTCATATTATTCCCCCTTTTGACATGTCTGAGAAAGCAATGATTCTACTATTATTCCCCTTTATGGCATGTCTGAGGGAGCAGTGATGCTACTATTAGTCCCTCAAACAGTGTTTTTTCACTGACCAGTGATCCTCATATTGTTCCGTCTCACGACATATCTGCGGGGGCAGTAATCCTACTTTTATTCCCCTTAATGACATATCTGATGGAGCAGTGATCCTACTATTATTCCCCTTAATGGCATATCTGATGGAGCAGTGGTCCTACTATTATTCCCCTTAATGACATATCTGATGGAGCAGTGGTGCTACTATTAGTTCCCCAAACAGTGTTTTTCACTGACCAGTGATAAGATTCCACCTTTGTTTTTCTGAGCATGCATTAAGACACACATTTTCAATATTAATAAATATTTAATTACAGTGAGGATTTATCACGGGTTTTTTTTTTCTGGCGACATCCACACCACACCATCTAAGGAAATAACTTCAAAAGCTTTCATTTTATGGAGACGTGGAGACGCCCCACATTTTATACATGGAAGCAAACGCAAAATAATTAGATCAGATAATGATGGAATCAAGAGCTTTCGCATTTCTATGGTATATGGAAATGCTGAGGTTATCAAGGAGTGAGAAAATGGCGACAGAATGGGAATCGCTTTAGCGATGTAAAAAAGAGTTGTAGAGAATGGAGTGAGAAAAATAAGATGATACTAGAAAGAAGAAAAAAATAATTACGGAGAGGAAATGAAGGACGTAAAATGATAAGAAAAAGAGAAACAGATGATTAAAAACCTATTTGGAAATGATAGTCATATCTAATATAGATTTCATAATGTCCACTCAGAAATATAGTTGCACATAATGAAGCAAGTGGAAGGCCTCTTGATATTATTAATTAAGTCTTAAAAGACGTATCAGTTTTCCTAGGTTTAACTGCAGGAATTTTCTGCTGCTTTGCGTTTTCAAATACATTAGTGTTAAAGTTGAAGTATCCGTTCTGTTTTGATGTTTTTGTTTTTAATTTTTAAAATATGATAATATTATACAAAGATGTAAAGGAAACTGAATGACAATTAATAAAATAATAAATTCAAATATAGAAAAAATTTTATAACAAAAACTGAGTTCAAAAATAATCTTCATTACTTTCCTTTTTGTCTCTTAATGGAGGATGGAGACACCACTATAGCTGGTCCCATTTCAGGAAGTCTGCAGCAAGCATCCACATGATCTAACAGGTGGTTTTTGTAGCAATGTTGTTTTAAACGATGAAGTCCCCAGGATGATACATAATTCAAATATACCAGCCATGAAAAATAAAATTTAAAAAAATTTGGCTTCTAGTCATGTGTGCCTGTGAAAACCGCCCGAAATAATTGCTTCTCACCCTTCAAGAGTTACATAAAAAGGTTCCCTTGCGCCTTGGTCTCTGTCATTGCGTCCTTTAAAAATAAATCTTGTTAGCTGCCAAAAGTATTCTTAATATTCTTCCCGTTAAACCACATCTCTGCTGTGCCCGTGGATTTTATTATTTGTTTACTGATTGTCCATGACTCGTTTCCATACACAGAATCGGTAGTCTGTAGCTGTGAAGAATGCTTCATCATACTTCCATTGACAACTATTTGTTGCATATAATTTATTTCATTTTGTGCAGTGCTGCTTTTGTCTGGCTAAAAACAAGAGTAATGAGGATGTCCTGAATAAAGCCAGTGCACAAAGGAAACGTATTCTTTATATTAGAAAGAAGCAGTGCACGTACTTTCGGCATGTTATGAGAAGAAGACAGTTGGAATATATCGTAACGTCAGGAAAGACTGAAGCAAAAGAGAAAGACAAAGAGAGCAGATAATGAATAGTTTGATATTGTGACATGAAAAGAAATCGACAACTGAATTGATAAATAATACTGGAGACAGGAAGTTGCGGAGAGACATGATCATCTACACCACCAGGCATGGTACTTGAGGAAGAAGAAGATAAAGACGAAGAAGATGAAGAAGCAAAAGAAGAGGAAGAAGTTTTTTTCTGGGCTATTCTGCTTTTCACTTCTGAAACATATTTTCTATCTGACGTTATTAACAAGCCCAGATATTCAAATTTACTTTGCTGGTGCATTCTAGAGAAGTCTGTTTCTACAAGATAACCATTACTTCTGTTTTCCTGCTTTTTATGCTAAAGGCCTTCATTTTAACTTTCGGTCACTAATCGACCAATTAATCCCTGCATGTATTTTTTAATCTTCGCTTTTAAAACTGCCATCAATGTATTTAGAGTTCTTTATGTCCATCAAGTGATTTTCCTGGCATATCTGATCTGTGTCACGAAAGGAACAAATAGTAATAGTAGTAGCAGTGGTACAATTTTTGTAGTAGTAATGGTAGTTGTAGTAGTAATGGTAGTTGTAGTTGTAATGGTAGTGGTAGTCGTAATGGTAGTTGTTGTAGTAATTGTAATTGTAGTAGTAATTGTAGTAGTAATGGTAGTTGTAGTAGTAATGGTAGTTGTAGTAGTAATAACAGTGGCAGCTGTTTAGTAGTAGTGTCGGTATTAGTAATAGTTGCACAAGCAGTTTATTTCTTTCAAAAGCATACACAAAAACATATCAAAGATACACAAGGTTTAATTACACGACGGAACCAGTTAATCGAATCTGTACAGCACACATTTATACATACATACGCAAAGCGCTTGCTTATCCAGACAAAGTTACCAAGTTCGAGTCCTGGTAGCGTCATACTTCAAGCTAACCAACTGTTAATGGGTTCCTGGTCAAGCTCATGAGTAAGGTAAAGTCAGCGACGAAGTGAACCGGTCACCCCACCTCATATAGTGAATTCTCTAACACTTCACTCCCCTTCTGCAGTGTCTGCCTTTGTCTTTACACAATCACACAGACTGCTTCCTGATTGCACTAACAATCTATAAATCTACCACGTTACTACAGCTAAATGAAATAGGTAAGACTCGAAAGCAAAAGCAACCAAATTCACCCACTCCATTAACTCACAAACAACGGGCGCACACACACCTCACATGTAATCTTCTTGCCAGCCACATGGGTTATGAACGCTAACTTTCGCATGCGAGCACTGCCTTCCGAGTTAATAATATTGGATTCGCTGGCGAATAAATTGGACACTGTGTGCATTCAATTTACTCCATGCAGGAAACTCTCCTCAGATAAATTGTTCATAAATATTTTTTTACTGAATACAAAAAGTTGTACTTAATTATTCAATCCATACCAGTGACTTTTGGGACTGAGGCAAGGGTCTGGCCGGCTTTAGGGTAGATGCCACCCTGGATGTACAGCTCGTTTGTCGCCTTAGACAAACATTTCATTCGACGCCCTACACAAACAGCGCATTTGTCGCTCTAGGCAAACAGTTCATTTGCCGCCCTAGACAAACAGCTCATTTGTCGCCCTAGACAAACAGTTCATTTGTCGCCCTAGACAAACAGCTCATTTGTCGCCCTAGGCAAACGGCTTCTTTGCCGGCACAAGTATGTGAATGTGTGTGTATGTGTGTGTATGATGTGTGTGTGTTCTTCTGAAAAACGGGAAAGTCGGCTCTGTTCTAATTCATATAAACTAGTAGTTATTTGAAAATCTTAGTAATTATCAACGTTACACCTGAGTTGCCAAAGTTCACTAATTCTGTATTCTGACATGAACATGCAAACTCCTGTCTAGGCTGAAAGGTGCAAGAAGGCAATTCGTCAACCAAAAACAAAAAAAGACACGCACACACAGTTACCCAAGCACCTCATACATGCACATAAATGTGCTAATACAAATACTGTATACACGCTTATTGCCGTACTTATTTGGCGGGTTACTTGCTTGTCTGGAAAACCGGCTGTACTTCCTGCAAAAGTTGATCTTACCGTATAGTGGCAGAAAGGGTTGTGGAGTGGGCCAAAAGTTTACTACTTGGACTTCCGACAGTCTGTTATTAATCATATGGCATAGAGTCTGGACAATTTTGACCGACTTCACTAAAACACGACCGACTCTCGGACTCTGACTCCCGACTCCGACTTCACAATCCTGGCGGCACAGTAACATTCATCAATCTGCTCTCGAACTGAGCATACGTGTGTGGATCGTGTCTCACATTTAGAATTTTTGACACAGGCATTTCATGTTATACTTCAAGGATTTTTATATCGGTGCATTTCTTTTTAGATTGGGAATTTTGTGAACTTGACATTGTGTTGATTTAACAGATGGTATTTGAAAAATACCAGAAATTTATTAACTATTCATTTCCCTTTTGGTAACTACAAATGCCTTCTACAATGCTTTTAACAGTGACCACGTGACTCGTTACTGACCGCTGTAAAAGAAGGGAAGGTTAGCCAGTGTATCTTCTTGGCTACCAACCCCTCGTAAACAGATACGGTTCTATTGGAACGATGTATTTCACTGGTAATTAAACCCAGAGGACATATAAACATGTCGCACTTAGAGATCGGCCACGGATCGCAGGTAATAAAAGGCCCTTGTGACGCTAGATTGCGCCCAACCACAATAAAAATTACTCCATACATAAAGACAGGGCTCTTCGCGTTAAACTGAAGGGATATAACAAAGAGTCGGATTTAACCTTCAAAATAGCAAATGACGGTAAATGTGCCACTGTCCTATTCCACAACACAATTCATTAGGAGGCATTTCGCACAACGTGTACCAAACACTACCAGACTGATCATGTCGAGACGAGAGCGGATAAACAAGGTGCCTTTGTAGAAGATTTAATCACAATACCACTGCTATGTGCTCACTTTTACCATACCAAAAACAAAGTGATAGGTCAAGAAACTGCCACTGTTATTTAATCATAGCTGGAAATGGAATTTGTCAGTTTGAATGAGTTTGCACAAAACATAATGTCTACCACAAAATTTGACTCGGCAATGTGTTTACCCCAGCTCGCAATAGACATCACATCATCAGCTGTTAACGTCTCATCTGCAGATAGCGAAACCCTCAACATTACCGAAAGCTTAAACTCTCCCACAAATACATCCATTCTGCCTTCCGCGGCATTTGACTTTCCAATGAGCGACAAAGTAACAGATACTCCAATTTCTCAGCACATGCTGGCAATAGAGTATCCCATGGGCCCTAAAGACTCGGCCACTCAAACAGATGATACTTCATCTCATGAAAACCCCCCAGAAGTTACTCACAGGATAAATACACTGTGCTGAAAGGAACTGGTGCTTAAAATGGAGGATACAATGCTAGCTCTAATTGCTGATCTGTCGACTATTGTCCACAAATCGATGAGTACAGAAAACGAACTTCTCAAAAAGGAAATTCTTTCTTTGAGAGAAGATAATGCCAATATAAAACTCATCATTGAACAACTACGGAGCGATTTTCCTATTTCTAAAACAACTCAGTCAGTGCATCATCTTATAGTACCTGAAGCATTTGGTGATTCTACCAAAGAACAAACATCAAACGAATGCCACAAGCAGCAACAATGTCAAACCAAACAAGTTTCAGGTACAAACGAACATTACCCTATCAGTGTAAAAATAAGTAACAGGTTTTCAGCCTTAACGAGAGTTCAGTAGAAAGTGAACAGCTGCCAAATCATGTACCGATGCCCCAACTACCCATTTAAATAACACAGGCTCATCAGGACGATTCACACCAAGCGAATCAATGGCGAAAACAAAAATCAAAACGAAAGACGAGTCAACAACCAAGTAGTGAAGCAACCCATATCATAATTAGCGACTCTCTCTTAAAAGGCATTCACAGCGATCGGATGTCCACCTGAAAAGAAGAATCCGTCTCACTGCTGACGATGCTGGAACTGAAAGAATAATTGCTAAAATAAATAAGTTCGACATACACCATAACATTACAAGAACAACAATAAATATAGGAATCAACGACATAATGAATGGACTCAGCTTAAACCCCTCTGCGATTTCACGACTGACCACTACAATAAAAAAACAATTTCCTAACACCTCAATTTATATATCATCAATTATTCCGTCTTCCTATGGCTCCCAGCGTCGCATAGCAGACATCAACAACAAGACATTACAGAACTACTGCAAACACAACAACATTAGTTTTATCAACCGCACTCCTTTCTTTACAAGCAACTCAGGAGCACAAAAGAAACACCTCTACATAGATCAAATACATACATCCAAACTAGGAAGAAGCATCCTATCAAAAAACATTAAATATCCGGAGCGTACGCAAAACGACAACCCAAACAACAGAGAGAAAAAAAACCCATCTACCATGAGATCAGCCAATCACGATAATGCACAACATACCTTACCGGCCTCTCATAGAAGCGCACCTATTGGGAGTGGTTTACCTTAAAACAACCATAATGCCACCAACAGTCAGGAAGCTGAACGTTATGATGTTATGTTTCCCGCACTGCACATAAGACAGTCTCACACAAACAAATTACATAACAATTCTACGAGCAGCAACGCAAGATCCAAGACCCATACACCTCCTAACAGTGTTGAAACGACGACAGACAAAATCTACAGTCATTCTTCCTCCCGTAACCTACATCATCGTCCTCAGTGGAATCCAGAACTAGGTTACCTGATGCAATTCAGCCCTGCGTCACTCAGCCAAGCACTAATGATGTCTGTGCAACGTGGCCCCTACTATATATCAGATAGAGACATCCATTATCGATGATGACTACACACATACCTTTTCACTGACTTAATCCCTGCGACTACACCCGTCACTCCTCTGTAATTTTGTTGATTACTGTTACGCCTAAAGTAATGTACTTTATTACTTTCTTGGAACACTGGTATTTCACTGGCTACAGGCCTTTAAACATTTTTTACTTGTTTGATTTTTGACTATTATAAATTCGTATTTTCTCTGTCCTTTAATTAATTTGTTAGATTTTGAGTGTTGTGGTGTGAAATTGTGCGTGCCTGCTTTTGTGTGACTATTTTTATATACTCCTGAAAGTTTCAGTCCATTGCAATTGTTAGTATTGCCAATGCCAAGTATTTCGTAAGTTAAGTACTAACATTTTTACTTTCACTTACTACTTCTTCTTCTTCTTTGATCCATAACCACCAACCGTCAAAGCAGTCAGCGGCCATCACGCCTGGTGGCGTCTTGTAGGGCAGCGACAAATTGATTCCACTTTGCTCGGTCGGCAGCCATCCTTCGTACAGTGCCCCAACTGTGGTTCATTCTTTGCATCTCAGCTTCCACAGTTCTCCGCCAAGTTGTTTTTGGTCGGCCTCTCTTTCGCTTTCTCTCGGGGGTCCATAGCATAGCTGTTCTTGTGATGGTATCAGGGTCCCTTCTGAGGACGTGGCCAACCCAACTCCAGCGTCTGCCAGCTATGATGGTGTGCATGTCCTCCTGGTTACTCCGAATAAGTAGTTCTTGGTTGCTTAGGGTGTTTGGCCAAAACATTCGGAGAATTTTCCTTAGGCAGATTGTGTGGAAGGAGGACAGTTTCGACATTTCCTTCTCTGTTACTCTCCAACATTCCGCACCATAGAGAAGCACAGAAAGTACACAGCTCTCATACAGTCTTAATTTGGTGTTCGTGCTGTACTGGGAAGACTTCCAAATGTTGTTGAGAACAGCAAAGGCTGTTCTCGCTTTATTCATTCTGTTGTTAATGTCCTTGTGTTAAGGAAAGATTTGGGATGCAGATAAAATAGTGTGGCATGTTACTACACGCTAGCACATTTCCATTTTTATGTGAAGAATTGTGTTCGCCTGTAGTCAAACTACTGTTTGCACGAAGCGTTCACCCGTGGTGAGCGAGGCGTTCACCCGTGGTGAGCGACGGTCAACTAGTGACGGTTTTGTCACATGTCGTGGGGTTCAGTGTGTGTTAATTAATTGGCCTTCCGTCTTTGTGTTTGCGTCCGAGAGAGATGTAATTTTTCGAGCTCCGGATAATGGAGAGTGATATATAAATATACATTGCGGCATTATTGATTTTCGGAGGCCGCCACTTTATGTGCAAGATGGTTCATGAACTTATCTAGAAGTGCATACCATAATTTACTACAAGTAACTTTGAGATATGAGGCAACTAATATTTTGTTTGACCTGATTGCTTCTGCCGCATTACTTTGGTTTTCGTGGATTGCCCGAACCTTTAGTACAACGGCCAGGATTGAGTGGAGATGAGAAGAATGTATTATTATATATTATTGCCACTTAAAGATGCCTAACGTTTGAAACTTATTGACGGACGAGGGATAATCTACTACGGTTATCCATTGCCATGTACTTTTGATGTTTTGATGGACGTTATTGTGAAGTGACTTTATTTATTAAATGTCAACCATGTTTCCCGTGGACCTGTTCACCTAGCGGCTTTTGTTATGTATACAGACCCTAATGTCCTGAGAGAACACCTGCTATCATTCGCGTATCCATGCATGATCCTCTAATTTAGCCCAACGTAACACCTTGCTTGTTCCGCCGTCAGGTGTTACTATGTTTCACTTACTTGGTAAAGTTAATTAGTCTAAATATTCGTGATTTTCGTGTTAGCACTGCTTTTGTTATTGATATTGTTAAACCCACTATCCAAAATTAAATGCATACAAATCAGACACGATGGCTAATTAAGGATGGCCTACGGCTTGGTCATCTAAACATTTTAAATCTATTAGGCAAATTTCCTGAACTTACACGAATTCTGAATCTAAATTTTCATGTTTTTGGACTTTCAGACAGTCGTTTAAATGACAAAATATCAGATGATGATATCGCACTACAAGAGTTTAAAACTGTTCGACGAGACTCAAGTAGAAAGCTAGAAACAGGTATAGTAGTATATATTTTCACTTCTATTAGTTATCGCCGCAGAAGCGATTTAGAGTCAGAAGAAACCGAGTGCATATGGTTAGAAATAAAAATACCTAGTCAGGGACTCTTTCTAGTCGGGTATCTTTATAGAAATCCCAGTGCAGGAACCATCTGGTATGACGATTTCACCAGTATTTACCACTGCCAAAGAAATTATTCTTCTAGTCGACTTCAACATTGACATGCACAACACAAACCAAACGTGGAAAAACATCATATTATCTTACAACTTAAAACAAATAGTCAACCAGCCTACCAGGGTAACAACAACATCATCCAATACAATTGACCACATCTGCACCACCTATGCAGAAAACATTATAGAATGTTCTGTTCCTATTGTCGCAATGAGTGACCACTATCCAATATGTTGCACGTGGTCAAAGAATAAATATAAATCTCACAGAAATAAACGTTTAAGTATTAAATTTAGAAGTTTCAAAAACTTCAACCATGAAATATTTTTACATGATTTGCGAGCTGCACCTCTAGCCAGTGTTTACCAGCTTTCTGATCCCGATGACACCATTGCTCAATGGACACGTATCTTTCGTTGCGTGTTTGATAACCACGCACCAACTAAAGAAGTTCGTGTGAAACGACTGATCAAATATCCTTGGATCACACAGGTAGCGCTAGAAGCCATGAGGCAGAAGCCGTGAGGCAGCGAGATCGAGCTCACACAAATAAAGACTTTAACACATACAGAGAACAAAGAAACAAGGTACAATATTTAGTACGTAGAGAAAAGAAAACATACTTTAAAAACTTTGTTCAGAACAAAACAAACAGTACAGATATGTGGAAAGCAATCAACACCCTAGCAAACAAACGAAATTCGTCAGGCTTGTTAACCCTCAATACCTCATTTACTTGTACAGACTTTAGCAATTACTTTCAGGCAGAAATAACCAGTCTTAAATCTACGATACCAGATTCCTCTTGTGACCTAGGCCAACTGTCAGCATTCTGTCAGAACAAATGCACAAACACAATCCCATACGACATTCCGTTTATGACAGTTAATGAGGTGTATAACTATCTTCTAGGCCTTAAAGAGAATAACTCATCAAAACTTGGCAGAATCAGTAATCGAATACTGCGCTATGCTGCGCCAGTTATTAGTGATTCACTAACATACATATACAATCTAAGTATCGCAAAGAGTTACTTTCCATTGCACTTTTAAAGTCGTTAAGTTATATCCTCTTTTCAAACCTGGTTCCTCCGATAATTGTAACTTTAGTAACTATAGGCCAATCTCTCTAATATCATCACTATACAAACCACTGGAAAAACACATACATAAAATAACACTACAACACCGAGTTAATAACGACTTGCTAATTGATAGCCAGTTGGGGTTTAGACCTAAACATTCATGTCACTCTGCTCTAACTAAGATGATAGACAACTGGCACCTAAATATTATTAACTACGACAACATCGTAGTCTTTGTAGACTTTAAAAAAGCATTTATGATAGATCACGCTATTTTAATTAGAAAACTAGAAACATGAAACATAAACTTTCAACTGCTGACAATAATTAAATCATTTCTGTCAGACAGAAAACATGTAGTTTCTTACAATAACTCATATTCAAACCCAGCCGTAATAAATACCGGCGTTCCTCAGGGTTGTATATTTGGTCCTCTACTTTTTGCCATATACATTATGACCTTCCACTACACATCAAGCACTCCTAATGTGACCTGTTCGCAGACGACTGTACTGTTTACGAGAGTGATAAAAGTTGTAACACACAAACTATCGTTACAAAAGGATACAGATAATCTGATTAAATGGAGCAACGGAAATCGCATGCTAATAAATATCATTAAAACAAAGTGCATGTTAATATCAACTAGACAAAAATTACAAAAGTCAGAGAAAACAACACTTCAGATCTACATTGGTACCTCACTAATGGAAAACGTTAATAAACATAAAACTCTAGGTATAGTCGTTGACCACCATCTAAATTGGAACTCACATGTACATGCACCGACCAAGCAAATGGCACAGAAAGTTTACCAGTTAGCTAAAATCAAACATTTCCTAGATGAAGATGCACGAAAATTGATCTATATATCTCACATACAAGCAAACCTTGAATATTGCTCCACAATCTGGGATGGTTGCTCAATGTCCAACACAAAGAGACTCCGTTCACTACAAAAGCCTGCAGTGCGTCTAGTCTCTGACAACTGCCTAACTCAGTGTGTAGATCTATATAAAAATCTCCAAATACTGCCCTTAAGAAAGCGCCTTCTGTTTAACAAAGCTAAATGTGTTCACATAATCCTGTCACATATTGCTCCAGCATATCTGTGGCCAATGTTCAAATACAACGAAAGACGCAGTCGACGCTTTAACAAATTGCAAGTGCCCAAGCCTAGGCTTGACTTATTCAAGAAAATCTTAGCGTAATCTGCTGCTCATCTTTGGAATTGTCTTTCACATAACCCAAGACACAACCTCAGTCCCTATTCATGCAATCGTAGACTTTTCGAATACTTTATTAGTTCTGATTACATGCCCCCCTAATCGGATTATCTTTTCTTATAATAGGAACTGTAGGTTCTAATGACGATGTTTGTACTTTTCATCATATTTTATGTCATGCTTATACGTAGTCAATGTTAATAATAGTGTGCTATTTTATTGCAATTTTATTTCATGTTACTTTACAACTTTGAATTCCTTGACATTGATATGTAAAATGCATGTGAGAATAAATGAATTCAGTATGAAAGGTGAGAGAAAGGAGGGCAGAATGTCAGACGGGACTGCGTGCCCAATTCTCAACCCTTGAATATAAAGTTCGTTCGTTCGTTCGCTCTGTGTTTGTTACTAATAAATTTTTTATGGCCGATTTTTGTTGTTGTTAACGACTAACTTTCAAACATACTCCACCGAAAGTGTGAATGTATTATTTTTCAAAGTGAATACTGTTTTTGTAGTTTTCTTGTCGCATCAGTATAAAACTAACGTGGACTGCAGTGTTAAATAATTTGCAAGGACATATTCCCCCTCCCCCACGCCACCCTCTCCAAGTCACGGGTGTTAGCTCTCTTTTCTTAAAGAAAAAAAACAAAAACAAAGAAACAAACAAACTAATCTACTTGTTATTCGGCAGGAGAATAACGACCCTTCTTAACGCCAAAGACCAATTTTCCGAACAACCCGTTAATAAATTTTGCGTTTTTATTTCACGGACTTCAAATCTCATGAAACAACCTGAATAACAATTCAATGAAACTTAATGGCAATTTGTCTTCTATTCTCAAATATCGAATTGTTGATAAGACAATCACTGCACTAGTGCGTGTAGCTTCCCGGGGTTTCTTATGGGGCGAAGAAAGAATATGACGACTGCTCCCTTAGAAATGCACGAGGCGACTAACGCGGTTGTGTATGAGGCTGGCAACCTCATACTGTAAAACATATTGCTACATAAAGAACCGCTGTAAGAGTATGTGAATGCTTTGCTCAAGCTTTCATCGGGGGAGGCGGCTAGGTGCAATGGTAGCTCCATGCTTCATTGGGATGGAAAAGGAAAGTGATGATAATACTATAAATAACGGTACCAAAATATGTACTGATAAGGCTGATGATAATTGCCTGTGATGGAGCTTGAATCTCCGCCTCCTCTGGGGTTGTCAGCAGCTGAAGCATTGGGCACCATCAACTGGGTACAGCAAACTACTCCCGAACGTCTGCTGTCTGAGGTTTATCGCACAAGGCGGACTAATATGATGTGGTTCATGAGGCTGGTAAACTCATCATGAACTTAATGATAGTAAATTTATTATAGTGATAAGGTTTATGGCGAGCAATATTATTAACTGCAATGTGTAGTTAAGGGTAATAATAATCCTAGTGCTGATTTGTCATAACAGGTTGCAATGCACGCAGCTGGGGACGGGAAGGGGGCTCCTTAATTTAGCGATTTTCTCGTCGAAGGCAACAATTACCAGCAGGGTTCTAATCCCAAGTTCAGCAATGACTATCACAGTGATTCACATACCGACAATGATAAGTCAACGATCACTTTTGTAATGATAGTCGTGATGGCCACTTGGATGACAGTAATCCTGCTTCATCGGTTTCGTGGATAGGGATGTTGTTTTGAATCTCGGAATAACCAACCCCCAGAGAGCGAATGTTCTAGACTCTAGACTGTCAGGCTACGGTCTTTTCGAGGTAGATAGTGTAGGTGTAAAAAAAATGGAGGTAGTCTTATAACAGATACTACGCTAGGGGGAGTGAAGTGTTAGATACTTCACTACACCAGGTCCAGCTTTATGATATGGAGTGACCAGTTCTCTTCCTTGCTTCATTTGCTTTCTGTTACTTCTGAGCAGAGTCAGGCACCCATTTACAGCTGGGCAGACTGAAGTGTAACGATACCAGCTTACGAACGTGGAACCCGACACCTTTGCCACGAGAGGCACGTCCTCTAACTTCTCTGCCAATCGGCGCTTGTAGTATTCATATTAAAGCCGAGGATTGCTTTAGAATTTTACGTAGAATGACAAAAACAAAAACACAAATAGTGAAACGTCTTACTGGGAGAAAGGACAAGAAGAAATCTACTTTTCGGCCACAAGGCCTTCGTCAGGGACAGACAAAAAAAAAAAACAGAAGGGAAAGAAAATGAGAATTAAGTGGAGAACATAAAATTATAAAAATAAGAGAAAACAATCCCTGATGTGTGTCACATGTTGGAAATAAAATGTCTGCTACTGAACCGGAAACCGGAAGTGGATACTAAATTCAAAGCATAAATAAAAAATAATGAAAACAAGGACTGGAAAACTGAGTGAGGAAAAAATAATATTTAAAGAAAAACGGAGAGGAATAAATAAGGAGAGAGAAGATGAAGAAAGAGTTATTAAAAAGAAAAAACTTTTTGGAGGGAAATCATGGGTGATCGCAATCATGATACAAATATGACTAGATAGAAAAGGACGCCTCAGACAAAATAATGCTGGGTGTTCAAACCATGGGGTTTAGAATTTTCCCTCTCCTAAAGGAGCCCGCACACAAAAACATATCCAACATACATACAAACATTTTGACAACCAGGACACACTAAGCACATATACACACAGGTTTATATATAGATTCCAAATTAAACATGCATAGATGCTCATATTTTTCCAATCCAGATACTTATATGCACCCACTTACAGCTGTTCTACTCACTAAATGTCATGACATTAGTAAACGGTAAATGTTGTTCCATAGCAGTAAGTGCCGCAGGAGAAAGAAGCGTTAGAAACTTCAATGAAAAGACTTACGGTTATGTACAAGCTCATACTCACACAGATACCCACGAAGCAAAAAAAAAAAAAAAAAAAAAAATCCGAAAGACGATATGTTTCGTTTTAACAGTTGAATAACCTTTCTTATTTTATTCTTACTTTATTTCATTTGATTTGTTTTTAAACCGATGTGTGTCCGTTTTATCCTACGTTTTCGTTGATGAAGACTTTTTTGGTTGCGCTGTACTCAACGAAAAAAATATATTCTCCGCCTTTTTGTTGTGGACCTGCTATTATAGCGGGTTTGGTTTGGTTTCGTTCTTTTTTAAGGACTATCTTCATTGCACACGAACAACTCTATCAGTGCTCCGATCTCCTCCCTTATATCACACAAGGAGGATCTCAGCACTGTGCACGAACTCCGTTGTACCGGCGAGAATGCCAATGTGTGTATTTAGGAATCAAACATTCTATAAATATTCTTGTGAAGGGAAGGTTTCTAATTAAATTTTTTTTGCTAGGGCTGCGGGCGTGAGGCTCACCCAAGTGTCCCATCTTGAAGTGGTGGGTCGGCTTGAGTGCCTTTAGGAAATTTTGAGCATTATCAGCGGGAGCTTTTGCTCCTGGTAGGTTCAATCAAGCTGAGCAGGTCAAAATGTAAAGGACAGACAAAGTGGGCACACCTCCCCTTTCCTCCAGGTTAAAAGAGGTTGGAGAACAGGGCGGACATCCCTACCAGAAAAAACAAATTGTCACGGAAACGGAAACATTTGAAGAAAGAAACAAAAGCCAGAGTCAGGAAGAATCCTCGCAAGAGGGACGTATGACGCAGAGACCTGATGAAAGCCAGTCAATGGAAGTCAGGCTGCCGACACCTCTTCTAACGACGAAGGCAAAAACTAGAATAGGCACGTGGAACATATGAACAATGCATGAAGCCGGAAGGGAAGCACAGATTGCTGGAGAGATGAGAAAATACGAAATAAAATTCTTAGGACTAGCAGAAACGAGAATAAACGGAACTGGTGAATTCATGACCAACACAGGGGAAAAAGTCATATATTCAGGACACGAGGATGAAGACCACACACACTCACAGAAGAGGTTGCTATTATGATGTCCCAGGATGCCAGAAAAGCTTTAATAGAATGGGAACCAATATCTTTACTTACTTACTTAGTCGTTCCTCTTCTACCGTGAGGTGGAGAGGTTTGTAAGAGAGAGCGCCATACTATTCTATCAGCTGTCTTCCTCCTGGCTTGGTTCCATTCTAGTCCTCGGTCCTTCAAAGATTGCCTAATGTTGTCTTCCCAGCGGACTTTGGGTCGTCCTGGAGGTCTTGATCCCTGGCTCTCAGTTTCCCATGCTTGCCGTGGTAGCGGATCTTCACCCATTCTGCAGAAATGGCCAAACCATCTTAGTTGGGACTGTTCTACTTGGGTCTGCAGGGGTAGGGTTTTTAGGCCTTGACGTACCGTCTGGTTGCGGACCATGTCTCTTCTTGTTACTTCAACCACCTTCCTCAGATACCTCATTTCTGAGGTTTGGATCTTGCTTTTGTGGGTTGTAGTCATTGCCCATGACTCGCATCCATACGTCAAGACTGGGGCATAGGTGGAGCGGTACACAGCCATCTTCGTCTTCTTACCAACCTCTCTCTTGCTGAGGAATCCTCAATTTATGGCTTGAAAAAGTTTCCCAGCTACTGCTATTCTACGGAACCAATATCACCCAGGATAATAACGGCAAGATTCAATGTAAAAGGAAGAAAAATCACCATCATTGAGTGTTATACCCCTACTAACAATGCAGATGATGATAAGAAGCAAGATTTCTATGATGAACTCCAAGGAACACTGGACAAAACACACAGGAGAGACATTAAGATAGTAATGGCATATTTAAATGCAAAAGTAGGAGTAGACAACAAAAACTGTGAACCCATAATGGGAAAGAATAGCATGGGAAACAGAAATGAAAATGGAGACCTGTTTGTAAACTTTTGTGATTTGAATGATCTGGTCATCGGAGGTACTATCTTCGCACACAAAGACATACACAAGACTACATGGAACTCCCCAGATGGGCACACGCAAAATCAGATAGACCACTTCACCAAAGAAAGAAAATGAAGACGCTGCCTACAAGATGTTAGAGCAAAGAGAGGAGCTGACGTATCGTCAGACCACCACCTTCTCCTGGCATTACTGAGGATAAAATTAGAAGGCGCACAAAGACAGAGCAGAAAGATCAAGTCCGAAGTATAATACCCAGAACCTTATGAACAAAGACACAAGAGTTCAGTTCAACCTAAAGTTGAGAAATAGATTTGAAGCACTGGAGAACCTGGAAGAGGAAAGTATAGATAACCATTGGTGCAAAGTAGTACTCAAAGGAAAACTATCAGAGCCCTTTACAGTACACAGAGGCGTCAGACAGGGATGTCTGCTATCACCAACAATTTTTCTCACGGTCATAGACTAGGTTATGAGACAGACAACTGAAGGAGAGAAAACTGGAATACAGTGGACATTTAACAAACTACTGGAGGATCTAGATTTTGCAGATGATTTGTGCCTTCTATCACATAGACAGCAAGATATGCAGGAGAAAGCAAATAGATTAGTAACAGAAGCAGCAAAGATGGGACTACACATAAATTTAAATAAAACAAAGGAAATGAGAATAAATAATAGGCAGATGGACTCAATGAAGATCAATGATCAAGTCACTGAAGAAGTAGAAAGCTTTACATATCTGGGGAGTAACACTGACAAAGGAGGGGGAACAGCTGGTGATGTCTGTTCAAAGATAAATAAAGCAAGATGCGCTTTTAACTCTTTGACTCCACAACAACGCTCAGAGCGTTGGTAAGAGTTGACACCCGTGCCAAAACAACGCTCTGAGAGTTGTTTCTAGTCTATCACGAATCAAAATTACGGCACAGGGGGAAAGAGGTGATGCCCTTCGACCAATATGGAACTCCTCAACTATATCTAGAGAGAACAAATTAGAATCTTTAACTCAAATGTGAAGTCAGTCTTGCTGTATGGCTCAGAGACATGGCATGCCTCAAAGAGTATCACCGCCAAGCTACAGACATTTGTAAACAGATGTCTCCGACGGATCCTCCGTATAAGATGGCCAGATGTAATAAACAAATATAGAGCTAAGGAAAAGATGTGGGCAGCAGCCAATCATCATCATCATCTCAACACGTAACCCGTCATGGGTCGTAGGGGTGCCATGGTGGAAGCATCAGCAGACAGGGTCCTCCACTGCTCTCTATCCTAAGCAATGCGTACAAGTGTGGAAAAACCGTGCCCTGTCCATTCTTTGATGTTATCAGCCCAGGATTTTCTTTGCCTTCCTCTTCTCCGTTTATCTCCGACTGTTCCCTGGAGGATCGTTTTCGAAAGGGAGTCATGACGAGTTACATGCCCAAACCAGGCGAGCTTTCGACGTTTCACTACTGACAAAAGTGGTTCTTGGTGGCCTGCATAGGTGCTTATTTTCTCTCTAACATAGACATTTGTTTTGTGCTCTTTATATCAAATGCGCAAAATTCTTCTATAACATTTATACTCGAAAGCCTGAATCCTTCGCTCCGTATCTGCAGTGTGTCCAGCCCTCACACCCATACAAGAGAATAGATAATACAAGTGATTTGTATAATTTAATCTTCACAGGAAAACTGATGTTACTTTTCCAGATCACATTCAGCCTTGTCATGGCAGCTGAGGCCATCTCAAGTCTTGTCTTGATTTCTTTACTTGATCTTCCATCACTACATATAGTGGACCCCAGATATTTAAAGGTGTTAACTTCTCCTAAGGTTTCCCCATTTAACGTAATGCTGGTCGGAACATGTTTCTTATGGGTATTCACCAATATCTTGCTTTTTTCTATATTAATTTCTATCCCATACGTTCTTGTTACTTTCTCCAGTCTAGAGGTAATGTCTTGAAATTCTAAATCATGTTCCAGCTATAAGATCGATATCATCAGCAAAACGTAGATTGCAAAGAGGTCGGCCTCCAATCGATATGGTTGTTTTATAATCGTAGAGAGCCTCCTGCATAATATGTTCTAGATATATATTTGTCGTAAATTTATTTTGAGAGAAAAGAGTCGTAGAAATAGTGGTCCGGTTTAGAGTGGAAAATGATGATGGAAAGCTCAGTGATAGAAAATGTAGAGATTTAATAGTTACTTCACAGCGTGCTGGAGGAGAGTAAAGACAGACTTATTTACGACAAATCGTGTCTCTCAATCTTCTCTTTCACTCTCCTGGTCAAACAATTATTTGCCAGTTTTCCAGACTCGCATCTGCGCGCACACCGATTCGGTGTTTTCAAACACACACACGACGTTGATACAAACTATATTAAACGAATAGGGGAAATGTTGGGCTTTGGGTATATCCAACACACAGAACTAAATGAGTTTAGGTGATTTTATTAACTTTAAACATCAATCACTAAAAATATCAGATATTACATAAATTATCATAAGTACACAAATGCAAATAACAAGTTTGGGAGGGGGTGAAGAAGATTGGTATCGACTAAGCCCTTCCCGCTCATTAGACAAAGACAAACCCAGTCCAAAGATAGATAATATCAGGAACATAGGTACGTTAACCTAACAGTAAAGTTAATTACTCTGAAAGAGGTGTTACCAAGTTAGGTATAAGTGATAGAAAAAAAAACCTGTTCTTCCCAGCTGTTCTTCCCTTTACTAAGCAAATGGAAAGGAGGTGGTTTTAAACAGAGTTAACAAATTATCAACTATCCCACTTAAAGGAACAATGTAGGGTATACAGAAAAGATATATGTTACCAGGTAAGCAAGTTAACAAAATGGTCACACAAAAGAATTAATTTCCTGTCATTCATACACGCGCTAGCAAAGGCCTTCACTCATCTTGCTCTCACTTACCGATTGTGAAAAAATCTTGCACTCCATAGAATAACACACCAGCAGTTACACCTCAACTAAATGTATGAGTGTTTGTTCAAGTTCTAGCCCCAGATTAGCAGGTATGCGGTCAGCACATAAAAGGATCCCGTAATCGCTGGAAAATGAATCTGTAGTTGTGTCTCTTTTCTTAATAACAGTTTCTATGGGAGGGCACGGTCTCTGATACCGGGGTGAGGATGGTGTGGTCTATTTGACTATGCCGCGGATAATAAAATTCTTACGCGTGCTGGTACACTTTATCCGTGAGGTATGGTTTAAGTCCAGTGAGAAAACTAGTCACATCACTGTTCAGGAAATTATGAATTATCTCTCTGTGTCAGTAAACTAACAAAGCTCGGGCCAGTGTTCTTCTTCCCGTTACGACTTAAGTTGTTTGATGGTGCGTTAAATTTGTCTTTGGGTGTGCTTTCTTTGCTATAAGTTAGATAGCGGAATTCCAAACATAGAATCGCCTCAAAGATTAAAAATTTACACAGTCTCAACAAGTTCTGCGTCAGGGGAACTCTACACACTGTTTATGCTTTTCTTTGCTTAGATTGATTTCTTTATTGCTTTCTTAATGCTGGGATCGCACAGGTTACGATCACTCTGTATGAAAGAAAAAAAAGACATGTAATATACCGAAAACAAATAACCTTCTAAAGCGCGATGAATTTCCCGTTAAGCCTATAATACACTCGAGTATTTAATTATGTATTTAATAAACACTGCGCGAATTCTAGTGGTTAAAAACCCACATCTATAAAACTAGGACTTAACTGAATTTATTAATTATAAATTCCTTCGCGACTTTAAAAGTTAATTTAAGCATCTATTATCTTTTGAAATAATATAATAGATAGATCATTATATTTAAAACTGGAACTCTTGAGATGGTTTAATTAAATAGATTTAAATTAACACAGAATCCCTTTAAATAGAATGACTGAGCTAGACCACTGATCACTTTACACAATATATATTACCGCTTTGCACAGAAATAGAAATCACTGCAAATATATATAAAATCCAGGGGAAAATCTATAACAAGATTTCAATAAAGCTAGTGCTTCTGTAAAGATCTGGCCAGCGAGTGATAACGTGTCTAGTTCTACATGGTCTATTTAGCTAAAATGAAATGTAAGTTGAGTGGGACATGATAAACTTGACAACTTATTTGATCTCACGAACTTTTGGGGATCTGACCGCCAAATCAAGAGAAGAAACCGCACCCTGGTCTTCGTATCCGCTCGCTGCTGCCCGTTTCGCTTTCCCCCGTTCGCTCGGTTGCGATTGACACCGAGACGCGAAATTAGCGGCAAGCAACTGCGTCTCGTATCCGGGACCACTACTGTCTTTGATAGCGCCGATAGTCTCCCCTAAAATCCCTCAGTTCGTCTCTTTGATCTCGTCGCTGTATCCTACATGAGTCCCGGTGGAATGCGTTCTGGCAAACGAAAAGTTACAACAAATGTTCAGGGGTTCTAATGTTATGAAAAGCTAAAGGTCCCTTTAAATCATCCATCATATCAGGGAAAATTCACTAGTCAAACTAGACGTACGTCACAATATTAAAGAGCACTGGGAACATGATACATCCCTGACGAACTCCTACAGTTGTTTTGAAAAATTCTCCAATGTCATTGCTTGCAAAAACAGCCAATACAAACAGAAATTAAGGTAAGAAAGTGGGGATGGATAAGACATACACTCAGAAGAGAAAAATCAAGCATAGCCAGAGTTGCCCTTGACTGGAACCTACAGGGGAAAAGAAGAGTGGGGAGGTCAAAGACAACTTGGACAAGAACTGTTGAAGAGGAGGGTAGGGAAATTGGAATGACTTGGGCACAGATGAAAAAGACAACCCAGAATAGAAATCGATGGAGAGCAACTGTTTCTGTCATATGTTCCACAGGGAACGAAAAAGGAATGATGATGATGATGATAAATATTCTTGTGAAGGGTAGGGCTGCGGGCGTGAGGCCTATCTTTATGATTTCCAACTGCCGAGGGCTTTTCAACGTTCGCACCTTGCACTCTGGGACGTCCTATTTTTAGCCAATATCCGTGAAGGCTAGGTATTCGATCTCACCACCCAGGAGACCAGAGGGGAGTATGACATCATTAGGACCACTGGTTCTGAAACAAATTTCCATAAATTATATTCCCTCTACTGGGAATCGAATCCGTACCTATAGAATTCGATGAGGACACCATACCTCTTAGTCACTCCGACACATTATTTTAGCGGGATATGGAATTAATTACGCCTTCAAGATAGGAGCAACGAGACAGCGCTATTCCGTCATTTCCTTAGACTAATTATGTAGCAGCCATAAGCGTTATCTAAATATAGAACGCTAGTCATGTCCGCTGACGGACAACGGCCAAATCAAACTGTCCGGATGTTAACCGCGCAAAGCTTAACATCTCAATATTCCTTTTCATTTGGATTGCAAGACGCAGAGAGAGAAGTCATCGAACCAGAGTTGATCTGCAGTTGTCTTGGAAACTTGAGTTATAAAGATAATATTATTTTTCAACATTTCGAAGTCCTTATAGTGCTAGAAAGAGTATAGGACTATAGGTCTACCATTTATTTGGTATCGTGATTAAATAATTATATAGTTCATTCAATGTTATTTTTTTTTCGCGTGAATTCGGTTTTAGATCTAACTTTATTCGGACATGGCATGGCTGGAAGTAGATGATCCATGTTCAAGACATAGAACACGTGGCCGGCACTGACATATTCAGTTATTATAATATGTGTGTAGATGAAATTAATCGTGAAGTATTTTCACATTGTTTGTGGCTAAAAGAATCTTCAATTATCTTATGCCAATCCGACATGTAGTCGGTACTGATGCCGAAATATTTTATTTTATTATGACGAGCGCTGCAATTTATTAATATAATACAGCTTACTAGTATAGATTTCTGTGTTTCGGTAGACTGATAATTTGGTGTACATATTAGTAAGATCGCCTATAGCTAATTGGAGTTAGCTTTCATAGTTTGATAATTTAAATAGCTTTGTTAAGCCATTATTTCTATTATTTAGTATTATAATGTAAGGTTACTATAGAATTTACAACCACGCGGCTTTATGTAGGTTGTTAGCGTGGCTGTATGCTATTTTCGCAAGATGACATAACCATGAGAGCACGTGTTATGACTGGGTATCTGTGGCTGGTTGATCATGGCTGACTGTGGTGAGCGTATGTTTTCTGGCTGGTAAGTGTTATTATTTATGCTTTTGATTTTCACTTAGACACTGTTTTTATATATTGTTTTTCAGAACGTCCACGAACACTGTCTGGGTGTTCGGTAGAATTAAATGTTGTTCTATATAAAGCTTTGTGTTGCATGAATTGCTAATTCTGCTGCTGAGAGGGTTGCAAACAACCAATAATTGCAACCCCTGTCAAACGATCTTTAATTGAATTTTCTTAGTGCATGGGTCTTGGGTGTGAGGTAGCCACGTCGACATAAGTTCGCCTCAACCACACCCGGCCCGTGTCACAAATGGCGTTGTCGGCAGGATTGACAGACAGCACGCAGCGAAGCAACCCTTCGGCAATCCGGGCAATAAAGGCAGGAACTGTAGAACACCAAGGTCAGTGCAAGGCAGGGAACAGGATCATCCAGCTTATCATTGTATTCACTCAACTCGACTAGCGACTAGATGGCGGCACGCAACACACGTGCTACTAGTAGGTTGGATAATGAAGATGTGGCTGAAGCGGATGACCCTGTAGTGGAACTGGAGCCTCAACCAGAGAGAGTGCGGTACATCATGGTACCCACTCACAAGAAAGTGCGGTAATTTGGGGAGCGTAAAGGTCCTACCGCTGAGGAATATGTAAGGGAGGTGAGAGCTGCCTGGAGAGTAGGGATGATGAGTAAAGAGGACCAGGCAGATGTTATTCTTGACAATGTGACCCCAAGTGTATGCAGGGAGCTGAGGATTCAGGCTGAGGACGATGACCCGGAAGCAATGCTACATTCCATTCTTAGGGTGTATGGGAGCGTCGAAGCATCCCAGAGCTAATGACCACTTTTTACTCTACACGGCAAGGTGCAGGGGAGTCTCTTTGGGAATTCTCCCATCGCATCCACGAGGTATTCGAAAGTGTTGAGCACTAAAACAGAATATTGTCACTCCTTTAAAGCGATCCATCCTCGGGACCAGTTTGCTGATTTTTGAGAGATGATCTGCTAAGAAAGTTCGCAAAAGAAATGATCATTAAAGAGCCTACAGCATCGTTCATGTCGGTGAGAGACTATGCCCTACGAGTTTTAGGTACCGAACCTGCTTCTGGGGCTGGCGTTGCCAGTGTCGAAGTGACAAGATCAGAGACTGTGCCAGATACTCATGCATTAAACTTAGTGGAGCGGCTGAAGGTCCAGGTGGCTCAGTTACAAATTAAGCTTGATGAGATGTCTCAGTTGGCAGTTAGCGGTTTTAGATGTAGAAGGCTAGGCCATGTACAGAATTGATGCCCACGGGCACTAAACTAGACCCCTCTGCGGCTAGGAGTCAGGCCACAGAAGTGGAGCAGAATGACTGAGAGATAAAGATAATTAGTGGCCGACTGGAATGTGATGTAATGATAGCAAGGAAGAAAGTCAGGTGTATTCTTGATAAGGGGTCCCAAGTTTCAGCTGTTACGGAACAGTGCTTTCAACAGCTTTTTGGAGATCTGGTCCTGGATGAAAGTAAATGGGTGCGACTAACTACTGTGATTGGTATGACAATTCCATCTAGTGGTGGATGTTAAGATTGGAGAGTGTCATGTCAAGAACTGTGGCACCTAAGTCGTTAAAAGTTTCAATGGGCCTGACAAAGTGCCTGGTATAATAGGCACCAACATACTGGCAGAAGTAAAAAACATCCACCGCTTCCTCAAGTGGCAAGCTCCAAGAAAAGGTACACAAGAGGTAAGGTTAGATAAGTTGAAGATGTGGGTTGCAAGAGGAAGAAAAACCTACATGCCAGCTCGACTGATTGCTACCATACAGGTGAAATGCAGAAGCTCAAGATCAGAGAAAACAGTGCTGTTTGAACCCTCAAGGGACTTGGCTCATAAAGGACTGTTAATATGTCACACACTGATTGTACTCAGAGGAGGTTTCTTTGAGGTCCAAGAAGTAAATCTTGGAGATGAAGACATCTTTTGGCTAGGGGTACTCAAGTGGAATAACTTTCTGAGGCATGCGCGGACTTTGAGAGACACTTCATAGTTGTTGGAGCTCAGGCGGTGGAGATATCTGCACAGCCAGGATGCCCAGCCACTGTTCCTGTTAGCAGCCCAGTTGATTTAAATGGGTTTGAGGGCAGTCAAAATGAAAAGCGCCATCTACAGAAGTTACTACAACAATATGACAGCCTGTCCGCTAAAGACGAGAATGTCGTAGGGTATACAAGTAAAGTATCTCACTCAATTCAGTTGACAGATGATACACCAGTAAAACAACCCTACAGGCGCATTCCTCCAGCTTTTTACAAAGAGGTGCAAGACCATGTTCAGGTTCTCCTCGACAAACAGATTATACAAGAAAGTTCAAGCTCCTGGGCTTCGCCTATTGTGCTCGCGCGGAAGAAAGATGGCAGACTGCGATTATGTATAGACTTCAGAGCTCTCAATGCCAAGACCAAAAAAGGATGCACACCCTCTTCCCGGGTGGAGGAATATTTAGACGCTTTAGGGGGAGCAAGAATATTTTCTTCACCAGATCTAGTAAGTGGCTACTGCCAGGTAGCCACGAGGACAGAGGATCAAGAGAAAACAGGGTTCACCACACCATTTGGATTGTATGAGTACACTAGGATGCCTATGGGACTAGCTAATTCAGCCAGTATTTTTTAACAACTGATGCAGAGTTCCATGCAAGATATGATGTTCCAGCTGTTACTAGTTTATCTAGACGACATTCTTGTGTACTCAACTGGCTTTACAGAACACCTGCAGCGGCTTGAAAAAATGTTCCAGTGGTTGCAGCTACTAGGTCTGAAGATGAATGGGGCTAAATGCAGTTTCTGCAAGCCAAAAGTGGAATTGTTGGGCCATACGGTATCTGAAGAGGGCATTGGAGCAATGGAGGACAAGATACAGGCTATCAAAGAGGCATCAATATCCAGAACGCAGACAGAGTTACGCGTATTTCTTGGCCAAGCCAGTTATTCTCGGAGGTTTGTGCCGGGTTTGCCACTATAGCACGCCCAATGCATGAACTGGTGGCTCAGTTAAATGAAGGCCAAGATCCACAGAGTAAACGAAAGTCCAAGAAAGCTGCCCTAGGAGAAATGTGGACCCATGAGTGTGATGATGCTTTTAAGCAATTGAAAGCTATGCTAACATCTACTCCTCTTCTTGGTTTCACAGATTTTTCTTTGCCCTTTATATTAGAAGTGGATGCCTCATACCAGGGACTGGGTTATGTACTATCACAAGTGCAAGATGGCAAGAAAAGAGTGCTAGCATATGCCAGCGACACTCTGCGACCATCAGAGAAAAACGTCAAAAGTAGCATGAAACTAGAGTTACTAAGTTTAAAATGGGCTTTGACGGAGAAGTTCAGGAGTTATCAGCTTGGTGCTCAAGCTGAGGTTCACCGACAACAGAAGTTTGGTTCTGTGGCAAAAGTCTAAGCTTGATGTCGTAATTTTTGATGAGATAGGTCTGAGAAATTTATGGTCCCGTCCGAGCAGAGGGGATAGTGATAACTCTGTGAGAATAAGGGGTAAGAAATAGATTGCGGTTTCACGAGGGTGATAGGGTAAGAGGAAGGACAGTCTCTGAATCGAGTAGTTGCTCTAATCCAGCCTATCTTACGACATTAATTTAACTGCAGACGCACTTACTCTATGCTAAACAATTTTTGCAAGTTACCCTACACTCATGTACACACACCAATTTGGTGACACAAATGCACAAACGTGAATACAAACTACGTATAACATATAATGGGACAATGAGGTTGACCAACACGGTAAGTAAAAGGTTATTAGGTTTATTATCACTAAACAAAAAGCACAACATCAATCATGTTACATTTATAAAGCATAGTTACAGACAAGGTGGGAAAAAAAATAGTATCTCAATAGGCCCTCCCCTCTATTGTAAAGGAAGACATCCCAAAAAAATTACTATCAGAGGTAATTAACCCACAGAGAGATTCAATTTTAACATTGGGATATGCAATAATCAGTAAGGGGTATAGGAACAGGTTCTTAATTTTTAATCTATCCCGTGACTAAGCAGATTAGGGAGGGACAGAAAAAAATACAGAAAAAGAAATTAAGTGTACTGATGTTAGCAAGAAAACATAAAATTAAGGTTATCTAATTTCGTTCATTCAATGCACGCATACAGTGCATCTGCACTTACCAATCGTTAAATCAGGCATTCCATGGAATAAAAAAAAAAAACTCTAGCAAGTACTAAAACAATCAGAGTCTTTTGCTTTGTCTATTTCAGCCCCAGACTGACGGGGTTTGCTGTCGGCTATTTTTCCGTAGTCGTTGAAATCGAGGCGTTACTTTTTGTTCCAGGATATTCCTCTTTTCACTGCAGTTAGTGTTTGGGGTAAGGGTTTTATGGGGTGGCACTGTCCTCCGAATTGAAAAAAAAAAAATATATATATAGATACATTGGTCCGGTGGGGTCTCGCCGCTGGTAGCTAAGACACTCTATGGCATGATGACAAAAAGAACTTTCGAAAAATGATACTCCTCGGCTGTTCAATGAGTGATGGCAGAGTATGACCAGTGAGTTTTCTTTAGGTGGTTAATCCAGTAGGAAAACGTTTACTGTCATGCGTAAAAAATAGTGATATAAATTCTGCCACAGCAGATCAGTAATATTTATGGAATGGCTTCTGGCATTGTTCTTCTCCATTTATACTTTAAAAAATGGGTTATTGTTAAAGTTCTTGGTTATACTACTCTCATGGATGGAGAGGTGGACCACATAGGGGTGACAACACGAAGGTTTTTAACCACAATAATCCCTGGATGTGTAAGAACCAAAGTCATTTTTTTCGTACGCCCGCTAATACTCGAGGCGAAATCTCAGGTTATTATGTCTAACCTAAGACTGATTTTACGTGAGTATCCCTTTTTTCTTGCACAGAGACAGATGTCCCTCGTTATTCAGGCAGATACTCGCCGATTTCGGAGGTACCCATTAGAGCTGGGTCGGCTCAGGAGCCGCCAGTCCCTGGTCGACGACACTTCTTCAAATGTGCTCGCTAGGGCTCGAGTTAATCCAGTCCAAATCCCGGTCGACGAAAAATCTTCAAATGTCCTCGCCCGGGTTTGATCCTGGGTCACCCGGTCGCCAGCACAGTGTGATCACCACTACGCTAGTGCGGGTCCCATGCCAAAGTCAGTAAGACTATAAGAAACGTTAGGACGCAAGGTATGACCAGCCTATATATGTAGAAAATAGATAAACGTGTAATATCCTGACACGCGTTAATTTTTAAGTAAGACTATTTTAACCACTCCGGTATTTAATTATATATATTAAAAACCCGCGAGTGTCTAGTTTATCTTAACGGTTTTACACGAGATATGAACTCTAGTAGTTTAGAAAATTACACTCGTATGAATAGAATTAAATTGCGTTCTCTAAATTATCCACCGCCTAGCGTCTATTACTTAATTTAAGTATCTCTTACTTGGGAAATCGCGAGTGATTAAATTTTACGTTTATAGCTGGTAAAATTAGCTATATGTTTATTTAATACGTTTAAATTAACACAAAAATCCCAGTGAAATATACTGAACTTTAACACATTAAAACACTTAGTGGCTAATATACTATTATTACCGCAAATCAGAAAACTGAAATAAATCTCCACGCATTTCTATATGAAATCTAGATAAATAAGACTCCAAAATGCGCGCTAGACCATTCAAGAAATCCTGATAGCAAACTGACAAACTGAATTCGGAGAGATGGGCATATATACTAAAACGCTGGACTCTTGTACGTTAATGCGAAAAATAACACTTCTCGTCCAATTTAGGGAATTTTGCTGTTCGTTTCACGAATCAAAGTCTATTTTCACGCTTTTTTGCCGACATGATAGCCGCTTCTCTAGCGGCTGGCGCCTTTAAGGTCCGTTCACTCGGTGAGTAAATTTCGTCCCTTGGGCGCGATCAAAGGGATGCAGTCGATAAAAAAAATGGTTAACGCCCCTCTGCTGGCAATTAACGATCCGTTCTCTCTTAGGGAGATACAAATCCCGTTGCCTCGCCCTCCCGTGTTCCAGGGATACGGCGCTGACGTGATGACGTAATGCGACAGCTGGCAGACCACTTTTTGCCCTTCCCCCTTTTAAAGGAAAGTCACTAGAAATAAGAATATGTGTATTAATAGTGCTTGAAAACAAAGACAGGAGGCGTGGCTAAACTAAGAATCGGACAGTTGGCAATAGAGAGACCTGGCTTCCACGTGTTTAACTGTGCATGCTTAATTAGCCAGCGAGGGAAGTTCACGTTTAATCGTTGCTTGAACCAAAATAGTGAGGGCCCCCGATGAGAATAAAGTGATCGATCAGGGTTACTTAAATTTTCATCTATCACACTTGGCGCAATCGAACAGTAATGGATAGCACAGATGACAATGTTCTGTTATACTATCAAATACAGGGCAGGTAGAGCGAATGGGAATTGTAAGGGATGGTACTAGATTGCCCAAGAAATAGACGAGGAGACTATCAAAGCCAGCAAAGAAGCTACCTAGGCAGCGTAGGCGCTTAACACTAATCGGAGGCTTGCTGTATCGGACAGTAAGCGGACCAAATGGGACTAAGATTACGCAGCTAGTGGTTCCAGAATCTTTAAAAAAGCAAGTGCTGGAGGCGGTGCACAAAACTGGCCATCAGGGTCGTGGCCACATGTTGCAGATACTGAGAAGCAGGTGTTTCTGGGTTTGCATAACGTCTGATGTAGAATCATTCTGCAGAAGGTGTAGTAGATGCAATATAGCAAAAGCCCCGCATCTCAAGATCCAAGGTCCATCGGGTAACCTGCTGGCGTCCAAGCCTTTTGAAGTAGTCGCCATGGATTTTACGCTGCTGGAAAGAGACGCACGAGGCTACGAGAATGTACTCATTATAACTGATGTGTTTAGCAGGTTTGCCGTTGCCGTCCCAACCAGGGACCAAAAAGCAACCACCGGGGCCCGAGCGTTGGTGGAAAAGTGGTTTTTCTACTTAGGTGTGCCGCAAAGGCTGCACTTTGACCAGGACAGAAATTTCGAATCAACGGTCATATCAGAACTATGCAAAATATATGGCATCGAGAAAAGTCGAACTACGGCATACAATCCGAGTAGCAATGGCCAGTGTGAGCGGTTTAACAGGACATTGCATGATCTCTTGAAGCCGTTATCCACCAATGAGAAATGGAGATGGTCTGAGCATCTGGCAGAAGTTCTTGCAGTCTACAACGCTACTCCTCATGCATCAACGGGTTACCCATTACTACCTTTTGTTTGGGAAGGAGCCGAAAATGCCCATTGATTTCATATTGGGCCATTCCTCGGGTGAAGAAGAACCAGCAACGGTTGACCAATGGCTTAAAGGGCACATGGTTAGGCTACGAGAGGCGCACGAATGAGCAGATGCACAGTTACAAAGGTTGGCTACAGTCAGGAAAGAGAGATGTGACAAGTTACCGTGTGGTCAGAAGAGGAGTCCATTGTTGTTCGTGCTCCCACAATGACAGGAGGTCCATATGTCATCCAACGAACAGATTTAGCGAATCCGAGCATTAGAGTCACTGGCAACGAACTGAAACGAAGTGAAGACAAAGATAACTCTCCAAGTCCGGTAGATACGACGTAGGGCCTACCTGAGGCACCAGCTGTGCCAGATGAGACAGACCCTGGGGAGGACGTACATAGTCTAACACTCGAACCAGGCTGGCACCCTCTGCAGCTGCTAGAGAGTCTTACCCGAAGACGATCTGAAAGAGTACGTCTGAGGAGCCAGAGGTAGTGCTGTTGTCGAGATGACAACAAAATCAGGCGGGGAATATGTGACAGCGCCATTCCGTCATTTCCTTAGTCTAATTATGCAGCAGCCATAAGCGTTATCTAAATATAGAACGCTAGTCATGTCCGCTGCTGAACACCGGCCAAACAAACTGTCCGGATGTTAACCGCGCAAAGCTTAACATCTCAAAATTCTGTAAAGTTTGTGTCATTTCGATTGCAAACTCAGAGAGAGAAGTCGTCGAACCAGAGTTGATCCACGGTTGCCTTGGACACGTGAGTTATTAAGAGAATATTATTCTTCAACATTTTGAAGTCCTTATAGTGCTAGAAAGAATATAGAACTATAGGTCTACCATCTATTTGGTATCGTGCTTAAATAATTATATAGTTCATTCAATGTTATTTATTTCGGTTTTAGATCTAAACCTATTCGGACATGGCATGGCTGGAAGTAAATGGTCCATGTTCAAGAAATAGAACACTTGGCCGGCACTGACATATTATAATATGTGGGTATATGAAACTATTCGTGAAGTATTTTCATATTCATTAATTAATAACCCTCCACTCCCAAAGAAGCATAGGCCTTCAACAAACACATGCAAAGTCCTCCTGTCACGTGCCATCATCTCAAGTTCCTTCCACGTTCTCCTTATCATTTTCATCTCTGTTTCCAGCTCTCTTCTCCATGTGCTTCTTGGTCTACCTCTGCCTCTCTTGCCCTGGGGGTTCCAGAACAAGAACTGCCTTGTAATGCTATCAAAAGGTTTGTGTGTGTCCTATACATCGCCATGTTTTTGGTCGGCCGTTTTTTCGCTTTCCCTCGGGGGTCCATAGCATAGCTGTTCTTGTGATGGTATCAGGGTCCCTTCTGAGGACGTGGCCAACCTAACTCCAGTGTCTGCCAGCTAAGATGGTATGCATGTCCTCCTGGTTACTCCGAATAAGTAGTTCTTGGTTGCTGATAGTGTTTGCCAAAAGATTCGGAGAATTTCCCTTAGGCAGATTGTGTGGAAGGAGGACAGTTTTTGACATTTCCTTCTCTGTTACTCTCCAACTTTCCGCACCATAGAGAAGCACAGAAAGTACACAGCTCTCATACAGTCTTAATTTGGTGTTCGTGATTTACTGGGAGGACTTCCAAATGTTGTTGAGAACAGCAAAGGCTGTTCTCGCTTTATTCATTATGTTGTTAATGTCCTTGCTTGTTCCGCCGTCAGGTGTTACTATGTTTCACTTACTTGGTAAAGTTAATTAATCTAAATATTCGTGATTTTCGTGTTAGCACTGCTTTTGTTATTTATATTGTTAAACCCACTATCCAAAATTAAATGCATACTAATCAGACACAATGGCTAATTAAGGATGGCCTACGGCTTGGCCATCTAAACATTTACAATCTATTAGGCAAATTTCCTGAATTTACACGAATTCTGAATAAAAATTTTCATGTTTTTGGACTTTCGGACAGTCGTTTAAATGACAAAATATCAGATGATGATATCGCACTACAAGGGTTTAAAACTGTTCGACGAGACTCAAGTAGAAAGCTAGAAACAGGTATAGTAGTATATATTTTCACTTCTATTAGTTATCGCCGCAGAAGCGATTTAGAGTCAGAAGAAACCGTCCGACAAGTGTTTCGGCCCTACATACTCCTTCAAAGGTGTTTCGGCCCTACATACTCCTTTGAAGGAGTATGTAGGGCCGAAACACTTGTCGGACGGGGGACTTCTTCTGATGATCAGATTGCTTCCTGTTGTATCGCTCTGTAAAGAGTTTCCTATCATCGCCGCAAAAGCGATTTGCAGTCAGAAGAAACCGGGTGCATAGGGCTAGAAATAAAAATACCTAGTCAGGGACACTTTCTAGTCGGGTATCTTTATAGAAATCCCAGTGCAGGAACCATCTGGTATGACGATTTCACCACTATGATGGACAAAGTATTTACCACTGCCAAAGAAATTATTCTTCTAGGCGACTTCAACATTGACATGCACAACACAAACCAAACGTGGAAAACATCATACTATCTTACAACTTAAAACAAATAGTCAACCAGCCTACCAGGGTAACAACAACATCATCCACAACAATTGACCACATCTGCACCACCTATGCAGAAAACATTATAGAATGTTCTGTTCCTATTGTCGCAATGAGTGACCACTATCCAATATGTTGCACGTGGTCAAATAATAAATATAAATCTCACAGAAATAAGCGTATAAGTATTAAATTTAGAAGTTTCAAAAACTTCAACCATGAAATATTTTTACATGATTTGCGAGCTGCACCTCTAGCCAGTGTTTACCAGTTTTCTGATCTCGATGACGCCATTGCTCGTTGGAACCGTATCTTTCTTTCCGTGTTTGATAACCACGCATTAACTAAAGAAGTTCGTGTGACACGACAGATCAAATATCCTTGGATCACACAGGTAGTGCTAGAAGCCATGAGGCAGAAGCCGTGAGGCAGCGAGATCAAGCTCACAAAAATAAAGACTTTAACACATACAGAGAACAAAGAAACAAGGTACAATATTTAGTACGTAGAGAAAAGAAAACATACTTTAAAAACTTAGTTCAGAACAAAACAAACAGTACAGATATGTGGAAAGCAATCGACACCCTAGCAAACAAACGAAATTCGTCAGGCTTGTTAACCCTCAATACCTCATTTACTTGTACAGACTTTAGCAATTACTTTCAGGCAGAAATAACCAGTCTTAAATCTACGATACCAGATTCCTCTTGTGACCTAGGCCAACTGTCAGCATTCTGTCAGAACAAATGCACAAACACAATCCCATACGACATTCCGTTTATAACAGTTAATGAGGTGTATAACTATCTTCTAGGCCTTAAAGAGAATAACTCATCAAAACTTGGCAGAATCAGTAATCGAATACTGCGCTATGCTGCGCCAGTTATTAGTGATTCACTAACATACATATACAATCTATGTATCGCAAAGAGTTACTTTCCAGTGCACTTTTAAAGTCGCTAAGTTATATCCTCTTTTCAAACCTGGTTCCTCCGATAATTGTAACTTTAGTAACTATAGGCCAATCTGTCTAATATCATCGCTATACAAACCACTGGAAAAACGCATACATAAAATAACACTACAACACCGAGTTAATAACGACTTGCTAATTGAAAGTCAGTTGGGGTTTAGACCTAAACATTCATGTCACACTGCTCTAACTAAGATGATAGACAACTGGCACCTAAATATTAACTACGACAACATCGTAGTCTTTGTAGACTTAAAAAAAAAGCATTTGATACGATAGATCACGCTATTTTAATTAGAAAACTAGAAACATAAAACGTAAACTTTCAACTGGTGACAATAATTAAATCATTTCTGTCAGACAGAAAACATGAAGTTTCTTACAAAAACTCCTATTCAAACCCAGCCGTAATAAATACCGGTGTTCCTCAGGATTCTATACTTGGTCCTCTACTTTTTGCAATATACATTAATGACCTTCCACTACACATCACGCACTCCTCCCGTGACCTGTTCGCAGACGACTGTACTGTTTACAAGAGTGATAAAAGTTGTAACACACGAACTATCGTTACAAAAAGATACAAATAATCTGATTAAATGGAACAACGGAAATCGCATGCTAATAAATATCATTAAAACAAAGTGCATGTTATATCAACTAGACAAAAATTACAAAATTCAGAGAAAACAACACTTCACATCTACATTGGTACCTCACTAATGGAAAACGTTAATAAACATAAAGCTCTAGGTATAGTCGTTGACCACCATCTAAACTGGAACTCACATGTACATGCACCGACCAAGCAAATGGCACAGAAAGTTTACCAGTTAGCTAAAATCAAACATTTCCTAGATGTAGATGCACGAAAATTGATCTATATATCTCACATACAAGCAAACCTTGAATATTGCTCCACAATCTGGGATGGTTGCTCAATGTTCTAACACAAAGAGACTCCGTTCACTACAAAAGCCTGCAGTGCGTCTAGTCTCTGACAACTGCCTAACTCAGTGTGTAGATCTATATAAAAATTTCAAAATACTGCCCTTAAGAAAGCGCCTTCTGTTTAACAAAGCTAAATTTGTTCACAAAATCCTGTCACATAATGCTCCAGCATATCTGTGGCCAATGTTGAAATACAACGAAAAACGCAGTCGACGCTTTAACAAATTGCAAGTGTCCAAGCCTAGGCTTGACTTATTCAAGAAAATCTTAGCGTACTCTGCTGCTCATCTTTGGAATTGTCTTTCACATAACCCAAGACACAACCTCAGTCCCTATTCATACAATCGTAGACTTTTCGAATACTTTACATGCCCCCTTAATAGGATTATCTTTTCTTTTAATACCAACTGTAGGTTCTAATGACGATGTTTGTACTTTTCAACATATTTTATGTCATGCTTATACGTAGTCAATGTTAATAATAGTGTGCTATTTTATTGTAATTTTATTTTATGTTACTTTACAACGTTGAATTCCTTGACATTGATATGTAAAATGCATGTGAAAATAAATGAATTCAGTATGAAAGGTGAGAAAAGGAAGGGCAGAATGTCAGACGGGCCTGCGTGCCCAATTCTCAACCCTTTGAAAATAAATTTCGTTCGTTCGTTCGTTCTGAGTTTGTTAATAATAAATTTTTTTATGGCCGATTTTTGTTGTTGTTAACGACTAACTTTCAAACATACTCCCGGGACCCAAAGACTCAACAATAGACAATGCAGTCAGCGACCCATAGCTTGACTGCTTGCGTCAGGGTCAGCGAACCAGAGCTGACCAAGACCCTACTCCACCTCCAAGTGGTGGTCCTGGAAACAGGCTGCATCAATGCAGTCTGGCTGAGTGAGTAGGTATCGAAGAGGGAAGGCTAACCCGGTCCCAAAAAATGCTGTGCGGAAGTCGGATGTGTCGGCCGAAAGGCGCAAATATCGCAGCTTTGCTGTAAACGGCGACACAACGCAACCAACGTCCTTTTCAGGACAAACGAGGAAGAAGGCGAGGAAGAAGAAACATACTCCACCGAAAGTGTGAATGTATTATTTTTCAAAGTGAATACTGTTTTTGTAGTTTTCTTGTCGCATCAGTATAAAACTAACGTGGACTGCAGTGTCTAATAATTTGCAAGGACATTTTCCTCCTCCCCCACGCCACCCTCTCCAACTCACGGGTGTTAGCTCTCTTTTCTTAAAGAAAAAAAACAAAGAAACAAACACACTAATCTACTTGTTATTCGGCAGGAGAATAACGACCCTTCTTAACGCCAAAGACCAATTTTCCGAACAACCCGTTAATAAATTTTGCGTTTTTATTTCACGGACTTCAAATCTCATGAAACAATCTAAATAACAATTCAATGAAACTTAATGGTAATTTGTCTTCTATTCTCAAATGTCGAATTGTTGATAAGACAATCACTGCACTAGTGCGTGCAGCTTCCCGGGGTTTCTTATGGGGGCGAAGAAAGAATAGGACGACTGCTCCCTTAGAAATGCACGAAGCGACTAACGCGGTTGTGTATGAGGCTGTCGCGGTTGTGTATGAGGCGGGCAACCTCATGCTGTAAAACATATTGCTACATAAAGAACCGCTGTAAGAGTATGTAAATGCTTTGCTCAAGCTTTCATCGGGGGAGGCGGCTAGGTGCAATGGTAGCTCCATGCTTCATAGGGAGGGAAAAGGAAAGTGATGATAACACTGTATATAACGGTACCAAAATATGAACTGATAAGGCTGATGATATTAATGATAGTAAGTTTATTATAGTGATGAGCTTTATGGCGAGCAATATTATTAACTGCAATGTGTATAAGGTGACCATATTTTCAAAACCCTAATCCGGGACAAAATAGTAGATTTGACCTATTTCAATGCAAAAAATCGGGACAAAAGGGTAAAGAAAAGCTCAAAAGTCGGGACATGTCCCGGAAAAATCAAGTTGATGTCAATTTAAAATAATATACATTTTATATATACACTTGAATAACATTGAATAACATACATTTTACTGTATAAGTTTAACTACTTAAACTAATAAGAGAGAAAAACATCAATAATCCTTACTTAAGGTGAAGCTGAGTTACTGTACTTTTCAGATGAGTGGATTTTTATCAATAGGTCCTTCTTTGCAAGCAGCATCTTAAAAAACTCGACACATGTTTCCTCACAGTTCACTTTGGTTGTCAACATAGCTTTCAAAGTTTCAACACCTAGCTGTGTTTTATCACTTGCCCATAAGCTGTTCATCAAAGAAAACACTCTGTGGCAGCATTTGTTCCAGGTAGACAGAAAAAAAGTCTGCTAACTTCAAAATATTTGAAAATGTCACATTATTGTTTTTGAAGTGGGAAAATTTGTTGCAGCCCATTTATTCAAATAATTGACAGCTGTTTCATAGAACGAAGAAACGCTAGCATGAAACTTTTTCACATCCTCCTTTGGAAGTCCTTCCATTTCCAGCTTTTCAAGGATTAGCTTAACTCTTGATGGCAAGAAACAGTCTTCCAGTTTGGACTTCAAAATAGTTTTCAACCTGTTGATGCTGTCAATGACTTCAAACACAGTGACCGTCTGTCCCTCTATTTTTTGCACTGCTTCGTGGAATGGAGAGGCCTGACTGTGAACAAAAACAAGCCATGCCTCAGATAGAGGATTTTCAAAGAATGTCTGTATAAAAACTGGGCATCTGTCTTGAGATTGAAAATATGATTTTAGAGGCAGGAACATCTGAAGAACCCTTTCAACAGCAGGCAGCAGAGCAAGCCACATAGTCTGAGGATAACCTAAGATCATCTGGAAGTCTGTTTCCACAAACTGGCAAAACTCCTTGAGTCTTTCAACTCGTACTGTGTATGATTTGAAGAGTAGATAAATTTTAGCAATAATCAGCTCGACATCAACAGGCAGTACATCTGCAGCTGTTCGAACAGTGTTGTGGAAAATATGACCTGCACACCCAACTCCTATAAGACCATGTCCAAGGTTTTCTGGCAGTTTTTTTGAAAACATTGTTCTGTCCTTTCCTTTCAGCACCTCCAAAATTGGAATTTGTGTTGTCTGCGCATAATCCAACTACTTTCCTGTCTAAACCATTTTCAGTTATGCAGTCATTAAGAAAACTACTTACAATATTAGATGTTTCACCTGGCAATGACTTTAACTCTAATATTTTAATTTTCACTCCATTACTGTGATCAAAGTATCTGACAAGCAAAGGAAAAATCTTGAATTCTTTGTGGTTGGATGCATCTGTCAGTACAGAAATAAATGTAGACTTTTCTAGGTCACACCTTAACTCATTTAGAATATGGGGTGCCAAGACATTTCGAATAATGGCTTCTGTTTTCGTACGTGCACATGCAAATTTTGGCTCTAAAGTAACCTGAAGTAATTTTGATGTGCAATCCATAGACCTGAAAGTATGATTGTGTAGCACTGTATGGTATGCAAAGGCACCTTCTATAGCAGCTAATTGCTCTTCTTGGTCACCAATTTTATCAGCTCTGAAGAAAGTGGTTAACGACGAGCTTGATGCAGCTGTAACGACGGCTCTCTTATGTTTCTCACTGCTTATGTGGTTCTTAATATCACCACGTCCACTATGGCTTATCGAAAACCCGGAGGCACATATATTGCATCGTACATTGAAGTTTGATGTACTCTTTTTAATAAACGGATATTCCTTTTGTAAATCTTCATTGAAACTGCATTTACGCTTTGGTACCATTTTCTTAAAACAATAACAAAATATGCACAAATAGTTCACCGTTTAAATTAAATAAACGTATACCGTACACAAAATCTTGGTACTTTACCACTACCTAAAATTTCAAATAACTGCGAATATCACATTGGAACTACAAAACTAATTTGCGGTCCTGACAACCTCTTGTGCTGTTTCGGCGCCAGTTCACTAATAATTAAAAATTCCCTCAAGTCAGCCACGGAATAATAATTTTTTTTTAATCTGTGAGATTTATGCCAAATTGGCAAATTCGTCCAAAACCGGGACAAATTGGCGTCCCGGATTGCATCGAAAAAAAGTCGGGACAAATTATCAAAAATGGTCGAAAACCGGGACTGTCCCGAAAAAACCGGGACGTCTGGTCACCTTACATAATGTGTAGTTAAGGGTAATTATATCCTAGTGCTGATTTGTCATAACAGGTTGCAATGCAGGAAGCTGGGGACGGGAAGGGGCTCCTTAATTTAGCGATTTTCCCGTCGAAGGCAACAATTACCAGCAGGGTTCTAATCCCAAGTTCAGCAATGACTATCACAGTGATTAACATACCGACAATGATAAGTCAACGATCACTTTGGTAATGATAGTCGTGATGGTCATCTGGATGACAGTAATCCTGCTTCATCGATTTCGTGGATAGGGATGTTGTTTTGAATCTCGGAATAACCAGCCCCCAGAGAGCGAATGTTCTAGACTCTAGACTGTCAGGCTACGGTCTTTTCGAGGTAGATAGTGTAGGTGTAAAAAAATGGAGGTAGTCATATAGCTAGGAGAGTGAAGTGTTAGATACTTCACTACACCAGGTCCCAGCTTTATGATATGGAGTGACGAGCTCTCTTCCTTGCTTCATTTGCTTTCTGTTACTTCTGAGCAGAGTCAGGTATCCATTTACAGCTGGGCAGACTGAAGCGTAACGATACCAGCTTACGATCCTGGAACCCGACACCTTTGCCACGAGAGGCACGTTCTCTAACTTCTCTGTCAATCGGTGCTTGTAGTATTCATAATGAAGCCGAGGATTGCTTTAGAATTTTACGTAGAATGACAAAAACAAAAACACAAATAGTGATACGTCTTACTGGGAGAAAGGACAAGAAGAAATCTACGTTTTGGCCACAAGGCCTTCGTCAGGGACAGACAAAAAAAAAAAAAAGAAGGGAAAGAAAATGAGAATTAAGTGGAGAACATAAAACTATAAAAATAAGAGAAAACACTCCCTGATGTGTGTCACATGTTGGAAATAAAATGTCTGCTACTGAACCGGAAACCGGAAGTGCATACTAAATTCAAAGCATAACTAAAAAATAATGAAAACAAGGACTGGAAAACTGAGTGAGGAAAAAGTAATATTTAAAGAAAAACGGAGAGGAATAAATAAGGAGAGAGAAGATGAAGAAAGAGTTATTTAAAAAAAAAACTTTTTGGAGGGAAATCATGGGTGATCGCAATCATGATACAAATATGACTAGATAGAAAAGGACGCCTCAGATAAAATAATGCTGGGTGTTCAAACCATGGGGTTTAGAATTTTCCCTCTCCTAAAGGAGCCCGCACACAAAAACATATCCAACATACATACAAACATTTTGACAACCAGGACACACTATGCACATATACACACAGGTTTATATATAGATTCCCAATTAAACATGCATAGATGCTCATATTTTTCCAATCCAGATACTTATATGCACCCACTTACGGCTGTTCTACTCACTAAATGTCCTGACATTAGTGAACGGTAAATGTTGTTCCATAGCTGTTAGTGCCGCAGGAGAATGAAGCGTTAGAAACTTCAATGAAAAGACTTACAGTTATGTACCAGCTCATACTCACACAGGTACCCACGAAGCAAAAAAAAAAAAAAAAAAAAATTTCCGAAAGACGATATGTTTCGTTTTAACAGTTGGATAACCTTTCTTATTTTATTCTTACTTTATTTCATTCGATTTGTTTTTAAACCGATGTGTGTCCGTTTTATCCTACGTTTTCGTTGATGAAGACTTTTTTGGTTGCGCTGTACTCAACGAAAAAAAAAGATATTCTTCGCGGTAGCATAGTGGTTAGTGCACTGGCTTCCTAGCGCAGTGGTCTATGGTTCGATCCCCAGATGAGGCGGAAAATTTTTAGGCCACAAACGGCTCCTGGGTTGACCCAGCCCCAAATGGGTACCAGAGCTACTCTCGGAAGGTTAAGGCGGCCGGCGTGATGCCGACCACATCACCCCTCGTGTGCCGACGGTCAAGATAATATGGGCCTAACACCATATTCCCAATATGCCTCAATGGGCGTGTAACGGGTTCCTTTACCTTCATTGCACACGGACAACTCTATCAGTGCTCCGATCTCCTCCCTTATATCACACAAGGAGGATCTCAGCACTGTGCACGAACTCCGTTGTACCGGCGAGAATGCCAATGTGTGTATTTAGGAATCAAACATTCTATAAATATTCTTGAGAAGGGAAGGTTTCTAATTAAATTTTTTTTTGCCAGGGCTGCCGGTGTGAAGCTCACCCAAGTGTCCCATCTTGAAGTGGTGGGTCGGCTTGAGTGCCTTTAGGAAATTTTGAGCTATATCAGCGGGAGCTTTTGCTCCTGGTAGGTTCAATCAAGCTGAGCAGGTCAAAATGTAAAGGACAGACAAAGTGGGCGCACCTCCCCTTTCCTCCAGGTTAAAAGAGGTTGGAGAACAGGGCTGACATCCCTACCAGAAAAAACAAATTGTCACGGAAACGGAAACAGTTGAAGAAAGAAACAAAAGCCAGAGTCAGGAAGAATCCTCGCAAGAGGGACGTATGACGCAGACACCTGATGAAAGCCAGTCAATGGAAGTCAGGCTGCCGACACCTCTTCTAACGACGAAGGCAAAAACTAGAATAGGCACGTGGAACATATGAACAATGCAGGAAGCCGGAAGGGCAGCACAGATTGCTGGAGAGATGAGACGATACAAAATAAAACTCTTAGGACTAGCAGAAACGAGAATAAATGGAACTGGTGAATTCATGACCAACACAGGGGAAAAAGTCATATATTCAGGACACGAGGATGAAGACCACACACACACACACACACACACACACACACACACACACACACACACACACACACACACACACACACACACAGAAGGGGTTGCTATTATGATGTCCTACGAAGCCAGAAAAGCATTAATAGAATGGGAACCAATATCTTTACTTACTTACTTAGTCGTTCCTCTTCTACCGTGAGGTGGAGAGGTTTGTAAGAGAGAGCGCCATACTATTCTATCAGCTGTCTTCCTCCTGGCTTGGTTCCATTCTAGTCCTCGGTCCTTCAAAGATTGTCTAATGTTGTCTTCCCAGCGGACTTTGGGTCGCCCTGGAGGTCTGGATCCCTGGCTCTTAGTTTCCCATGCTTGCCGTGGTAGCGGATCTTCAGCCATTCTGCAGAAATGGCCAAACCATCTTAGTTGGGACTGTTCTACTTGGGTCTGCAGGGGTAGGGTTTTTAGGCCTTGACGTACCGTCTGGTTGCGGAATATGTCTCTTCTTGTTACTTCAACCACCTTCCTCAGATACCTCATTTCTGAGGTTTGGATCTGGCTTTTGTGGGTTGTAGTCATTGCCCATGACTCGCATCCATACGTCAAGACTGGGGCATAGGTGGAGCGGTACACAGCCATCTTCGTCTTCTTACCAACTTCTCTTTTGCTGAGGAATCCTCAATTTATGGCTTGAAAAAGTCTCCCAGCTGCTGCTCTTCTACGGAACCAATATCACCCAGGATAATAACGGCAAGATTCAATGTAAAACGAAGAAAAATCACCACCATTCAGTGTTATACCCCTACTAACAATGCAGATGATGATAAGAAGGAAGATTTATATGATGAACTCCAAGGAACACTGGACAAAACACACAGGAGAGACATTAAGATAGTAATGGCATATTTAAATGCAAAAGTAGGAGTAGATAACAAAAACTGTGAACCCATAGTGGGAAAGAATAGCATAGGAAACAGAAATGAAAATGGAGACCTGTTTGTAAACTTTTGTGATTTGAATGATCTGGTCATCGGAGGTATTATCTTCCCACACAAAGGCATACACAAGACTACATGGAACTCCCCAGATGGGCACACGCAAAATCAGATAGACCACTTCACCAAAGAAAGAAATGAAGACGCTGCCTACAAGATGTTAGAGCAAAGAGAGGAGCTGACGTATCGTCAGACCACCACCTTCTCCTGGCATCACTGAGGATAAAATTAGAGGGCGCACAAGGACAGAGCAGAAAGATCAAGTCCGAAGTATAATACCCAGAATCTTATGAACAAAGACACGAGTTCAGTTCAACCTAAAGTTGAGAAATAGATTTGAAGCACTGGAGAACCTGGAAGAGGAAAGTATAGATAACCATTGGGGCAAAGTAGTACTCAAAGGAAAACTATCAGAGCCCTTTACAGTACACAGAGGGGTCAGACAGGGATGTCTGCTATCACCAACAATTTTTCTCACGGTCATAGACTAGGTTATGAGACAGACAACTGAAGGAGAGAAAACTGGAATACAGTGGACATTTAACAAACTACTGGAGGATCTAGATTTTGCAGATGATTTGTGCCTTCTATCACATAGACAGCAAGATATGCAGGAGAAAGCAAATAGATTAGTAACAGAAGCAGCAAAGATGGGACTACACAAAAATTTTAATAAAACAAAGGAAATGAGAATAAATAATAGGCAGATGGACTCAATGAAGATCAATGATCAAGTCACTGAAGAAGTAGAAAGCTTTACATATCTGGGGAGTAACACTGACAAAGGAGGGGGAACAGCTGGTGATGTCTGTTCAAAGATAAATAAAGCAAGATGCGCTTTTAACTCTTTGACTCCACAACAACGCTCAGAGCGTTGGTAAGAGTTGACACCCGTGCCAAAACAACGCTCTGAGAGTTGTTTTTGGTCTATCACGAATCAAAATTACGGCACAGGGGGAAAGAGTTAATGCCCTTCGACCAATATGGAACTCCTCAACTATATCCAGAGAGAACAAATTAGAATCTTTAACTCAAATGTGAAGTCAGTCTTGCTGTATGGCTCAGAGACATGGCATGCCTCAAAGAGTATCACCGCCAAGCTACAGAAATTTGTAAACAGATGTCTCCGACGGATCCTCCGTATAAGATGGCAAGATGTAATAAACAAATATAGAGCTAAGGAAAAGATGTGGGCAGCAGCCAATCATCATCATCATCTCAACCCGTAACCCGTCATGGGTCGTAGGGGTGCCATGGTGGAAGCATCAGCAGACAGGGTCCTCCACTGCTCTCTATCCTAAGCAATGCGTACAAGTGTGGAAAAACCGTGCCCTGCCCATTCTTTGATGTTATCAGCCCAGGATTTTCTTTGCCTTCCTCTTCTCCGTTTATCTCCGACTGTTCCCTGGAGGATCGTTTTCGAAAGGGAGTCATGACGAGTTACATGGCCAAGCCAGGCGAGCTTTCGACGTTTCACTACTGACAAAAGTGGTTCTTGGTGGCCTGCATAGGTGCTTATTTTCTCTCTAACATAGACATTTGTTTTGTGCTCTTTATATCAAATGCGCAAAATTCTTCTATAACATTTATACTCGAAAGCCTGAATCCTTCGCTCCGTATCTGCAGTGTGTCCAGCCCTCACACCCATACAAGAGAATAGATAATACAAGTGATTTGTATAATTTAATCTTCACAGGAAAACTGATGTTACTTTTCCAGATCACATTCAGCCTTGTCATGGCAGCTGAGGCCATCTCAAGTCTTGTCTTGATTTCTTTACTTGATCTTCCATAACTACATATAGTGGACCCCAGATATTTAAAGGTGTTAACTTCTCCTAAGGTTTCCCCATTTAACGTAATGCTAGTCGGGACATGTTTCTTATGGGTATTCACCAATATCTTGCTTTTTTCTATATTAATTTCTATCCCATACGTTCTTGTTACTTTCTCCAGTCTAGAGGTAATGTCTTGAAATTCTAAATCATGTTCCAGCTATAAGATCGATATCATCAGCAAAACGTAGATTGCAAAGAGGTCGGCCTCCAATCGATATGGTTGTTTTATAATCGTAGAGAGCCTCCTGCATAATATGTTCTAGATATATATTAAAGAGCACTGGGGACATGATACATCCCTGACGAACTCCTACAGTTGTTTTGAAAAATTCTCCAATGTCATTGCTTGCAAAAACAGCCAATACAAACAGAAATTAAGGTAAGAAAGTGGGGATGGATAAGACATTTACTCAGAAGAGAAAAATCAAGCATAGCCAGAGTTGCCCTTGACTGGAACCCACAGGGGAAAAGAAGAGTGGGGAGGTCAAAGACAACTTGGACAAGAACTGTTGAAGAGGAGGGTAGGGAAATTGGAATGACTTGGGCACAGATGAAAAAGACAACCCAGAATAGAAATCGATGGAGAGCAACTGTTTCTGTCATATGTTCCACAGGGACGAAAAAGGAATGATTATGAGGATAATAAATATTCTGGTGAAGGGTAGGGCTGCGGGCGTGAGTCCTATCGTTATGATTTCCAACTGCCGAGGGCTTTTCAACGTACGCACCTTGCACTCTGGGGCGTCCTATTTTTAGCCAATATCCGTGAAGGCTAGGTATTCGATCTCACCACCCAGGAGACCAGAGGGGAGTATGACATCATTAGGACCACTGGTTCTGAAACAAATTTCCATAAATTATATTCCCTCTACTGGGAATCGAATCCGTACCTATAGAATTCGATGAGGACACCATACCTCTTAGTCACTCCGACACATTATTTTAGCGGGATATGGAATTAATTACGCCTTCAAGATAGGAGCAACGAGACAGCGCTATTCCGTCATTTCCTTAGACTAATTATGTAGCAGCCATAAGCGTTATCTAAATATAGAACGCTAGTCATGTCCGCTGACGGACAACGGCCAAATCAAACTGTCCGGATGTTAACCGCGCAAAGCTTAACATCTCAATATTCCTTTTCATTTGGATTGCAAGACGCAGAGAGAGAAGTCATCGAACCAGAGTTGATCTGCAGTTGTCTTGGAAACTTGAGTTATAAAGATAATATTATTTTTCAACATTTCGAAGTCCTTATAGTGCTAGAAAGAGTATAGGACTATAGGTCTACCATTTATTTGGTATCGTGATTAAATAATTATATAGTTCATTCAATGTTATTTTTTTTTCGCGTGAATTCGGTTTTAGATCTAACTTTATTCGGACATGGCATGGCTGGAAGTAGATGATCCATGTTCAAGCATAGAACACGTGGCCGGCACTGACATATTCAGTTATTATAATATGTGTGTAGATGAAATTAATAGTGAAGTATTTTCACATTGTTTGTGGCTAAAAGAATCTTCAGTTATCTTATGCCAATCCGACATGTAGTCGGTACTGATGCCGAAATATTTTATTTTATTATGACGAGCGCTGCAATTTATTAATATAATACAGCTTACTAGTATAGATTTCTGTGTTTCGGTAGACTGATAATTTGGTGTACATATTAGTAAGATCGCCTATAGCTAATTGGAGTTAGCTTTCATAGTTTGATAATTTAAATAGCTTTGTTAAGCCATTATTTCTATTATTTAGTATTATAATGTAAGGTTACTATAGAATTTACAACCACGCGGCTTTATGTAGGTTGTTAGCGTGGCTGTATGCTATTTTCGCAAGATGACATAACCATGAGAGCACGTGTTATGACTGGGTATCTGTGGCTGGTTGATCATGGCTGACTGTGGTGAGCGTATGTTTTCTGGCTGGTAAGTGTTATTATTTATGCTTTTGATTTTCACTTAGACACTGTTTTTATATATTGTTTTTCAGAACGTCCACGAACACTGTCTGGGTGTTCGGTAGAATTAAATGTTGTTCTATATAAAGCTTTGTGTTGCATGAATTGCTAATTCTGCTGCTGAGAGGGTTGCAAACAACCAATAATTGCAACCCCTGTCAAACGATCTTTAATTGAATTTTCTTAGTGCATGGGTCTTGGGTGTGAGGTAGCCACGTCGACATAAGTTCGCCTCAACCACACCCGGCCCCTGTCACAAATGGCGTTGTCGGCAGGATTGACAGACAGCACGCAGCGAAGCAACCCTTCGGCAATCAGGGCAATAAAGGCAGGAACTGTAGAACACCAAGGTCAGTGCAAGGCAGGGAATAGGATCATCCAGCTTATCATTGTATTCACTCAACTCGACTAGCGACTAGATGGTGGCACGCAACACACGTGCTACTAGTAGGTTCGATAATGAAGATGTGGCTGAAGCGGATGACCCTGTAGTGGAACTGGAGCCTCAACCAGAGAGAGTGCGGTACATCATGGTACCCACTCACAAGAAAGTGCGGTAATTTGGGGAGCGTAAAGGTCCTACCGCTGAGGAATATGTAAGGGAGGTGAGAGCTGCCTGGAGAGTAGGGATGATGAGTAAAGAGGACCAGGCAGATGTTATTCTTGACAATGTGACCCCAAGTGTATGCAGGGAGCTGAGGATTCAGGCTGAGGACGATGACCCGGAAGCAATGCTACATTCCATTCTTAGGGTGTATGGGGAGCGTCGAAGCATCCCAGAGCTAATGACCACTTTTTACTCTACCCGGCAAGGTGCAGGGGAGTCTCTTTGGGAATTCTCCCATCGCATCCACGAGGTATTCGAAAGTGTTGAGCACTAAAACAGAATATTGTCACTCCTTTAAAGCGATCCATCCTCGGGACCAGTTTGCTGATTTTTGAGAGATGATCTGCTAAGAAAGTTCGCAAAAGAAATGATCATTAAAGAGCCTACAGCATCGTTCATGTCGGTGAGAGACTATGCCCTACGAGTTTTAGGTACCGAACCTGCTTCTGGGGCTGGCGTTGCCAGTGTCGAAGTGACAAGATCAGAGACTGTGCCAGATACTCATGCATTAAACTTAGTGGAGCGGCTGAAGGTCCAGGTGGCTCAGTTACAAATTAAGCTTGATGAGATGTCTCAGTTGGCAGTTAGCGGTTTTAGATGTAGAAGGCTAGGCCATGTACAGAATTGATGCCCACGGGCACTAAACTAGACCCCTCTGCGGCTAGGAGTCAGGCCACAGAAGTGGAGCAGAATGACTGAGAGATAAAGATAATTAGTGGCCGACTGGAATGTGATGTAATGATAGCAAGGAAGAAAGTCAGGTGTATTCTTGATAAGGGGTCCCAAGTTTCAGCTGTTACGGAACAGTGCTTTCAACAGCTTTTTGGAGATCTGGTCCTGGATGAAAGTAAATGGGTGCGACTAACTACTGTGATTGGTATGACAATTCCATCTAGTGGTGGATGTTAAGATTGGAGAGTGTCATGTCAAGAACTGTGGCACCTAAGTCGTTAAAAGTTTCAATGGGCCTGACAAAGTGCCTGGTATAATAGGCACCAACATACTGGCAGAAGTAAAAAACATCCACCGCTTCCTCAAGTGGCAAGCTCCAAGAAAAGGTACACAAGAGGTAAGGTTAGATAAGTTGAAGATGTGGGTTGCAGGAGGAAGAAAAACCTACATGCCAGCTCGACTGATTGCTACCATACAGGTGAAATGCAGAAGCTCAAGATCAGAGAAAACAGTGCTGTTTGAACCCTCAAGGGACTTGGCTCATAAAGGACTGTTAATATGTCACACACTGATTGTACTCAGAGGAGGTTTCTTTGAGGTCCAAGAAGTAAATCTTGGAGATGAAGACATCTTTTGGCTAGGGGTACTCAAGTGGAATAACTTTCTGAGGCATGCGCGGACTTTGAGAGACACTTCATAGTTGTTGGAGCTCAGGCGGTGGAGATATCTGCACAGCCAGGATGCCCAGCCACTGTTCCTGTTAGCAGCCCAGTTGATTTAAATGGGTTTGAGGGCAGTCAAAATTAAAAGCGCCATCTACAGAAGTTACTACAACAATATGACAGCCTGTCCGCTAAAGACGAGAATGTCATAGGGTATACAAGTAAAGTATCTCACTCAATTCAGTTGACAGATGATACACCAGTAAAACAACCCTACAGGCGCATTCCTCCAGCTTTTTACAAAGAGGTGCAAGACCATGTTCAGGTTCTCCTCGACAAACAGATTATACAAGAAAGTTCAAGCTCCTGGGCTTCGCCTATTGTGCTCGCGCGGAAGAAAGATGGCAGACTGCGATTATGTATAGACTTCAGAGCTCTCAATGCCAAGACCAAAAAAGGATGCACACCCTCTTCCCGGGTGGAGGAATATTTAGACGCTTTAGGGGGAGCAAGAATATTTTCTTCACCAGATCTAGTAAGTGGCTACTGCCAGGTAGCCACGAGGACAGAGGATCAAGAGAAAACAGGGTTCACCACACCATTTGGATTGTATGAGTACACTAGGATGCCTATGGGACTAGCTAATTCAGCCAGTATTTTTTAACGACTGATGCAGAGTTCCATGCACGATATGATGTTCCAGCTGTTACTAGTTTATCTAGACGACATTCTTGTGTACTCAACTGGCTTTACAGAACACCTGCAGCGGCTTGAAAAAATGTTCCAGTGGTTGCAGCTACTAGGTCTGAAGATGAATGGGGCTAAATGCAGTTTCTGCAAGCCAAAAGTGGAATTGTTGGGCCATACGGTATCTGAAGAGGGCATTGGAGCAATGGAGGACAAGATACAGGCTATCAAAGAGGCATCAATACCCAGAACGCAGACAGAGTTACGCGTATTTCTTGGCCAAGCCAGTTATTCTCGGAGGTTTGTGCCGGGTTTGCCACTATAGCACGCCCAATGCATGAACTGGTGGCTCAGTTAAATGAAGGCCAAGATCCACAGGGTAAACGAAAGTCCAAGAAAGCTGCCCTAGGAGAAATGTGGACCCATGAGTGTGATGATGCTTTTAAGCAATTGAAAGCTATGCTAACATCTACTCCTCTTCTTGGTTTCACAGATTTTTCTTTGCCATTTATATTAGAAGTGGATGCCTCATACCAGGGACTGGGTTATGTACTATCACAAGTGCAAGATGGCAAGAAAAGAGTGCTAGCATATGCCAGCGACACTCTGCGACCATCAGAGAAAAACGTCAAAAGTAGCATGAAACTAGAGTTACTAAGTTTGAAATGGGCTTTGACGGAGAAGTTCAGGAGTTATCAGCTTGGTGCTCAAGTTGAGGTTCACCGACAACAGAAGTTTGGTTCTGTGGCAAAAGTCTAAGCTTGATGTCGTAATTTTTGATGAGATAGGTCTGAGAAATTTATGGTCCCGTCCTAGCAGAGGGGATAGTGATAACTCTGTGAGAATAAGGGGTAAGAAATAGATTGCGGTTTCACGAGGGTGATAGGGTAAGAGGAAAGACAGTCTCTGAATCGAGTAGTTGCTCTAATCCAGCCTATCTTACGACATTAATTTAACTGCAGACGCACTTACTCTATGCTAAACAATTTTTGCAAGTTACCCTACACTCATGTACACACACCAATTTGGTGACACAAATGCACAAACGTGAATACAAACTACGTATAACATATAATGGGACAATGAGGTTGACCAACACGGTAAGTAAAAGGTTATTAGGTTTATTATCACTAAACAAAAAGCACAACATCAATCATGTTACATTTATAAAGCATAGTTACAGACAAGGTGGGGAAAAAAAATAGTATCTCAATAGGCCCTCCCCTCTATTGTAAAGGAAGACATCCCAAAAAAAATTACTATCAGAGGTAATTAACCCACAGAGAGATTCAATTTTAACATTGGGATATGCAATAATCAGTAAGGGGTATAGGAACAGGTTCTTAATTTTTAATCTATCCCGTGACTAAGCAGATTAGGGAGGGACAGAAAAAAATACAGAAAAAGAAATTAAGTGTACTGATGTTAGCAAGAAAACATAAAATTAAGGTTATCTAATTTCGTTCATTCAATGCACGCATACAGTGCATCTGCACTTACCAATCGTTAAATCAGGCATTCCATGGAATAAAAAAAAAAAAACTCTAGCAAGTACTAAAACAATCAGAGTCTTTTGCTTTGTCTATTTCAGCCCCAGACTGACGGGGTTTGCTGTCAGCTATTTTTCCGTAGTCGTTGAAATCGAGGCGTTACTTTTTGTTCCAGGATATTCCTCTTTTCACTGCAGTTAGTGTTTGGGGTAAGGGTTTTATGGGGTGGCACTGTCCTCCGAATTGAAAAAAAAATATATATATATATAGATACATTGGTCCGGTGGGGTCTCGCCGCTGGTAGCTAAGACACTCTATGGCATGATGAAAAAAAGAACTTTCGAAAAATGATACTCCTCGGCTGTTCAATGAGTGATGGCAGAGTATGACCAGTGAGTTTTCTTTAGGTGGTTAATCCAGTAGGAAAACGTTTACTGTCATGCGTAAAAAATAGTGATATAAATTCTGCCACAGCAGATCAGTAATATTTATGGAATGGCTTCTGGCATTGTTCTTCTCCATTTATACTTTAAAAAATGGGTTATTGTTAAAGTTCTTGGTTATACTACTCTCATGGATGGAGAGGTGGACCACATAGGGGTGACAACACGAAGGTTTTTAACCACAATAATCCCTGGATGTGTAAGAACCAAAGTCATTTTTTTCGTACGCCCGCTAATACTCGAGGCGAAATCTCAGGTTATTATGTCTAACCTAAGACTGATTTTACGTGAGTATCCCTTTTTTCTTGCACAGAGACAGATGTCCCTCGTTATTCAGGCAGATACTCGCCGATTTCGGAGGTACCCATTAGAGTTGGGTCGGCTCAGGAGCCGCCAGTCCCTGGTCGACGACACTTCTTCAAATGTGCTCGCTAGGGCTCGAGTTAATCCAGTCCAAATCCCGGTCGACGAAAAATCTTCAAATGTCCTCGCCCGGGTTTGATCCTGGGTCACCCGGTCGCCAGCACAGTGTGATCACCACTACGCTAGTGCGGGTCCCATGCCAAAGTCAGTAAGACTATAAGAAACGTTAGGACGCAAGGTATGACCAGCCTATATATGTAGAAAATAGATAAACGTGTAATATCCTGACACGCGTTAATTTTTAAGTAAGACTATTTTAACCACTCCGGTATTTAATTATATACAGTAGAACTCCATTTATCCGAACCCCAATTATCCGAACATCCAATTATCCGAACACTTTTTCCAGAAAAAAAAAAAAATCAGATGCCACAGTCACGTTAGACTAAAATTCTGAATCTTTTGATGCGGCAAACTTCAAATGTGTGCGAACAATTTGTAGAGAATGGGATGGCTAATGGTCGGTCGCTTACGTACAGGAAGTCAGTTAGATCATAAAGTCAGTTAATATCTGGTTTAAAAATACAGTGTACGTGTGCGTTCTAGGTAGAACACTGGCTAAACAGACAGTTCAACTTAAAATAATTGTGTCTGCTACTACAGCAGAATAATTTTGGCGTACAAGTATTTCTCTGTGCGATATGGCATCTTCCAGTAGGCCTAAAGCATATAAAAGGAACCGCAATGTTTTGTCAATTGAAACGAAAACAGAAATTATCAAGAGACTAGGACAAGGTGAAACTGTGTCTTCACTTGCGAGGATTTTCAATGTTGGGAAAGCTACCGTCTCTGACATTAAAAGTAACAAGGATAAAATTATGAGTTTTGCATCGAAATTTGATAGTGAAAATGGGTCGAAGAAACGTAAAACCATGAGAAATGCGAAAGATGTGAAATTGGAAGAGGCTTTGTATATATGGTTTGTGCAAAGAAGAAGCAAAGGGGAACCTATCTCTGGTTCTCTGTTGTGTGAAAAGGCACTTCAGTTCAACAATCAACCAGACGGTCCTCCTGACTTTAAGGCTAGCCAGGAATGGTTAAGAAACTTTAAATCTCGTCATGGCATACGAGAATTGGAGATTCAAGGGGAATCTTTATCTAGCGATGCAACTGCCGCTAAAAATTTTATAGAAACATTCTTGGCTTTTTTGGAAGAAGAAGGTTATTCACTCGAGGATGTGTATAATGCCGATGAGACTGGCTTATACTGGAAATCATTGCCTCAAAAATCACTTGCATCTCAGCGCGAAGCAGCTGCCCCTGGGTTTAAAAAGTGCAAAGAGAGAGTAACAATTTTTGTAGCCGCGAATGCCAGTGGAAGTCATCGTTTACCGGTGCTAATGATCGGCAAAGCCAAAAAACCACGTTGTTTAAAGAATGTGACATGTCTCCCATTGTGTTACAAAGCACAGAAGAGTGCTTGGATGAATAGTGAAATATTTCTTGATTGGTATACAAATCAGTTCATCCCAAATGTGAAGAGGTTGGGAGAACAAGAAAAGAAAACTGGAAAAGTAATTCTTCTACTGGACAATGCACCATCTCATCCAGAGACGGATACATTGAATGCAGTTGATGCAAATTTTAAAGTAATTTCTCTGCCTCCCAATGTAACAGCACTGATTCAACCAATGGATCAGGGTGTTATAGCAAAGCTTAAAAAGATGTACAAGAAGGAAGTCCTGCGTCGTTTATTGTTGGCTGAAGATGAAGAAAGTGTGGTGGCGTTTTCCAAAAAGCTTAATCTCAAAGACTGCTGCTATATGTTAGCTGATGCTTGGACCACCCTGTCACAAGATAATCTCAACAAGGCTTGGAGTAGATTGCTTGGGAAAAAAGGAGGAAATGAAACTACTGCAGTGGACACAAATGATGATTGTATAAATGAAGTTGTGGAACTGTTTCAAGCAATGCCCGGATTTTCGGACTGTGACAAAGATGATGCACACATGTGGCTAGAAGATGATAATGATTCTGGTTTTCAGTTTTTGAATGACGAAGAGATTTTGTCTTTTGTGCAAGAAGAAAACCAAATACATGTAGTGACCGATGATGAAGACACCTCAGAAGTACATGATGTACTTGTAGATTATGAAGAAAAACCAAAACGTCGACCAAGTCCTGAAGAGGCCTTTATAGCACTAGAAACTGCGATGGCTTGGTACGAGCAAGAAGATGACAGCTGTCCTACACAGCTTCTGCTGTTGAAGAGAATTCGGGACTTAGCAGCCAAAAGGAGACTATCCAGTTTGGTGCAAAAGAGGATTCCTCATTATTTTAAATAGTGGGCTACATCTGTGCAAGTACATATATACGTAAGTTGCGCCTGGTTTTGAATCGTTTGTAATGTTATTTTGAAAACATTTCTCTTTCTTAACAAAAATAATTAATACAAGAAGTACATGCACTGCAGTGTAATAAAAGATTTTGGTGATACAGTGATCTAATACAGTGTGGGTATTATTATTACAGTACAAGTAAATATGTTTTATAGTGTATTTTCCTTGTGATGGTTAATTATTTTTAGAAATATGTGTACATGTACTCGATACATTATGTAATCCAATTATCCGAACATTTGATTATCCGAACGATGCTCGGTCCCATGGGGTTCGGATAAATGGAGTTCTACTGTATATTAAAAACCCGCGAGTGTCTAGTTTATCTTAACGGTTTTACACGAGATATGAACTCTAGTAGTTTAGAAAATTACACTCGTATGAATAGAATTAAATTGCGTTCTCTAAATTATCCACCGCCTAGCGTCTATTACTTAATTTAAGTATCTCTTACTTGGGAAATCGCGAGTGATTAAATTTTACGTTTATAGCTGGTAAAATTAGCTATATGTTTATTTAATACGTTTAAATTAACACAAAAATCCCAGTGAAATATACTGAACTTTAACACATTAAAACACTTAGTGGCTAATATACTATTATTACCGCAAATCAGAAAACTGAAATAAATCTCCACGCATTTCTATATGAAATCTAGATAAATAAGACTCCAAAATGCGCGCTAGACCATTCAAGAAATCCTGATAGCAAACTGACAAACTGAATTCGGAGAGATGGGCATATATACTAAAACGCTGGACTCTTGTACGTTAATGCGAAAAATAACACTTCTCGTCCAATTTAGGGAATTTTGCTGTTCGTTTCACGAATCAAAGTCTATTTTCACGCTTTTTTGCCGACATGATAGCCGCTTCTCTAGCGGCGGGCGCCTTTAAGGTCCGTTCACTCGGTGAGTAAATTTCGTCCCTTGGGCGCGATCAAAGGGATGCAGTCGATAAAAAAAATGGTTAACGCCCCTCTGCTGGCAATTAACGATCCGTTCTCTCTTAGGGAGATACAAATCCCGTTGCCTCGCCCTCCCGTGTTCCAGGGATACGGCGCTGACGTGATGACGTAATGCGACAGCTGGCAGACCCCTTTTTGCCCTTCCCCCTTTTAAAGGAAAGTCACTAGAAATAAGAATATGTGTATTAATAGTGCTTGAAAACAAAGACAGGAGGCGTGGCTAAACTAAGAATCGGACAGTTGTCAATAGAGAGACCTGGCTTCCACGTGTTTAACTGTGCATGCTTAATTAGCCAGCGAGGGAAGTTCACGTTTAATCGTTGCTTGAACCAAAATAGTGAGGGCCCCCGATGAGAATAAAGTGATCGATCAGGGTTACTTAAATTTTCATCTATCACACTTGGCGCAATCGAACAGTAATGGATAGCACAGATGACAATGTTCTGTTATACTATCAAATACAGGGCAGGTAGAGCGAATGGGAATTGTAAGGGATGGTACTAGATTGCCCAAGAAATAGACGAGGAGATTATCAAAGCCAGCAAAGAAGCTACCTAGGCAGCGTAGGCACTTAACACTAATCGGAGGCTTGCTGTATCGGACAGTAAGCGGACCAAATGGGACTAAGATTACGCAGCTAGTGGTTCCAGAATCTTTAAAAAAGCAAGTGCTGGAGGCGGTGCACAAAACTGGCCATCAGGGTCGTGGCCACATGTTGCAGATACTGAGAAGTAGGTGTTTCTGGGTTTGCATAACGTCTGATGTAGAATCATTCTGCAGAAGGTGTAGTAGATGCAATATAGCAAAAGCCCCGCATCTCAAGATCCAAGGTCCATCGGGTAACCTGCTGGCGTCCAAGCCTTTTGAAGTAGTGTTGCGTGATAAATTCTCGCAACATCGTTTTATTTCAATATCTGTTTTATAACGCAAGGGCAACAACTGCTTGAAATCTATAGTCACTTTTCTCGGTAAGCATTTGTCTTCTCGCGTTGGTATCGAATGCAGTTAACTTTTGAGCTGTGGTCATTTTTGCGCTGGACTGCGCATGACTTGTCTTGTTGTTTGGTCGATCGGTTTCCGCCCACCACTAGTGGGAGTGAGCGATTTGGAATGGCGAAAGAGATGCCTCGTTGAAGAGGGGATCTCCGCTATTTTTGTTCTGTCAGGGATGTGTAGTCCTCTTAATGGATATTTCGTTTATTCGAGATAATACCTCTAGTGTTTCCCACATGTCGGGAGGCGTGATATTTCTGTGTATTTCATGAAAGCAAGGTAAATTGACTTTTCATTAACTCTATCGATTTTGGGTCGTGAGCGATTTCGATTCATAGCCTGTCTTCGAAAGTCGTCGTCACGAGATGTTTTCCCAGCTCACATGTCGCTGCATTGTACTGCATCGGTTGATGCAGGTACCAAGGACCATTACTTGCTACTTTGTTAAATGAACTAGGTTTGGAAAACCTTTATTATCTAGAGGATATTTTTGAGGACATTATTTATACTTCGGCAGACGTGTCTGTCTTGCTGAAGTCAAACTAAGGAGAGTGAACTGATCTCATACATCTGGTTATCTCCTGGCTGTTATAGAAAAGGATGGAGTTTTTCACCTGACTACATTTACAGCACTTTGAAATATAACATGCATCTGACTCATCATTGTAATGCTGTCTACCGTTTATTGCTGTATTGAATGTTGCTGTGATAATGACTGTTTGATGTGCCTACACATTTGCGTAACCATTTTGTCACTGTGGCGTCCACAATAAATAATGAAGAAAAACGTCAACGGCTGTTTCAAGACTCATTGACTTTATACGTCGTGAGTTTACTGACGTCCTATGTGGATTGCCCTGTTATTGTTGCATGAACATTGTTTTGACTGAACACATCTACACACTACACAAAACCAGACATGCGGATGCCATCCATCATCATATGGCATCACGCATCATTTGGTGGCCATAAGCTGGTTTGATTCTGGTACCAGCAAACACGGGGTCCCTTACCCACTTCATTTTCAACAAGAATTCATCAGCATCCTTCAAGAAATTAACATTCTTCAATACAGTCAACATCTTCAAAATTTTCAAAGTACTCGGCGTTGCCCGGTAAAAGTCAAAATTTCAATTTTTTGACGGAAACAAGAATTTGACAGTACCCGGCGTTGTTACATGTTGCCGGATAACTCGGACTGCTGTTATCTTTTACGCAAGTCAAGCAAGTTGCTGCTGTCAAGGTTCCAGTGCTGTCGTTTTTTGAGAAGGTCAAGTGCCGGTTGAAACGGGTTGTTTTCTGAAGAAGGCCAAGTACCGATTTCCATCAACTTACTTTTGGATTAGAAGGTCAAGTGCCGAAACAACTCAACACCCAGTATCTCAGAAGCTCTTGTACCATCGTGTTAGCAGTGGAAGCAGTTCAGATGTGCCATCATCGTTGGAGCTTCGCTCTTTAGGACGTTGATTGACATCCGTTTTTCTGCTGTTCTACGATTGGAAGCCTATAAGTTAAGTGGCCTGTTTGTATGTAAACTGTGCCCTTATACTTCTGCTGAGTCTTCTGTGTATCATCTCATTCTATATGTTATATGTTTATATGTTATTTGTATATTTATATGTTTATATTTCAGCGGGTTCTCGGTTGGGTGGTGTCTCCGTTAGATTATGCCACGTCATAGAGGTCGTCTATTGTGAGCGTTTTCTGTAGGGTTTGCAAATTTCCGATACTGGAATTTGCTAAGCGACTTCTGTTGCTATTTATGTTAGCTGTGATGACATGTTTTAATATTGTTTTCGTTATTATTTCGCATTCTTTAGTTTTGTTTTGATTTGTTTGTATTTGTTAGCCTACTCTTGTCTATAATTTAGTTTCATACAACATTTTTGTTTATACACTGTGGTGTCATGTATTTTGTTTAATTCTATCGCAGATATCGTCACATTTTTTGTGATATTTCATTAATTTCTGCTTTATTTTTAGTTGATTTCTGCGAAAGTTTTTGTATTGTTGCTGATCTTTGTTATTGTTTACATTGTTATTGTTTACATTGTTTGTATTGTTTACATTTTCAATGTTTACATTCTGCATGTGTTTACATAGTCATTGTTTACAGTTATAGTAATTAGTTAATGGGCTATGCTAATGCACTGTTACTACTACACTGATGATAAATGAATGATGAATAGTGTCGTGCACTATTGAATGAGAAGTGCACTTATGATCAAGAATTGAGTGCTGATATTTCATATACAAGTTCTTTGATTGGAGACTTGTTTCCCACAGAGACTGGGATAATATAAGGTGATGTGAATATACAAGTGCTTAATTAAGACTTGTTACACTTAGGTTTGAAATAAATTAGTTAATTATTTCAGGTTTTGGACTCATATGTTAGACAACATGTCTACATTTGAGCACTTTATTGAGCAGGGTAAATTGCTTGGGAAGACTGGTGATAAGTTAGAAGAATTTGCAACTGCTCGATATGATAAAGCAATGGAAGCTGAACAAAAGAAACTGCAGATGCAGGTGGATGAAAAAAGATTCCAAATGGAAATGGAAAAACAAAAAAGGGAATCAGAAGCTGAGGAGAGAAAACTCCAGCTACGCTAGAAGCTGAAAGACTTCAAAAAGAGGCTGAGAATAAAAGACTTGAAAAAGAGGCTGAGAATAAAAGACTTGAAAAAGAGGCTGAGAATAAAAGACTTGAAAAAGAGGCTGAGAATAAAAGACTTGAAAAAGAGGCTGAAAATAAAAGACTTGAAAAAGAAGCTGAAAATGAAAGACTTCAAAAAGAGGCTCAGGCTGAGGAAAGAAGATTACAGAGAGAGTCTGATGAGAGGAAAGAGAAAGCAAAAATGGAACATGAAGAAAAGGTCTTAGCTTTAGAGTTGGAAAAATTGAAATTGACGAGCATGAGTAATGGTAATGATTCAAACAAGGGTTCATCTTCTGGTAAGGCTAATAATGATACTTTTAAGATTAAGTTACCAACATTTAGTCCTTCCAGTGATGACATAATGTTCTATCTGGACAGATTTGAACAAGCATGTACAGCTCATAACATAGACAAAGCAAAATATGTTTATCAGTTATCAGGGATACTGACAGGTAAAGCTCTAAGTATATTAAATATGGTGGATGAACCTGACAAGAACAATTATGAGGTTGTCAGGGCCGCTTTGTTAAAGAAATATCAGCTTAACGAAGACGGCTATCGTCTACAATTTAAAAACATGTTACCTGAAAATGGAGTTGAATTCTCCGAGTTTATTGCAAGAATACGCATTACTTTCTCACGATGGGTTGAACTATCTAAGACGGAAAAAACTTATGAAGGACTTATGGACTTAATACTTAGAGACAAAGTCATGTCGTCTGTCAATGAGTCTTTCCTTGCTTTCCTTCATGAACGTAAACCTAAAACAATAAAAGAAATGGAAGATTTCTGTTGCCAATACGTAACTGCGCACCCACACATAACCATGGGTAACTCTAAGGTGAAAGAAGGTTTACCAGTTGCTTCGGCAGCTCCGTATGGTCAAAACTTTGCTCGTAGATCCCAACAAAATTTTGATAGAAAGAGTAGCGGTAATTTCTGTCAAAATCATGGAAATCAATTTCATGGTGATTCTTCTTCGAAGAATTGGAGACAACCTGATAGTACTCGTTACTATCACCCTAATAATTATAAGCATTTCAAAAGAGGATATGGTAATAGAGGTTATTCCTGCCGAAGACCTCAGAACCAAACAAATAGATGTTCGCATCAATGTGAACATGATAGTAATCGTGGAAACTGGAATTCGAACCAGGATAACAATTACAATAGAGACAATAATAACTGCAGAGATAATAATAACTCTGATAACTTCAGAGGTAATAATAGTCGGGGTAGATCTCAACACAAAAAAAAGAGATATCAGCAGGCTAATGCTGTACAACAGGAAACTGAGGGAGCCTGTAATCATGTTGTTGATAGTAAAAACTTTGACGCTGTCACTGGTTCTGCTTTTGACTTTGAGAGAGCAAACAAATGCCCCCAATGCAGTACTTTATTCGAACCGGGTACCATAACTACTTTGAGTTGTGGTCACCCACTTCCCGCTCTTCCTGCTGCTGTTGCGCATGACGGGAGGGGTTCTTTAATTCTACATAAGGGTCTTGTTAATGATACTCCGGTCTCACTACTTTTCGATTCCGGATGCACCACTATTGGTGTTAGACAATCGCTTGTAGATCCATCTTGTGCTACAGGAAGGGTTATTAAATGTGTCACATTTGGCGGCACTCTAGAAAAATATCCTACTGCTGTAATTCGCATTGCCACTCCTTTCTTTACTGGAGATGTGCATGCTTGTCTCTTACCTAATCCTATTGCGGACCTTATTATTGGTCGTATTCACGGAGTTAGGGAGTGTACCCCACAGCAGATTGCTGCTTGGGAAGATAATAACATGCAAGCTACAAATGCAGTAGTTACAAGAGCACAAGCTCTACAAACACCCGAAACTTCACTGAATAGTGATAATGAAGTTGATAGCCAAGATAGTCACTTAGTAATCACTCGTGACTCTTTCATAAAATTGCAAGAAGAAGATCCTTCTTTAAAAAAATTCTTCGTTCTTGCGAAGAAAGGTGATCCGAATCAGGATACAAATAGAAAATCTTGGATTGCAATGAGAAACGGCGTACTTGTACGTATGGTACAAGATTCGACTACGTCGGCACATTCGCAAATTCTTGTTCCCAAGAGCATGAGAGTCCAAATATTACAACATGCTCATGACTCGCAATGTGCTGGACATATGGGTTTTGCCCGTACGAAGTCGAGAGTCCTTGCGGCTTTCTTTTGGCCTTTTGTCAATAAGGACATTCGTATTTACTGCCGATCATGCAAGGTATGTCAGGAGGTCAAATCTAGAGGACCACGACATGCTGCGCCTATCCAGGCTGCTGACATTCCTATTCGGCCGTTTCAGAAAATGGCCATAGATATTATTGGCCCTTTTAAGGTCAAGTCGGCCAGAGGACATCAGTTTATCCTTACATGTGTCGATATGTGCACACGTTGGCCAGAGGCTATTCCTCTTAAGAGCATATCTACTACAGATATCGCAGATGCTCTTTGGTTGATATTTTCTCGCTTGGGGTTCCCCAGAGAAATATTGTCAGACCATGGCACTCAACTCATATCTGACACTATGTCACAGGTAATGTCTACCTTACATATTGAACGATCTCTCAGTAGTATCTACCATCCTATGTCTAATGGGTTAGTTGAGCGTCTGAATAGAACGCTCAAGACTTTGCTTGGTAAGATAACTGAAGATCATCCTCAAGATTGGGACAGGGTTTTACCCGCGGCTCTCTTTGCCTATAGAGAAGTCCCTAATGAACACACAGGATTTTCTCCCTTCGAACTTGTCTTTGGCGCGCGTCCACGCGGCCCTATGTCTTTATTACACGATCTCATCACTGCCGATGATATTAGCGATGAAACTCAATCCTCATATGAGTATGTCATTGCTCTTAGACAAAAGATCATTGAGGCATGTAAGCTAGCAACTGCTTCATCAGAAATTGCTAAAGAGAAGGCAAGGCAGTTTGCTAACAAGAATAGATGTCTACGACAACTTTGTCCAGGTGACAAAGCATTCGTCCTACTCCCCAGTAGGGAAAATAGACTTCTTATTGCATGGAAAGGTCCGTATGCAATAGTCTCTCGGATTTCCGATGTTGACTATGTGGTCGATATTGATGGAAAGCATAAAACTTTCCACATAAACATGCTTTCGGAATTTCACGAACGTCCGGACTATTTGCTGCCTATTTTCCAGGCAACGGATGATGCTCCTGCACCTCACGGTCATTATTCATCCCTGTCTGTCATTCAGGATGAGGAAGCTACCTTCTCTGATGTCAACCTTCCCCTTCCAGTGGTTCCATTACATTCCACGGAATCTTGGAAAAACGTTTCTGTTTCTCCTAATCTTTCTGGTGACGAACATCGACAAGTCTCGTCGATGTTACAAACATTTCAGGATGTTCTCACTGACATTCCTGGACACACAGATGTCATAGAACATGACATAATTCTTACCGACAATAATCCAATTAGGGTTAGGCCGTATCCTATTCCTATACACTTTCAGTCGCAAGTGGAAAAGGAATTGGATGAAATGATTCAATTAAATATAATTGAACCATCGACTTCACCATATTCTTCTTCCATGGTTATTGTCCGGAAGAAGGATAAGAACATACGAATTTGCGTTGATTATCGCAAATTGAATCAGGTCACAAAGTTCGACGCTGAACCGATGCCTTTGTTAGAAGATCTACTGATTAGACTTTCTAATTCTAGATTCTTCACTAAACTTGACTTGTCTAAAGGTTATTGGCAAGTGCCTTTAGCAGAGCATGCCAAACCTCTTACTGCTTTTTCTACACCTAGGGGTCTATTTCAATGGAATGTTATGCCTTTTGGTCTCATGAACGCCCCTGCCACTTTCGTTCGCATGATGCGTCGAATTCTGTCACATCGTTCGGATGTCATCGCATACTTAGATGACATCTGTCTCTTCAGTGATACCTGGGAAGATCACTATTTAGGGTTATATGACTTACTGTCCACTCTACGTGAGAATAATTTGACAGCAAAACCTTCTAAAGCTTTTGTTGGTTTTGGTGAAATCTCTTTCCTGGGTCATCGTGTTGGTCATGGTCTCTTGAAGACAGAAGACCACAATACTTCCAAAATACTGAACATCTCTGTTCCTAAAACGAAGAAACAAGTTAGGAGTCTCTTAGGTTTAATTCAATTTTATGGGAGATTTATTCCAAATTTATCTTCGATCATGGCACCTCTCTCAACATTGTTGAAGAAAGGTTCGCCTAATCTGGTCCGTTGGTCTGAAGAATGCCAATCTTCACTAGACCAAATCAAGAATATATTTTCTTCTCCTCCCATCTTAAGATTACCTACTCTTGATAGGACTTTTGTTCTTCGGAGTGATGCTTCATCCACTGGGATTGGAGCAGCACTGATGCAAGAATATGCAAATACTCTGCATCCTGTTATGTACATTTCTAGAAAACTAAATGCGGCAGAGAGGAACTACTCGGTTTTAGACCGTGAGTTGTTAGCGATGGTTTGGTCAATTCTAAAGCTACAAAGATTCCTCCTGGGCGCACATTTCATTCTAGAGACTGATCAGAAAGCTCTTACAGCTATTCAGACTAAGAATTTGAAGAGTTCGAGATCCACTCGATATGCTATAGCTCTTCAACCTTTTCACTTCACGGTACGAGCTATCCGTGGTGCGGATAATGTGATGGCTGACATTTTGTCTAGATGCCCACATGACTCCAACTAATACTTCTGTCCTATATTTCCATATATTACAGAGTCATAACACACCTATATTTCTACAATAGATTAGCACATCTGTACTTACTTTATATGTACACACTATCGTGCTTTGTTGTCATCTTCTTCTGTTCGTTTTTTAAGATGATAGAGGAGGACTGAGTAGTTAATATAAGGGCCGTTAGTTTACTAAACAGCCACAATTATTAATAATGTATTGTACCTTATGAAGCATATTAGTTATTAATTAGCATTATATTGCTTGTACTTTCTCAGAATGTCATTGTTGAGCTGAGGACTTACCTTACGAGTTCTAGATTGTGTACTTACCCTCGGAATACCAGAGCATATGTCCTGGATCGTCATGTAGTTTAACTTTACTATGTACTTATGTCATTACATGTCAAAGAATGTACTATTTAAATTTTCCTATCAGATTTGTACATCCATTTTTAAAGACAATATTAGAGTATGCTGTTTAATGATGATTATAGTAACTTGCATACGTATATTGTGTTTACATGCTAACGTGATGTGTGTTGGTGACACCTCCCCGATGTGAATATTTTTTGAGACATATTTATTTTTCTGTTGAGGTATATCCTCACCAGACACTCTATAATTAGCCTATTGTTTGGCAATTTAATTAATTATCAGCGCATAATTCGTGCGTTTTGAGCCGCTTATCGCTTGCTCTTTGATATTGAAAAAAAAATATGTTCCACATTTTTTTTTTATCGGGAGGAGGTGGTGATATGTTGCGTGATAAATTCTCGCAACATCGTTTTATTTCAATATCTGTTTTATAACGCAAGGGCAACAACTGCTTGAAATCTATAGTCACTTTTCTCGGTAAGCATTTGTCTTCTCGCGTTGGTATCGAATGCAGTTAAGTTTGAGCTGTGGTCATTTTTGCGCTGGACTGCGCATGACTTGTCTTGTTGTTTGGTCGATCGGTTTCCGCCCACCACTAGTGGGAGTGAGCGATTTGGAATGGCGAAAGAGATGCCTCGTTGAAGAGGGGATCTCCGCTATTTTTGTTCTGTCAGGGATGTGTAGTCCTCTTAATGGATATTTCGTTTATTCGAGATAATACCTCTAGTGTTTCCCACATGTCGGGAGGCGTGATATTTCTGTGTATTTCATGAAAGCAAGGTAAATTGACTTTTTCATTAACTCTATCGATTTTGGGTCGTGAGCGATTTCGATTCATAGCCTGTCTGCGAAAGTCGTCGTCACGAGATGTTTTTTCCCAGCTCACATGTCGCTGCATTGTACTGCATCGGTTGATGCAGGTACCAAGGACCATTACTTGCTACTTTGTTAAATGAACTAGGTCTAGAAAACCTTTATTATCTAGAGGATATTTTTGAGGACATTATTTATACTTCGGCAGACGTGTCTGTCTTGCTGAAGTCAAACTAAGGAGAGTGAACTGATCTCATACATCTGGTTATCTCCTGGCTGTTATAGAAAAGGATGGAGTTTTTCACCTGACTACATTTACAGCACTTTGAAATATAACATGCATCTGACTCATCATTGTAATGCTGTCTACCGTTTATTGCTGTATTGAATGTTGCTGTGATAATGACTGTTTGATGTGCCTACACATTTGCGTAACCATTTTGTCACTGTGGCGTCCACAATAAATAATGAAGAAAAACGTCAACGGCTGTTTCAAGACTCATTGACTTTATACGTCGTGAGTTTACTGACGTCCTATGTGGATTGCCCTGTTATTGTTGCATGAACATTGTTTTGACTGAACACATCTACACACTACACAAAACCAGACATGCGGATGCCATCCATCATCATATGGCATCACGCATCAAGTAGTCGCCATGAATTTTACGCTGCTGGAAAGAGACGCACGAGGCTACGAGAATGTACTCATTATAACTGATGTGTTTAGCAGGCTTGCCGTTGCCGTCCCAACCAGGGACCAAAAAGCAACCACCGGGGCCCGAGCGTTGGTGGAAAAGTGGTTTTTCTACTTATGTGTGCCGCAAAGGCTGCACTTTGACCAGGACAGAAATTTCGAATCAACGGTCATATCAGAACTATGCAAAATATATGGCATCGAGAAAAGTCGAACTACGGCATACAATCCGAGTAGCAATGGCCAGTGTGAGCGGTTTAACAGGACATTGCATGATCTCTTGAAGCCGTTATCCACCAATGAGAAATGGAGATGGTCTGAGCATCTGGCAGAAGTTCTTGCAGTCTACAACGCTACTCCTCATGCATCAACGGGTTACCCATTACTACCTTTTGTTTGGGAAGGAGCCGAAAATGCCCATTGATTTCATATTGGACCATTCCTCGGGTGAAGAAGAACCAGCAACGGTTGACCAATGGCTTAAAGGGCACATGGTTAGGCTACGAGAGGCGCACGAATGAGCAGATGCACAGTTACAAAGGTTGGCTACAGTCAGGAAAGAGAGATGTGACAAGTTACCGTGTTCTACTCCCCTACAGGTGGGAGAACTGGTAAAGAAGAGAATGCACTAAGCTGAAAGATCTAAAATTCGTGACATGTGGTCAGAAGAGGAGTCCATTGTTGTTCGTGCTCCCACAATGACAGGAGGTCCATATGTCATCCAACGAACAGATTTAGCGAATCCGAGCATTAGAGTCACTGGCAACGAACTGAAACGAAGTGAAGACAAAGATAACTCTCCAAGTCCGGTAGATACGACGTAGGGCCTACCTGCGGCACCAGCTGTGCCAGATGAGACAGACCCTGGGGAGGACGTACATAGTCTAACACTCGAACCAGGCTGGCACCCTCTGCAGCTGCTAGAGAGTCTTACCCGAAGACGATCTGAAAGAGTACGTCTGAGGAGCCAGAGGTAGTGCTGTTGTCGAGATGACAACAAAATCAGGCGGGGAATATGTGACAGCGCCATTCCGTCATTTCCTTAGTCTAATTATGCAGCAGCCATAAGCGTTATCTAAATATAGAACGCTAGTCATGTCCGCTGCTGAACACCGGCCAGTCAAACTGTCCGGATGTTAACCGCGCAAAGCTTAACATCTCAATATTCCTTGTCATTTCGATTGCAAGACGCAGAGAGAGAAGTCGTCGAACCAGAGTTGATCCGCAGTTACCTTGGACACGTGAGTTATTAAGAGAATATTATTCTTCAACATTTCTAAGTCCTTATAGTGCTAGAAAGAATATAGAACTATAGGTCTACCATCTATTTGGTGCTTTAAATAATTATATAGTTCATTCAATGTTATTTATTTCGGTTTTAGATCTAAACCTATTCGGACATGGCATGGCTGGAAGTAAATGGTCCATGTTCAAGAAATAGAACACTTGGCCGGCACGACATATTATAATATGTGGGTATATGAAACTATTCGTGAAGTATTTTCATATTCATTAATTAATAACCCTCCACTCCCAAAGAAGCATAGGCCTTCAACAAATACATGCAAAGTCCTCCTGTCACGTGCCATCATCTCAAGTTCCTTCCACGTTCTCCTTATCATTTTCATCTCTGTTTCCAGCTCTCTTCTCCACGTGCTTCTTGGTCTACCTCTGCCTCTCTTGCCCTGGGGGTTCCAGAACAAGGACTGCCTTGTAATGCTATCAACAGGTTTGTGTGTCCTATACATCGCCATCGTCTTCTTCTCATCTCTTGTTCCACTGGCACTTGTCTAGTTCTTGTCATCAGTTCCCCGTTGGTAACCTTGGTCATACCATTTTAATCAATCTATTCTACGCAAGCACCCATTTATGAAAGTCTGTAGCTTTTCGGTTGTTGTCTTTGTTGCTCTCCATGTCTCAGAGCCATACAATAGGACTGACTTCACATTTGAGTTGAAGATTCTTATTTTCGTGTTGGATCCGATTTCTCTTAATCTCCATATATTTCCCAATGCAATGAAAGCTCCTCTTGCTTTTTGTATTCTTATTTTGATATCACTGTCTTTCCCTCCAACTTTGTCTATAATGCTGCCTAGATATGTGTACGATTCTACATCTTGTATTGGTGCTTCTTCAAGTTCAACCCTGTTTTCATTACCTGCATTTACTCTCATTATCTTTGTCTTTTCCCTGTGTATTTTCAGACCCAATTGCTGTGACCTCTCATCGAGTGTTCTCAATTTGTCCTGCATCTAATTACGGGTATGGGACAGAAGAGCCAAGTCATCAGCAAAATCCATATCATCCAACTGCTTAGTCAAGAGTCCACTGGATTCCATTTCTGTTGTGTGTTGTTGATGTTTTCATAGCCCAGTCTATTGCTAATAAGAAAAGAAATGGAGACAAGAGGCATCCCTGTCGCACTCCTGTTCTTATCTCAAATGGTTCTGTAAGCTGTTCTTCATGAAGAACTCTGCATGTCATGTCTTCATAAGTTTTCTTTATTAAATTAATGATCTTTAGGGGAACTCCATAATGCCTCATCAATTTCCAAAGTGATTCTCTGTCAACACTGTCAAATGCCTTTTCGTAGTCCACAAATCCGATGTATAATGGTGAATTTCATTCCAGACTTTGTTCAACTATTATTATCAAAGTGACTATCTGGTCTGTACAGGATCTGTTTTGTCAAAAACCTGCTTGTTCATCTCTCAGTTTCTTGTCTATGGGCTCTTTTAATCTCTCAAGGATAATCCTATGTAATACTTTTCCTGGCACTGATAGTAACATTATTCCTCTATAATTTGTGCACTCTTGTAAATTTCCCTTCTTAGGCAACTTAACCAGATATCCTTCCTTCCATTCTGCTGGTATCTCTTCCTTTTCCCAGACTTTACCAAGTAATTTATATAACATCTCTGTAGCCGTGTCGATATCTGCTTTGATGGCCTCTGCTGGAATGCCATCAGGTCCAGAAAATTTTCCATCTCTTTGAAGCTTTATGGCTTTCTTTATTTCTTCCTTCATTGGTCTTTCACCGTTGATTTGTAGCTCTTCTTCTGCTGGCTGGATGTCCGGGATGGGGGAGGCGGGTTTTGTGGAGCTGATCTATTGAGAAGGTCCTCAAAATATTCTGTCCACCTCTTCATTTGCTCTTGTATATTGCTGAACAGTTTTCCATTCTTGTCCTTTATGAGGCAACTTGTTTGCTTGTATTTCCCTGTCAGCTTCTTTGTGCTGTGATACAGTTCTCTCATATTTCCTTTGGCTGCAGCATCTTCTGCCTCTCTTGCCAACTCCTCAATATACTTCCTCTTGTCTCTTTTGATACTTCTTTTAACTTCTTTATTAATTTTCATATTGTTTGTGGCTAAAAGAATCTTCAATTATTTTGTGCCTTTCGGACATGTAGTCGGTACTGATACCGAAATAGTGTATTTTATTATGGCGAACGCTGCAATTTATTAATATATTACAGCTTACTAGAATAAGATTTCTGTGCTTCGTCAGTAATGTTAGACTGATAATTTGGTGTAGATATTAGTAATATCGGCTATAGCTAAGTGGTGTTAGCTTTCTCAGTTTGATAGTCATTTATAAGTGTAAAATCACTATTGGTTATCTGTATTGTTTTAAATAGTTTTGTTGAGCCATTATTTCTATTATTTAGTATTACTCGTATAATGTAAGGTTACTATAGAATTTACAACCACGCGGCTTTATGTAGGTTGTTAGCGTGGCTGTATGCTGTTTTCGCAAGATGGCATAACCATGAGAGCATGTGTTATGACTGGGTACCTGTGGCTGGTTGATCATGGCTGACTGTGGTGAGCGTATGTTTTCTGAATGGTAACTGTTATTATTTATGCTATTGATTGTCACTTAGACACTGTTTTTATATATTGTTTTTCAGAACGTCCACGAACACTGTCTGGGTGTTCGGTAGAATTAAATGTTGTTCTATATAAGGCTTTGTGTTGCTTGAATTGCTAAGTCTGCTGCTGAGAGGGTTGCAAACAACCAATAATTGCAACCCCTGTCAAACGATCGTTAATTAAATTTTCTTAGTGCATGGGTCTTGGGTGTGAGGTAGCCACGTCGACATAAGTTCGCCTCAACCACACCTGGCCCCTGTCACAGGAAGTTAAAAGAAAAAGAAACAAACATTTTTTATGTACAAACTTTATTGCTTTTCCCATTCACTAAAGAGCAAAAAATAACTTGTCCATACATTCTCTTGCATTGAATAAAAATTGATGACCAATTATTGTTAAACAGTAATTCTACATATCTTAATCATATTTATTTTTTTGGTTACAATTTATTACATTTAAATATAAACATAGAGATTTCGGTAGTCAAAGATTTAAAACGCGACAAATATGCAAAAGTCAGGTGCTTTTAAATAAAAGTGGTTTATAAAAATACGATTAGTTAACCTTTAACGCAGTGACAAGGCCATCAGCCTCCCCTTTATTTCGTATCTATAGCGACTTGCACCACCCACGAGAAACGAGTTAAAAGAAAAGGATAACTGGTATCAGAGTCTATTTTACAAATAAGCAATGCGCGTGATGTTTCGGGGTCACTCTTCGTCAGACACAGTCACAAACAGGAAACAAAGATGAGAAATCTTTTTAAAAAAAATAAAATTTTGCTTTGTTTTGGCGAGGCGCGTCCCGTTCAACCTAGCCCGTTATATTAGGGCGCATGTCCAAACATAATAGACCTTTAGGTCTAGAGAATTAATATAGAAAGTGACAAAAGAGACGAAAATCACGATGGGAAAATAATAATTAATAAACAGATAACAGTACTAGGAAAGGTCAGAGAAAAATGACAGTGACAAAAAAAATTAATAAACATATAAAAATATTGTACAAGAAATAAAATTAACACAAAGAAACTAACTAAAAAGAAGAGCGTGTAAACAAGAGTTAAAATGTACACATCTTATACAAACGTTCAAAATCTGATTTTTTGCGATCATTTCATTAATTGATTCCAGTTATGTGCGTGATTTCCTAAAAATCTACGTGATATCTTACACAGAAACATTATAAATCTATTTAACAGCATACGTTTAACAATCCTCATCTACTTGATATTGTAAACGATGGGTCATAGAATCACTTAGGCTACTCACAAGAAATAAGCCAAATCTACTTAACAATCTATGCGATAAAAAAGTCCTGAACATTGAAAAAAATCTGTCCACATTTGGATCCGTCTATACTGGTGCATTTTGGAATGCTACATCCTGAATAATTCGCTTGGACAAAGTTCAGAATTAAATTTGGACGCTGTCAGGGAAAATTAGAAAACATATGTGAACATTTTTCTGTCTGTGTATGGAATCGTAGCAAAGGAAGTTTTGAAAATAAGTCAGTTACAATTTCGAGAGACGGTCTTCCACTCCTCTGTCTATTCTTTGCTGAGGATATGAGAATAGGTTATATAGATAAGCAGATATGTGACTAGGACAACAGTGGAAAGAAACATTACAATAAGAAATACATGGTGGAGAGACACAATGACAAACAATACAAGCAAGAGAGAGAAAGAAAGAGAGTATGGCAAAATTACATCCATTCAGAGACATAATAACCCTGTGACAAAACGTCTGAACATGCTCTTTTGTGTGATCTCTCTCACTTTCAGCCCTCCGGCAGTATCCTTTCTTTTTCTTCATATTTCTCACTCATCGCTTTTATTTGGCATAAATCATGCCTTTTCATTCGTTATTTTCACTATTTTGCTCTATGCTGGACATAGCATGGTGAATTCTCTAACACGCCACTCCCCTATGGCAGTATTTGCTACGGGAGTAATGCGTATCTTATTGTTTCATACTCCACTCCCAGACTGTTGCTACGATTCGCCAGGTTTGGTGACCCGGTCAACGATAATATTTTATCGCCTAATATTTTATCGCCTGTGGAAACGGGGCGGTCAAACATTTTACCCCACTGGAAAGCGGCGGATCGTCTTGACACAAGCCGGTATTGTGATCAGATGAAAGAAGACCAAACGGGCTGTCCAGACATCTGTCTGGCGTAGGCACGCCGATTATTCTGATGACCAGAGGTGATATGAGTAATTGTGGCGTGAGGTTTTATTTGGCTCTTGGATCAGTATAGTACTGACAATTACAGAAATAGAATTTCTGCAGAAAATGGTGAAGTCCCAGTGTCTGAGAGGACTACTGGTATCACAAATTAGTTACGGCTGTGAATGATCTGATCTCGAAACAATAGTAGAGAGGAGACCGACATAAAGTGCCACCTCCGCTGTGTAACTAACTGTGATATTAAAAAAAACAAGGAAACAGATTTTGCTTAACAATGATAAAATTGACAAGTCTTCAAATACAATTTCCTTATTATTTATTTAGTATATACACTATCTACTCTTGTGCTGAAGGGTGAATGTTGAAAAATGGAATGTAATGAATTTGTAAGTTTACATATGATTTACAAATATTTATTTTATATATATATATATATGTAAATAAATATTACAACAAGTTTTAAAATTATAGGTACAAAAATTATATCAGCTGTGCTGTTATTCAATTATAGTACATGTATCAGCTGTGCTGTTAATTAAGGATATAACACTTATCAGCTATGCTGTTATTTTTGTCTCTTGCTGTGCTACTTCACTTTCTCATCACTGACAGTTTCTATGCTCACAATGCTGACAGAAAGGGTACTAATGTGTACTCATCTCTCTAAGGTCTGTTCTTCTTTGGTTGGTTCATACATTATCGGCTGAGTATCGTTCCTTTAGCCCACCCAAGACTGAGGGGGACCAAAGATGTAGAGTCAGGACAACCTCTATGCTCCTGCGGAGTTCCTGGCAGCTGGATTGACGACCCACGATCTCAGGGTTTAGGACACGAATAAAACCCTCTAAGATTCAAACCGGCCAGATTTTGTCTCGACTTAGCAAAGCAAGCTGCAGGTCATTGCACTCCAGGTAAGCTATAAATCAAGGTGACAGCTTCTCCTCTTCAGTCGGTCGGTATCTCTGGCGTCGTGTCGGTGATGTGTGATTATGCATAAAATCCGCCCGATTATATAGGTAGGTAAATGCTTAAGGAAAGCGTTTGGTTGGTTCCTGGCGGAGCAAAATGATTGGTTTCCTCCGGTTTAGTCTCAAGCGCTGTACAGACTAATTTTATTCAGTTTTAATCCGCCATCTTGCGTGAACATGATGGCCGTTAATTTATTCTGTCTCAGAGACTGGTGAACGTTGCTCGTTGATTGGTTGAAGCAAATCTGTATCTCGACATAGTGATTAACAAAGTAGTGGGTTACACTCGTTTCACGACATAGCCCCCTCCTTTCCTAGCTGTGACTTGTCATAGCTGACGTGTAAACCCCTGCTGTGATTAATCCTTTTGCGTCTGTCCTTCCAGAGTACTAGGGTGTCGACTTAAAAAATAAGCTCCTACATTGTCTCTTCCCGGAATGTAATTCACGGTAAAGGAATAAGGCGCCAGAAGCAGACTCCACCTTAACAATCTCGAATTTAGCTTTTTAGATGCAGCCAAGAATGTTAAAGGTTGGTGATCGCTTTGGACAATGAAGTGTGTCCCATACAGATAAGGTGAAAATTTGTTGATGGACCAAATTAGAGCTAAACATTCTTTCTCTATGGTCGAGTAGTTCAACTCAGCTGCATTCAGCTTCCTACTGGCGTAGGCGACTGGTAAAAGTACCTCCGGCTGGGCTTTTGATTTCTGCAAGAGAGTTGCACCAATCCCTATACTGCTAGCGTCCGTCCTTAATACAAATTCCTGTGTGATATCGGGTAGCGTAAGGATAGGTTTGCTGGTGAGTTTTGCTTTTAGCTCTGTGTAAGCTTTTTCACAATCAGCATTCCATTGGATTTTGTCAGGCTGTCCTTTCTTCGTTAAGTTAGTTAATGGTGCACACAGAGAGTTAAAGTGGGGTATGTACTTCTGATAGAACCTACATAATGACACGAATGATCTCCCATCTTTCTTCGTTTGAGGTCGTGGTGCCTTCTTTAGCTTCTCTATATTCTTTGGGTCAGGAGACATATGACCTGTAGAAATAGTGTGACCTAGGAATTCCAACTCCTTACAACCGATATAGCACTTGGTTGGACGTGCAGTCAATCCAGTTTCTCTCAGTCTGTCAAACAACATGGAGAGCGCTACTATATGCTCTTCAAATGTGTTTGTAGCAACAAGAATGTCATCCATAAAGTTAGTGATATGGGGATTTTGTAGAGGTTCCAATAATTTCCTCATCATTCTTGAAAAGATACTGGGAGCATTTTTCAGGCCAAAGGGTAGTACATTAAACTCGTAGTGTCCGTCTGATGTACTAAATGCCAGCATTTTCTTAACTTCTGGTTTCACTGGTATTTGGTAGTATCCCTTGCTTAGATCTACCTTCGATAAATACCTAGCCTTACTCAGTGTAGAGAACAGCTGGTTGGTGTCAGGTAATGGGTCCACCTGAGATTCTGTGATCGCATTAAGCTTCCGGTAGTCAATACATAACCTGTGTTCACCACTCGGTTTTCTCAATAGCACCACACTTGAGCTATAGGGAGATTCAGACGTTGAAATAATTCTCTTTTAAGAGATAGTCAATCTCATCCTTGAGTGTTTGTGCTTGCTATTGTTCAGTCCATGTCCGCAGCAATGCTTCCAGTGGACTGTGTATGGGGACGGCAATACAACAACGTTGCCGGACCCACACCTATTTCTATTGTAAGGGGCAGTATACCGAAGTGGGGCCTGTCTCCCTCAACTGTTTGGTACAGCCCTAATTCCTACCTCCTTTGGTTCGGATTTGTTTCTGCAGCTTTTTAAATACTGGTTGCTGACTAACCAAATTTTCCAAATGATCCAGGCCATGGTGTTCCGACAAACATCTAGTCGGGGTGGGATGTCTCTCGTCCCCTCTCTGTACAACACGGAGAGTTGCCATGGTTACTGGTGTAACAGTAGACTTGTTGTGATTTCGTTTTCTCGTTATCACTGCTTCTACCTGTTGTTTTCTCTTGTGTATCTTCTTTGTGGGCCTACGTCCGCAACAATGCTTCCCTAGGTTCTGTAACTGGTCTACGCTTCTGAATGAGGTTACCTGGTTACATTCTGAACAGGATTTCATATACCGACTTATGTCTTCAATTATTCCTGGCCAGTAATATCGCAATGCTATATTTTGACCAGTGGCCCCTTTTCCTCTGTGGCCACTGCCTGATGTAGCATGCTCTTGCTCCATAATTCCCTCCCTATAGAATTTTGGCACTACCAGCTGTCCATGCCCTTTAGGTCATTTTCCAGCTTGTCTGTAAAGTAGGCCATTTTCCATATAGTAGTCTCCTTTCTCTGGAGGGTTATAGGCCTTTGGCAATTTGCCAAAACAAGGCTTCAATGTGCTGTCTGCTGTTTGAGCCTTTTTCATCTTTGTACGATGAATGGTTATTGGATCTCCCTCCTCCTTTTTGGTGCTCGACCTGGTATGGTTTGCTGCCATGACAACAGGTTTTATTGGGTCACCCAAAAAGACATATTTACATCCTATTACCAGCAGGTATATAGGATCATCACTTACTGCTGCTCTTATCACTCCTTCTACATAGCGAGTTCTCACGTTGATCCTTGCTATGGGAAGTGTCATGGTGCCAGTTCCCTGCATTGCCCCTTGTATGTCCACTGTTTCTGTGGTAAGTTAGTCAGGGTGCACTAGGGTTGCACTCACGACTGAGTCGAATTCCAAACCTGAATCATATAAGCACTGAATTTTAGTGCCATTACATGTCACTTCCTCACAGACAGGGGGATGATGGAAGTCTTTCTGACTTACTGCCATTTCCTTCCTTCCCTGATTCCCTGTTGTAAGACATGCAGCATGATGAGGAGGATTCTTCCTTCTGCAGTCCGCAGTATTGTGGTTACTCATTAGACAAGTTTTACACCACTTTCCTTCCTTCCGGTAAGGTGTCTTATCCGATCTTAGAGGGTTTTTGTCCTTTTGGTCAAACCTTTGTTTGTTCCTTGTGGTATGGTCCTTTTCTTCATATTTGGTATAGTTTTGTGATGATTTGAAGTTTTCACCCTGCTTCTTCTTATTTCCTAATAATTCTGCCTGAGCTGCTTGATACCTCTCAGCAACAGTTACAATATCTTCCAATCTCTCTGCTCCTTGTTCCATGATAAACTTCCTCATTTCTTGAGGCATGGACTCTTTCACTTGCTCCATCATTACCATTTCTTTCAGATCCTGACACTTCCCTAAACTACTCCATTTTTCCAAATAGGTTTCCAATCTAGCCGAGAATTGGTGATAGTTTTCTCCTGGAAGAAGTTTAGCTGTTCGGAATTTCTTTCTATATGATTCTGAGTTCTTTTCATATCTCACAAGCAGTGCCTGCTTCAGGATTTCATAATCTTCCTGGTCATCTCTTGAGAGCTTCAAATACACATCGTAGGCCACACCTCTCAATCCCTGAGATAGTTTAAGACTCCATTTTTCTTTCACTAAGCCATAGGTAGTGGCTAGTCTTTAGTATCTATCCCGGTACGACTCAATGGCGTCTTCTTTCTCAACAAATGGGTCCAGATGAAAATTCAGAACCCCACTTGAGGTGCTCTGGCTGCAGCTACTCTCAGAGTGAGGTGAGCTACCACCATTATTGCCAGTTTTTGCCTGAATTTCAAGCTCTTTTAATCTCAACTGATGGTCTCTCTCTGGTTGTAATTTCCTTTCCTCATTTTCAGCCTCCCATTTCTTGGCTTCAATTTCTAATCTTTTGGTTTCTCTCTCAGCTTCCACTCTTTTGTCTTCTCTCTGAGCTTCCAGTCTTTTGTCTTCTCTCTTAGCTTCCAGTCTTTTGGCTTCTCTCTCAGCTTCCGCTTGCAACCGCCTTTCTTCAGCCTCTAATTTCTTTGCTTCTCTATCAGCCTCTAATTTCCTTGCTTCAGTCTCTAATTGCAACTTTCTTTCTTCCCTATCCATATGTTTGTCCACTTCTGTTGTGACATACTGAGTGAGAGCATCACCTGTCATATTTAATTCCTTACCCATCTGCATGATCGCAGTTCTGAACTTCACTAGATCAGCCATGGCGTTACTTAGATAGGGTATGTATATTTACTATAACCAAGTTATTGTAATTAAACTTAATTAATTTAAATGAACAAAAAATTTCCGTGCAACTTTGTGAGCATCAACTATTTACTGAGTACTAAATGGTACTCCTCCTAAGAAAATATTGTTTTTTTTTAAATCCTAAAATAGAATTTTTTTCCCAAAAATCTGTTTCTTATGTTATCTATGGGTGGCACAAGATAGAATGTAGATAGATGAATAGACTAAGTATGGTTCAAGATATACAGAAATATCCCAGGAACGATCCCCCAGTGTGGCGTGAGGTTTTATTGTGCTCTTGGATCAGTATAGTACTGACAATTACAGAAATAGGATTTCTGCAGAAAATGAAGTCCCAGTGTCTGAGAGGACTACTGGTGTCACAAATTATTTACGGCTGTGAATGATCTGATCTCGAAACAATAGTAGAGAGGAGACCGACATAAAGTGCCACCTCCGCTGTGTAACAAACTGTGATATTAAAAAAAACAAGGAAACAGATTTTGCTTAACAATGATAAAATTGACAAGTCTTCAAATACAATTTCCTTATTATTTATTTAGTATATACACTATCTACTCTTGTGCTGAAGGGTGAATGTTGAAAAATGGAATGTAATGAATTTGTAAGTTTACATATGATTTACAAATATTTATTTTATATATATATATGTGTAAATAAATATTACAACAAGTTTTCCAATTATAGGAACACAAATTATATCAGCTGTGCTGTTATTCAATTATAGTACATGTATCAGCTGTGCTGTTAATTAAGGATATAACACTTATCAGCTATGCTGTTATTTTTGTCTCTTGCTATGCTACTTCACTTTCTCATCACTGACAGTTTCTATGCTCACAATGCTGACAGAAATGGTACTAATGTGTACTCATCTCTCTAAGGTCTGTTCTTCTTTGGTTGGTTCACACAACATCGGCTGAGTATCGTTCCTTTAGCCCACCCAAGACTGAGGGGGACCAAAGATGTAGAGTCAGGACAACCTCTATGCTCCTGCGGAGTTCCAGGCAGCTGGATTGACGACCCACGATCTCAGGTTTTAGGACACGAATAAAACCCTCTAAGATTCAAACCGGCCAGATTTTGACTCGACTTAGCAAAGCAAGCTGCAGGTCATTGCACTCCAGGTAAGCTACAAATCAAGGTGACAGCTTCTCCTCTTCAGTCGGTCGGTATCTCTGGCGTCGTGTCGGTGATGTGTGATTATGCATAAAATCCGCCCGATTATATAGGTAGGTAAATGCTTAAGGAAAGCGTTTGGTTGGTTCCTGGCGGAGCAAAATGATTGGTTTCCTCCGGTTTAGTCTCAAGCGCTGTACAGACTAATTTTATTCAGTTTTAATCCGCCATCTTGCGTGAACATGATGGCCGTTAATTTATTCTGTCTCAGAGACTGGTGAACGTTGCTCGTTGATTGGTTGAAGCAAATCTGTATCTCGACATAGTGATTAACAAAGTAGTGGGTTACACTCGTTTCACGACAGTAATGATAAACTTCCCCACCCAAACAGTGCTAGATACATTGGATTGGTTCGTCAGAATCTACTATGATTTGATTGGAACTTTCGGCGGAAACACAGCTGGGGTTTGAAACTAAGCATTGTGAGATTTAATCTTACAAACTCGGAGTCACAACACACAGACAGACTGCATCGCAGCGGCAACTAAACACCTCCTACAAGCCAGCGGAAAGAGGTTAGGACATCATTCTACAACTATAAGTACCAGATCGAGTATTGGGCAACTTTGGAAGTACAAGTAAACCCGCAATGTTAATACAAGAATGGAAACTTGGGAATTTTGTCACAAGGAGTCATGAGAGTAATTATAGATTTCCGGACCAAGTGTCTCACCCGTCATAAGAGGAATTATAGACGTCCAGACCTGGTGTTTCACCCGTGATAAGAGGAATTATAGATTTCCAGACCAAGTGTCTCACCCGTCATAAGAGGAATTATAGTGTGACCGCGCAATATAACTAGGTGACAGATGGCAGGCCTAGTGATGTAATTCAAAGTTTACAAGTTCTCTTTTATTTATCTTCCAAGTTATTGACTTATTGATATGTGTGTGTACTGGCCATCTCCGCCAGAGATGTTGATTCTTGGATGAGACAATTTTCCTTCTTTATTCAACTCAGAATCCGTTCCGTTCCTTCTTCGATGTTACTAGTGACTTCGTATAGTGGTAGTTTTAAATAGACATGGCCTACATACAGCAATGATCAAAAGATGAAATCGAATCCATGCGTATCCTTCAAAACATTTATTTACATGGTACTATTACCCAGCAAGGCAAGTAATTCATATAATAGAGCTCGCACATAATCATGTCAGAGGTACTTCGTACATAAGCTCTATATCTCGTGAACATACATATTCTTCCTTTGACATTTTATCTTCTCCGGTAGACTTTCTTAGTCTTCCCAAAATCTGTTACTGTTTATTCTTAATTTCTATGCTCCACATCAGCATTTCATATTCATTGTATATGTACACATATTCTCCCTGACAAGCTAATCAGACCTGTCTCTACTACAGTTCCTGAAAGCAAAATTCAACTCATACATAACATATCAAGGTTCCCAGTCATATACTTATATGCGAGAGCATGTTGGCGGTTCTCATATGGAAGTCGACTCTCCCAGTCGCTTAAATGTCGTATCTATTTTCTGAATAGATCATACTTTGCTTATCTTGACTTCACGATGACACATATAGTTTTCTTCTTTTGGTTCATAACCATCCGTTTATACATAAATAGTCGTAAAGTGCTTGACCAACTGTTGCTTCATAATTGGTCGCAATATCTTCATATCACCTGTTTCTTCACTTAGTCATAAAGTGCTCATAGCGATTTGTCGACATTGTGCTTCTGTGTTACCTCTCTTGTATACAAAATTCTACTTCGTGTAAATTATAAATTCAGTCAATACTTACAGCCAAATCGCTGAACTCCTTATGAAATACACTTTCTACAACTCACTGTGTCTATAAGTAACTTCTTAATCTTATAACACTGGCTAGTGATGGCGGAACTTCTGAATATCTCTATATACCTATTCTATATCTGTAAAACCACAGAAGGTACATCTTGTCAGCTTAGCGATCACACCTTCCTTCTTCAAGCACAAACTCAAGACTGCCCCAATGACCTCTGGTCATTTTTCCCTGGTGTGTTTTTCTCGCCACTTCTGATTCGCTGCTCTAAATGTTTTCACTTAAATTTATTGGTTGAGCTTTTTATTTACAACTCACGACAATTACTCACTTTTAGTTAACGCGAGCCGATTTATTGAACTGTTGTCTGTTATTCCCATACATTATTTTCTTCACTGTGAACTGTCCTAAGCGTTTATCTGACCTTGCCAATAGCATGAATAATGCTTAGGCAAACCCCACGGCGACAATAGATTTCCAGACCAAGTGTTTCACCCATCATAAGAGGAATTTCTCAGACTTAAGTGATTCGAACAACATCTAAATACAGGGCTGTGGGTCCATTCTAATCTGCGCCAGGAGAAGTGTGTGTATTCCTAAAATTTTGGGGTAAGTGTAAACAATTTATTTACTAATGTAAATTTTACAGGTTTCTTGCTAAGTGGTTATATATATATATATATATATATATATATATATATATATATATATATATATATATATATATATATATATATATATATATATATATATATATATAGATATATATAGATATAGATATAGATATGAGGCTGGGAACCTCAACATATGAAATAGTATATGCATGAACCACTACTGAAAGAGATGGTGATTGTTTCTGACTAGTCGTGCGGAAAACCCGACAGAAGACCGACCCCAGTGTCGTAGATTTTTGATAGGTATTTAAGATAGATAGGTCCCGTCTGAATAGAACTGGAAAAGGTGGTAACTCAGTGAAAGAAAAGGCAAAAAATAGATTTCACGAGTGAAATGGTGGACAGGTAGAGTCTGTCCCTGGATTTAGAAGATACTCTAGTCCAGCCTATGTTACGACTGAAATTTGTTTATCAGTTTCCTTTCTGTATATATATATATATATATATATATATATATATATATATATATATATATATATATATATATATATATATATATATATATATATATCAACCACTCACAGATAAGTGACGACAATTAGACGCGCAAACGTGAAACTATATTAATGGATGATAAGATTTCTATGGTGTTGTTTGCTCCACTGTAGTGTATGGAATGTCAACTTGACCTACGCAGTGGTGTGTAGACATGGATTGAGTGTACAATGTGCGAATGATGATAAGGGTTCGTGTTGTTGACAAATGTTCTTTTCTCACACTCATGTATGACTGGAAGTCATCGACACCAACGACTGTGTACCTTTTCTAAAGTTTAATTGGACGTACACACTCGACAGCACAGATAGTGACAAATCACAGGTTGCCATAATACATCATAGTACAGTGGATAAATGGTCTTGCAATGTTACATGGGCACTCATGTAGAATAAGTGTATAATGGACTGTCAGTAGCCAAGCACTCAGTATCGCCCATACATATATCATCTGACTTCACTGACTGAGCACGTCAGCTTATAAACAATATTTCAGATGGCTTCTAAACCTAATCTCGTCTAGCGACATATTTTTCCATATAATAATATTGAACCGCTAATAACGGGTTCTCATGTGTAGCAGTGATCTCTGGACTAAACAAGCGATAATACGGGCATCCCTTTTCTCTTCTTGAAAGTCACTACATGTTTTGGTTCCAAGATGGCTTCACTCGTGAGCTGTCACTCACGTTTGGATACAGATAATGAATCTGTCCTAAAGTTAGTCATTCATAAAACATTTCATTGCTCTGTAGATTTGATCATGAACAATTGACTGCAATCTACAGGATATAGTGCTGCTAGGAATCGAAGTCGTTTTCATCGAGTCAAATATATTCTCTTAGACATTCAAATCGTAACTATCGAAAATGGTGGCTTCGATCGAGAGTTCATAAGAGTATCTTTGATTACCTTGGTATAGGAAATATGAAACTGCCATTCCTTGGCAATACGACTAAACACTGGGGTAAAGCATACACGATAGGTCTAGACGACTATCACTTTCCCCACAAATACTGAGATCACTTTTTCCCGGCGACAGGCCGACATAGAAAACACAGTCCCTATCGGGACGAAGCCAAATCACTCCACACTCTAGCGACACATCCGCCGAATAGCCTTCGACCTCTCTAGAGACAACAGAACATATAGTTCGACTTAGATATGTAAAGATATACAGATATAAGACAGACTCGTCCTACTCAGACAAACAATACACATAAATTCAGGCCATAGATATTCTGAAGCAAGAACAATCTATTATTACCCAAACAACGAATAAATCGCAGTAAAATGGATTTATCCGCGGAGTTTGATCGAAAGAGCCGACACAACTTTCAAGGGAAGTAACTCAATAATGACTTTCCCTTAAGCACTAAAAAATTACCTATGTATAATATTGTAAGATATCAAAGACTGCACGTAACAGTCTTACCACACCTCCCGGGAAAAAAAAAATGGAACATTTTTTTTTTTTTGAAATACATCTAGGAGCAACGTACAATAGGCTCACAACGCATGAATAATGCGCAGATGAAAATATCAGGAATACCTATAACGCCTAATATGAGGCTAAGTCGACTTATGGAGCGACTGGTGAGAATGTGTCTCATAAACTGAGAGAAATTATTTCTCTACAAGTATATTTTTCCAGGAAGGTGTCATCAAAGTATAATACAATTCTGGCAATTACACAATGCCTAAAAAATTCATATCATCATTTCGTATTAGATATCTTAAATTTATGATTTATGAAGAAAAAATCATCAAAGCACAGCGGTGAATAAACATCAATGAACCGCTATGTAGTGATACAATCATTATATTATTAAATTACAAATGTGTATCTATCATGATATAGAAAAGGAACTACTATAGAACTAGACATATCAAGAAGTCTAAGCCCTAATAGTTATGTGGAATCATGTGGGCATCTTGACAGAATGTCTGCCATCACATTATCTGATCCACGAATAGCTCGCACAGAGAAATGAAAAGGTTGAAGAGCAATTGCATATCGAGTAGACCTCGAGCTCTTCAAATTCTTACTCTGTATAGCAGTAAGAGCTTTTTGGTCGGTTTCTACTATGAAATGTGCGCCTAGAAGGAATCTCTGTAGTTTGAGGATCGACCAAACCATAGCTAATAGCTCACGGTCTAAAACCGAATAATTCCTTTCTGCCGCATTAAGTTTTCTGGAAATATACATTACAGGATGCAGAGTTCCAGAGTACTCTTGCATTAGTGCCGCTCCAATCCCAGTGGATGAAGCGTCACTACGAAGAACGAATGTCTTATCTTTAGTGGGTAGCACTAAAATAGGTGGTGTTGAAAACAATGTTTTAATCTTATCCAGAGAGCATTGGCATTCCTGAGACCAGTGGACCACATTAGGCGAACCTTTCTTTAGAAGTGTTGAGAGAGGTGCCATGATAGAGGATAGATTCTGAATGAATCTGCCATAAAATTGAATAAGACCTAACAGACTTCTCACCTGTTTTTTAGTCTTAGGGATTGAGATGTTAAGTATCTTACTAGTATTATGGTCCTCTGTCTTTAGGAAACCATGACCAACTCGGTGGCCTAGGAAAGAAATTTCGCTAAAACCAATATAGGCTTTAGAGGGTTTCGCTGTCAGGTTGTGCTCACGCAAAGTAGACAGCAATTCATCTAACCCTGAATAGTGATCTTCCCAAGTATCGCTGAAAAGACAGATGTCGTCTAGATATGCAATGACATCTGACCGATAAGATAGGATTCGGCGCATCATGCGTACGAATGTAGCTGGTGCGTTCATAAGACCGAAAGGCATAAAATTCCATTGGAACAAACCTCTAGGTGTTGAAAAAGCCGTGAGAGGTTTGGCGCGTTCAGATAAAGGAACTTGCCAATATCCTTTAGACAAATCAAGTTTAGTGAAAAAATGAGATTTGGAGAGTCGAGTAAGTAGCTCTTCCAGTAAAGGCATAGGTTCGGCATCGAACTTCGTTACTTGATTCAATTTTCGATAGTCAACGCAAAGACGTATGTTATTGTCTTTTTTACGCACAATAACCATCGGCGAAGAATATGCAGAGGTGGATGGTTCGATTATTTTCAAATCTATCATCTCATCCAACTCTTTCTCGACCTGTGCTTGAAAATGTATAGGTATAGGATAAGGTCTAACCCTAATAGGAGTATGGTCAGTTAGAACAATGTCATGTTGAATGACATTCGTTTGTCCAGGGATGTCAGTGAGTACATCCTGAAATGTTTGCAACATAGTTGAAACTTGTCGCTGTTCTCCTAGAGACAAATCAGGAGAGACAGTAACGTTCTTCCATGATTCACTGGAATGAAGTGGGATCATTGGAAGAGGAAGATTTACATCTGAAAAACTTGTTTCCTCATCCTGTATCACGGACAGTGATGAGTAATGACCATGTTGTACTGGAGAATTGTCCGTTGCTTGGAAAATGGGTTGCAAATAATCCGGACGTTCATGGAATTCAGTAAGCATATTGATGTGGAAGGTTTTATGCTTCCCATCAATATCGACAATATAGTCGACATCGGAAATTTTCGATATTATATCGTACGGACCTTTCCAAGAAATAAGTAATCTGTTTTCCCTACAAGGTAGTAATACAAATGCTTTGTCACCAGGACAAAGTTGTCGTAAGCATCTCTTCTTATTGGCAAATTGCCTTGCCTTCTGTTTCGCAAATTCAGAAGAAGAAGTTGCTAATTTGCATGCTTCGATAATCTTTTGTCTCAACGCGATGACATATTCGTAGGATGACTTTGTGTCATCGTCAATATTGTCAGATGTTATGAGATCGTGAAGCAACGACATAGGGCCACGCGGACGCGCGCCAAAGACGAGTTCAAAGGGAGAAAATCCCGTATGTTCATTGGGTACCTCTCTGTAAGCGAAGAGGGCCGCAGGTAAAACTCTGTCCCAGTCTTGAGGATGATCCTCAGTTATCTTCCCCAGTAAGTTTTTAAGTGTTCTATTAAGGCGTTCGACCATACCATTAGACATTGGATGGTAGATACTACTTAAAGATCTATCTATCTGCAGAGTAGACATTACTTGAGACATGGTATCTGATATTAGTTGGGTGCCATGGTCTGACAATATCTCTCCGGGGAACCCCAGACGAGAAAATATAAGCCAAAGAGCATCTGCAATATCAGCAGTAGTAATGCTCTTCAGAGGAATAGCCTCTGGCCAACGTGTGCACATATCAACACACGTCAAGATAAACTGATGTCCTCTGGCAGACTTGATCTTAAATGGACCAATAATGTCTATGGCCATTTTTTGAAACGGCCGAATAGGAATGTCCGCCGCCTGAATGGGTGCAGCATGCCGTGGACCTTTGGATTTAACTTCCTGACATACTTTACAAGATCGACAATAAATCCGTATGTCCTTGTTTACCAATGGCCAAAAGAAAGCCGCAAGGACTCTTGACTTAGTACGGGAAAAACCCATGTGTCCAGCACACTGAGAGTCGTGAGCGTGCTGCAAAATTTTAACTCTCAAATTCTTGGGAACCAGGATTTGAGAATGACTTGACGTAATGGAGTCTTGAACCATACGTACAAGTACGCCATTCTTCTTTGTAATCCACGATTTACGACTTGTGTCTTTATTCGGATCACCTTTAGTTGCAAGAATGAAGAATTTCTTCAGAGTGGGATCATCTTCTTGCTGTTTTATAAACGAGTCACGAGAAATTACCAAGGGATTATCTTGGTTATGCACTTCATTATCTTCAGTAGATGAAGTTTGAGGCATATTAAGAGCCTGAGCTCTAGTGACTACAGCGTTAGCAATCTGCATGTTTTGCCTTTCCCACGTGGAAATTTGTTGCGGAGTGCATTCCTTGACTCCATGAATGCGACCGATGATGAGGTCAGCGATCGGATTCGGAAGAAGACATGCGTGTACATCTCCTGTAAAGAAAGGAGTAGCAATCCTAATGATAGCAGTAGAGTATTTCTCTAATGTGCCGCCAAATGTTACACATTTGACTACTTGTCCAGTGGCACGGGAAGGATCTACGAGTGACTGCCTAACACCAATTGTGGTGCATCCAGAATCAAATAGCACAGAGACTGGATTGTTATTCACTAAACCCTTATGTAAGACAAGAGAACCTCTTCCATCATGCGCGACTGATGCCGGAAGAGCAGGAAGAGGATGGCCACAGCTTAAAGTAGACACTGTGGTTGGCTCAAATAACGTTTTGCATTGGGGGCACTGAGATGCTCTCCCAAAATCAAAAGCGGCACATGCCATATTACTAGCATCATTATTATCTTTACTCTGTTTATAGGCTTCATGGGACTCTTGTTGTGCAGAGTTTGCCTGAAAATGTGGTTTATGTCTTTTGTTTTGAGATCTACCTCGGTTATTATCACCTCTGTAGTTATTGTTACCTCTATTGTAACCCCTATTTGGGTTTGAGTCATAGTTCCCTTGGTTACCATTATCATATTCATTATAATGAGTATCTCTGTAATTATGATCTTGTTGACTCCAAGACGGATAACCCTGATAGTTTCTATAATTACTTCCTCTACGGAAATTCCTATAATTATGACCACCCCTGTGTCGAGAGCTATCAGGTCGTCTCCAGTTCTTTGAAGAAGAACCCTGAAATGATTGGTTACCTTGGTTTTGATAACTATTATGGTTACCTTTTTTATCAAATCTGTTTTGAGGTCCCTGAAATCTGTGTGAATAATTGGGATTGTATGGTGTTGCTGAAGCAACTGGCATACTCTCCTTAATCTTAGTGTTGCCAAAAGTCACGTCGGGGTGTGCAGTGACATATTGGGAACAATATTCTTCCATTTCTTTTAGAGATTTGGGTTTACGCTCATGTATAAATTCAAGGAAAGGTTTGTTCACACATGACATAATCTTATCTCTGAGCAACAAATCCATAAGTCCTTCATACGTTTTTTCTGTTTTGGAAAGCTCAATCCAACGATCAACTGTGAGACGTGCCTTTGCAGTGAATTCTGAGAATTCTACACCCGTCTCAGGTACCATCGTTTTAAATAAAAGGCGATAGCCTTCCTCACTTAGCTGATATTTTTTTATCAAAGCCGCCCTAATGACATCATAATTATCCTTATCTGCTTCTCCTACAAGGCATAATCTAGTCAAAGATTCACCTTTCAAGTTTTCTGATAATTGATTAGCGTATTGTGATTTATCCACATTATGTGTACGACAAGAACGTTCAAATCTATCCAGCCAGAATGTAATATCGTCACTGGACTGATTGAACGGTGGAACCTTAACCTTGTAAGTAGAAGGTTTACCATTACCACTAGATGCCTGATTAACATTACTCATACTTGTCAATCTCAATTTCTCCAACTCAAATTCATGTTCTCTTATTGCTTTTTTCTCTTCAGCATCTAATCTTTTTTGTTCAGCCTCCCTGTCTAATCTTTTTTGTTCAGCTTCCCTGTCTAATCTTTTTTGTTCAGCTTCACTGTCTAATCTTTTTTGTTCAGCAGCAGCTTCTCTTTCTAATTTTTTTTGTTCAGCTTCAAATCTCCTTTCCTCCACCTGCATCTGCAATTTCTTTTGTTCAGCAGCAGCCTCAGCTTCTCTTTCTAATCTTTTCTCTTCCGCCATAGCTTTTCTTTCTTCTGCAGCTAATCTTTTCTCTTCTGCAGCTAATGCTTTGTCATATTGAGCAACTGCCCATTGTTCTAATTGTTGACCAGTCTTATCAAGGGCTTTCCCTTGTGTAATGAAGTATTCTAATGTAGACATGATGTCTAACAATAATACTAATCACCTGAATCAATAATAATACCACAAGTTCTCAATGACTTGATTAATCAGTATACTATCCCAATATCTGTGGGTCACAAGCCTTTAATAAGGTCTTGTATAATAGTAATAATAATCAGGTACTGGTTTATACCATAATCCAAGTGCAGTGCACAGGCAATTGTGTCTTATGAAATATACCTATATAAAACATATGTCAACCAACAGAATACATAAAGTACAAATAGGACTGACAATACAAGAACGTTTGCAGAAATCAAAATAAATCAAATAGGGAAATCAATGAAAATAATCACTGAATCTGCAAAGAATAACAACACAAATGACGTCACAATATATGAATATAAATTGTGAATAGAACTGAAAGATAGAAAAGGTTAGACCAACAAATTACAAACAAATCAAAACAAAACTAAAGAACAAAGAAATATTACAAAAATAACAATAATTACAGACTTCACAGCTAACACAAAAGCAACAGTTGTCGCAGCAAATTTTCAATCAAGAAAATTGCACCTATAGAAAACGCCCACAACGGACCCTCTATGACGTGGGATATTCTGTTGTGAGGACGCCGCCCAACCTTAAACACAACCCGCTGACATAGAAACTAACATACTATACAAACAAATAACATGTAAACATAAATATATATAAATTATGTGTATGATAGTATGTGTTGCAAAATAGGCTCAGTTTTACAGTAATGGCAAAGTTATTTTTATGAAAATAAACAAACTGCCACTTTATTCAATTAAACATTCTGGCCTTAAATATTAAAGTTCATATATGGAAAACAAGAAGATCCATCGATGAAAATAGGACTTCTTAGTTCACAAATACTGTCTTCCTGTTAACATTGACAAGAATTGATCCAACTGTTCTGTGAAACTCTATAATGTCTAATGTAAAAAATGTCAACAACGCTGACCTACATACTGCATTCAATTGACAGGTCACGTGACGAAGTGTTGACAAAGAGCAAACCAATACTGCAAGTGTGTCGTATCAGCCACAGGAAACGGTCTGGTATCGGTAATCTGTTGACTTCTGAACTTCTGCGAGGTCAAACCCAGAAAGCTGGTCCACCAGTTGATAAAGTTGATAATGTTGGATTTTTATTCCCGTTAATGATATCCACCAAAAGATAGATATAAGTGGATGGAAGCAGACATCATCATCATCATCAGTTGATAAGATCTCTATGGTGTTGTTTGCTCCACTGTAGTGTATGGAATGTCAACTTGACCTACGCAGTGGTGTGTAGACATGGATTGAGTGTATAATGTGCGAATGATGATAAGGGTTCGTGTTGTTGACAAATGTTCTTTTCTCACACTCATGTATGACTGGAAGTCATCGACACCAACGACTGTGTACCTTTTCTAAAGTTTAATTGGACGTACACACTCGACAGCACAGATAGTGACAAATCACAGGTTGCCATAATACATCATAGTACAGTGGATAAATGGTCTTGCAATGTTACATGGGCGCTCATGTAGAATAAGTGTATAATGGACTGTCAGTAGCCAAGCACTCAGTATCGCCCATACATATATCATCTGACTTCACTGACCGAGCACGTCAGCTTATAAACAATATTTCAGATGGCTTCTAAACCTAATCTCGTCTAGCGACGATTCTTCAACATAATGTTCAGCACATATTTTTCCATATAATAATATTGAACCGCTAATAATGGGTTCTCATGTGTAGCAGTGATCTCTGGACTAAACAAGCGATAATACGGGCATCCCTTTTCTCTTCTTGAAAGTCACTACATGTTTTGGTTCCAAGATGGCTTCACTCGTGAGCTGTCACTCACGTTTGGATACAGATAATGAATCTGTCCTAAAGTTAGTCATTCATAAAACATTTCATTGCTCTGTAGATTTGATCATGAACAATTGACTGCAATCTACAGGATATAGTGCTGCTAGGAATCGAAGTCGTTTTCATCGAGTCAAATATATTCTCTTAGACATTCAAATCGTAACTATCGAAAATGGTGGCTTCGATCGAGAGTTCATAAGAGTATCTTTGATTACCTTGGTATAGGAAATATGAAACTGCCATTCCTTGGCAATACGAATAAACACTGGGGTAAAGCATACACGATAGGTTTAGACGACTATCACTTTCCCCACAAATACTGAGATCACTTTTTCCCGGCGACAGGCCGACATAGAAAACACAGTCCCTATCGGGACGAAGCCAAATCACCCCACACTCTAGCGACACATCCGCCGAATAGCCTTCGACCTCTCTAGAGACAACAGAACATATAGTTCGACTTAGATATGTAAAGATATACAGATATAAGACAGACTCGTCCTACTCAGACAAACAATACACATAAATTCAGGCCATAGATATTCTGAAGCAAGAACAATCTATTATTACCCAAACAACGAATAAATCGCAGTAAAATGGATTTATCCGCGGAGTTTGATCGAAAGAGCCGACACAACTTTCAAGGGAAGTAACTCAATAATGACTTTCCCTTAAGCACTAAAAAATTACCTATGTATAATATTGTAAGATATCAAAGACTGCACGTAACAATGGAGTAGGGATATTGGACCGATCTGACCAACACACAGGTACTTAAGTTTTTATGTTCAGTTTATTTATCATAAAGAACCGTACAACATTTAATATCAAGATAGAAAAATACAAAATCATATGCTACAGAAATAATAAAAGAAATAGACCCGTAAGGTAATTCCCTCTGTTGAGACAAGATCCCGTTAGAAGAAGGTATTAATCCCCAAAAGGTCAAAAGATTAGCACTATGGTATAGAATTTGACTATACTGTAAAGAAGAAAGTTCTAATGAATCTATTTTGAAAATAAAATAACAGTACTAGTGTGGCCGGGTAGGGTAGTGGGGATTGCTGTTTTGAATCGAGAGTATTAGATCTTGATTACTAGCTAGCCTGCTAGAGGTGATGATTTCTCTCTACAGACTTACAGGAATTTACCAGGTTCGGGGACAATCCTCTATGATGTTTTATTTTTAGAGCATATGGTTATTATTTGTGTTGCACCTGCAACGATTAGCTTTGGCATGAACCTTTAATAATTACTATGATGGCTAACTGCAAACATATGATTCGTCAACAGCATTTGTGTTCAATGAAACAAATGTTTATTCAATTTCCAACAAGAACTGAGTTGAATCAAATGGTGACCACACCAAATTTGCATAATGGCATGTTGACATTCAATAAACAAGCATAAAAAGTCAATGTATTATTTTAATGATGCAATATTCCTTATTGCATCTCGTAATCTTTTCAAGTTGCTAAAACATGGCGTGGCTCTTCTATCCTTCTAGTGTTCCTTCGTTTATTTGTTAATGTGGTCTAGATTTTCACGTTTTTCTTATCTCTTCATTTCAATGAAGAGCCAAACTTTCTTTATTTCATTAGTATTCCTTGGTTTGACTTTCTCTCAGCTTAAGGACCTTCATTCTTAGTAAAAGGTTCAGATATATACCTGGGTTTACAATTCTTTACCCAGTTTTCGAGCGTAGCTCCGTTTCAGTTATGACCGTGGGCTCTAACCGTTATTTCATGCAGTATTTGGCAATACTTACAGTTTTCATGAACTCACAAACAAATTATCACATTCCACATTTCTAAGTTACACATTTGCATTGATTGTGCGAAGTCAATCTCCTCTATAGAATATCACTGAGCAAAGAGACTTACGTCTTGTCTCCACCGCTCTGAATTCATACTGACTAAAAAAAATGGCTTCATCTCTCCTGTTCATTCCGGGGAAAAGAACTCAGCTTAACCATTGGTGGAAAATCACGTGACCAATGCTTAGCTTAAGCGAAGCTACCCTCATTAATGCTTGGCGTAAGGAAGCGAAGCTTAGCCTAAAATAAATGCGTGGCGTTAGGAAGCTAACCTGGTTTAATTAAACATCTGCGCCAAGACTTTTTTAATCTTCTGTTTCTATAAAAATTTATTTTATGTTAATATAGCCTGTATCTAAAAACTTACGGTATACGCGGTTACATACAGATCCCGGGGCCCTGCAAATGTATCCCGTAGGGAGACATTTGAGTACTATCAATAACAAAAATCCATCCCCAAAAATTTCTAAGTTCAAAAAAATTTTTAAAGTTCAAAAATTTTTCTAAGTCCAAAAATATTTCCAAAAAATTTAATTTAATTCCTATACTGGGGTCCTATGTCTATATGAGGTCGTCTGCTATGTAAAAAAAACTAGTAGTGGACATCAACTTCAAAAAGTGTAACTTATTCATGACATCATAATATTTTTCACCAAATTTACAAATTGGCAACACTGCCCAACAAAATCTGCAAAACACTCATAAGGTCATCACTAAAAAAAATGTGACGAGTGGCAACACTGGTGAATGAACAATAAACTATCTTATTTGCAGAACTTGGCTGGATTATCATAATCTATTACATTTCATTCAAAAATATAGTTGATTACATTCTCTTGGATATGGTGGAATGGTGGGGGTGTTATCTCTTTTCTGTTCCTGTTGTTTGCTCCATATATAATTCTGCAAGACTTAACAAATCTTTTTTTTTTTTTTTTTTTTGTGTACTTATTTATTCTATTTCCCAAGTACTCTGCAATATTCCAAGAAATGTCCAAAATCTCTAATTCCTATGGTAATGGTAATCCACTTTCATAGAATAGCCAATGTTTTCATGGGTACTCATCATCATCATCTTCTTTTTTTTTTCAGTGAATGAGCCACTTGCTCAATATTACATGTAGAAAACATCTCTAAACATAATATGCATATTTATCAGACGATAATACAACCAGCATCATTTTTATAAGTAATCATTTTTCACAATAAAAGCATTAAAACCTCATGGCTTATCCTTATTTATTTATCTGAATGTTTCCTTGTTATAGACATTTTCCAAATGGTAAGTGTATAAACTCGTTCTAAGTCCGTCACTGTAGAAAATGTTCTATATTACATTTTTTTTTTCAAAATATGTGATGTTTGTCTCCAATATCTGTACGTCTGGTGGTGATCCTGTCCATTAGTCAGTTATTTCAAATCATTCCTTCTTTTCTGTCAATACAGTATTTTTTTTTGTGAACTCTTTCCTAGAAATATTATTTTATATATATATTTATTCTTCAAAGATCTTCTTTGACTTCCCATACATCAATTTTCAAACATCAAATTATTCAGCAACCAACAGACGAATGTGTTACTATCATATTATGAAATATAAGGGAAAAGAAAAATATAGTTTCCAAATCATCATGAATTTTCTACATTGGGTTCCGTATTACTTTATTTTCTCTTTTAAGACAACTGCTTATACTCTTGACAATATGTATCCATGTTGTCACTCTCGAGGCATCCTTGTATACAATTTATATTTGTCTCCTTTTTTTTTTTCATAACACCAATGTATCATTTATGGTGTTCCAATATCATTGTATCTATTCTAGTCCTCCTGTTATCTTGAGAATTCATCCTTAGTAACTCCCTATGTACCTTATCTAGCAATACATTTATGCAAAACACATCAAACAATTATTTATGGAAACATTTAACTGAGATGTAAGAACTTTTGACAATATGAGATGAAAAAAAATTTTGGGGTCATCACTCAAAAAATGTGACATAGAAAGGAAGAAAAATATTCAATTGATCGTGAGGAATCTCCAATATTTTAAAATGTGGATCCTTCCTATTCCTCTTATTCTGTACTGGAAATATATCCTTATTAATTGTCCATGTACTATATCTGTGACATGTCTGTCCTTGGGATAACGTTATTTTCTTATCCAATATCCTCGGGGTGAGCAAATCTCAGTATGTCCAATTTCATCAATCATTTATTTATTTTCTCTCCTGTAATTCTGGGTATGTTATGAGTATAGTACATTGTCAATTTATTCTAACTATCTTACAACATTCTGTAATTCATGATAAGGAATAGTCATTTGTTATACAACAATGTTCATATTACAAAGGCAATGAGCAAAAAATCAAAAAAAAAAAAGATATCTCCAAAAATGCGGATGTATCTCTATTTCCTTTACCTCTGGGTGTAGCAATTATTCAGTCATTATTTTTTTTTTTCTCATTATTATTTAATCTCCATTTTGTGTCCTTAGTACCTGTGGTTCCATGGGATTATCATAATTCATTTGTGTCTCTTGTCTACTGATAATCCTTCAATAATGACTTCAAATATGGTCCTCGTATGTGCAACAATCATCTGCTCTGATTTGTTCCATGTCCATGGTATTCATCAAATATTTTATTATATCCTTGTCTTATCTCGTAACCACGAAGACTAAGATTATCCCTCCAATGTTAATGTGGGGGATTTTGTGCATAAACATTTCAACAAAATCTCAGTTGTGACAACATAAAGTTTCACCTTAATATAAAATGGCATTTTCATCATACATAACCAGTTGCTTCTTCATCTCATGTGTCATTAGTGGTTATCATGTGGTAATGGGGTTCATTTGCTAGGTCAGCATGTGCAAATGCTATTTCTTCAACATGGGCAAAGGCATCATCAACAAATAGGTGTAATGTGTTCAATCAGGGGTTAGCATATACTAATGCTCTCAAGGGATTCTTCATTTGCAGAAATTCAGCATGCGCAAATGTCATTGGGGTATTTGTGATAGGCAGTATCAGGGATCAAGCTGGTGGGGTGTATGACTGGTAATGGGGGTGATTTAGTTTCTCTTTTTCTTTTCTTCTTCAGCTGCTAACCTCAGGGCAGTCAATGTTTTACAATATTGGCTTATGATCCTCAAAATGTGTGAGGGTGGCATATAAACATAATACATGTCTGGTGAATGGAAGTGTGGAATATGATCAGTTACAAAAGTGTAGATCCATGTTACAACAAAATAGTGTGACACATGTGTTATAGGTAAGGTTGTGTAACATTCTAAATATTTAGAAAATGTCTGTAACTAAATGAGGGTGTCTGTAAACAAAAACATTGTATCATCTGTGTCATCTTTATTTCAATAATCCAAATAAAAATGTCTAACTAGAATCCTCCGTGGGCTGGTCTTGATTTCTTTCTGGGGATCATTATTCTAAGGCTTGAAAACATAACTTTCTCAGTGAGGCTTTGACATCTTAGTCTGTAAGCAAGTCATTTGAACTGTCCAAGACTGAAAGTAGAGTACATGGGGAGAGTTAGTACATTGTTAAAAATTAAGTGCACATTCGCGATGACCGTGTTCGGATTTGCGAACACATAAAACACCTGGGCGTGTTTTTCAGAACAGCTTCGCTAGTTCCTTCACCATCTCTAACCTTGCAATGTCCCGACTGCTTAGGCGAGCATCATACTGAGTAGCAGTGGTGACGGGTGTGATAGGCGACGACACTGCATTTGCTGATTGTTGGGACACTGAGGACATTGACGAATGCGGTGATGGTTTTACTGTGGTGAGGGTTTGTATGGCTGGAACATCTGTTGGTTTTGAGGCAGGTATATGTTTCGCCTTGATTTTTCTTCTGACCTGGTTGTGCTGAACGTTAGCACTGGTTACAATGGGCACAGTAATTTTCACACTGTTGTTTTTGACTAGTTGAGATGAGGCTAACACTTCTCGGCTTGGTTTTGGAACATGATTGCGTTTCTTCAGAATCTTTCGTCTGATATAGTTGTGCTGTATACGCGGAATTTTGTTGCTAGGGATTGAGTCATCAGATTCTGTTTTATAGGCGCGTTTGACGCTGGAGCTGACTGGTACAAATAATGTACTATCCGCATCACTGGTTTCAATGGAACTAGCTGTATCAATGTCTGTTTCTTGTTGGTATAATTCTACCATTTTTCTGTCATTATGTTCGTTGGGGTCTGACAAAGCTATGCTGTCTTGTTCTGTTTCGTCTCCATAAAGATCGCTGGTATATGGTTCAACAATCTGCTTGGGTATAGTTTCTTCAGGATCTGATTGTTTTGAACGAGCAATCTTGTTCTTGTGGTATAGCAGTGTTTGGTTTTCACTAGTGTTAAAACTAGAACTGCCTGAACTGGGGGTGTGATAGGTATCAGCTGACGATTTATCACTGCGGGAGTAAGTTTGAGTGTGGATATAAGGTGTTTTCGTGTTGTCATCGTGTGACGTCTGTGGCATGATTTCTTCATTTCTAATGCGCAGGTCTCTGTCTTGTAGTCTATTACGTAATTCAAGTGGTGGGATATCTTCTTCGCTTTCGGACGAGTCTCGTTGTTGTCTTGCTCGATGTATTTCATCTGTGGGTGGTCTGGGTATGTGGTCGTCTTGGTAAAATTCAGAGTCTGTCGTCTCTGACTCTGATATGTCAGACGAATCTGTGCTGGATGGATTATAATTTAGGGTGGCTTTTCTGACTGGTCTTGTATTTGTCGTCAGAGGCGGAATGGGCCGGTGATTATCGATTTTTATTTGTTTTACGTGAGCTTTTGTTTGGTGTTGTTTCTCTTCATTCCAAATAATGAAGTTTACAGGCGTAGTTTGTTTCATGATTTTGTAGCCATCTAACCATCGGTCATCGAATTTTGAACTGCGTACATGTTTCTTGTAGTATACTCTGTCTCCTATTTTGTACGTTGGTAGCTTGGCTGATTTATCATGTTGTTTCTGTTTCTTGTGAAATGCCTTCTGCGTATTTCGTTGTGCAATCTGGTGAGCTTTATACTTTTCTTGAAGGATTATTTCGATGGGGTCTTCTCCCATGTATTTTCTTTGTGGGCGAAGTAGGTTGTCTAACGGAAAGTTTGGTTCTCTTCCGTATAGCATGAGAAAGGGTGACATTCCTGTGGTATCGTTCACGTTTACTCGGATGGCTTCAAGAGCTTGGTTAATGTATAGGTCCCAGTATTGGTGGTTCCCCTTGATATATTTGCTAATAATATCATGTAGGGTGGCGTGCATGCGTTCATTTCTGCCATTTGCATTTGGGCAATAATAAGTGGTTGTAGTATGCTCAATATTCAGCTGGTGTAAGGTGGCTTTAAATGGGTTACCTATAAACTGTTTACCGTTGTCTGAAATGATTCGTTTTGGACAGCCATGCCTGGGAATGAATTCTTGTAAAAAAATTTGCGTGATGGACTGCGATGTGGCATCACTGAGTGGGTAACTTTCTGGCCAAACAGAGTATTGGTCAACTATGTGCAGGAGGTATTTGTTGCCTGATTGGGTGAGTGGGTAAGGACCTGATAAGTCAATGCTCACTGTTTGCATGGGGTAATGGGAAGGTTGCATTTCTTGAAGGGGAATTAAATGTGGCTTCATGTTTCTCAATTTACATGTTCTACAGGTGGCTACATATTCTGTAATGTCCTTGTAGAAAGTTTGCCAATAATACCTTTTCTTTATGACATCAATTGTTTTGTCTCTTCCCATGTGCCCGTTGTTATCATGAAACTGTAGCAATACTTCTGGGACTAGATGTGCTGGAATGACTTTTCTTAGTGTCCCTTCTTGTTTCTGATCAATATAGTATAGAGCTCCATCCGTTGGGTGTACTGTAAAATCTTTACTTTTTGTTGGGTTTTCTTTCACGTATGTGAGCAGCTTGACAATTTCTGCATCTTTCGCTTGTTCTACTCTCATGTCAAACATCTCTTGGCTTTCTTCTTCTACTTGAGTGGCGGAATCTGAGGTACTTCTTCGACTTGATGAAGTAATTTCATTAATTTCTTTAGCATTATCGTCAATCTCTGAGGATGTGCCATCATTTTTGACTCTATTTGTTTTCACTTCAGTTTCATCATCATATTTAATCCTGGATAAGAGGTCTGCACAGGTGTTCATTTCGCCTGGGATATGTTCGATAGTGGTGTCGTAGGACTGTAAATTCATTGCCCATGTCTGTAACTTCTTTGGCTGTTCTTGTGTTTTGGTGAGCCAGTTAACCAAAGGTTGATGATCAGTTCTTATAATGAGTTTAGTTCCTCTGACGTAAAAGTCAAACTTTTGTACTGCATAGTGAATAGCATATGCTTCTTTCTCAGTGGTGGTCCACCGTTTTTGTGACTTTGACAATGCGTGGGATAGGAATGCAATGGGTTTCTCATTTGGAATGTTTGGTAGGATGGGTGTTTCATCTTCTAGTACAGGTTGGACCAAACAAGCACCAATTGCGTTATCTGAGGCATCGGCGTATAGTATCATGGGCTGAGAAATATCTGGATGTCCAAGCAGTGGGATGGTGGTTAGGGCATTTTTTAGATACTCAAAGGATCTCTGGCAGTCTTCTGTCCATTTGAAGCGTGCATACTTGCGGGTAAGGGCTATCAAAGGCTCTGCTGCTCTGGAGAAATTGATGATGTGGCGCCTATAGTACCCTATTGTACCAATAAACGAGCGTGTTTGTCTCACCGTCTTGGGGCTAGGCATTTCTCTTATGGCTTTGACTTTATCTTCATCAGGTCTGACGCCATGTCTATTGATGACAAAGCCTAAATATTTTGTTTCTGTCTTTAGAAACTCACACTTCGACAGTTTTAACTTTATTTGGTGATGCCTGAGTCTATCAAACACTGTTTCAACCTTGCGGAGGTGGTCTTCCATCGTGCCTGCGGTATGTATCAGGATATCGTCTATGTATGCCAGGGCAAATGGATGTAGACCCTTTAACACTTCATCCATGAGTGACATATATGTTGCTGGAGATCCTTTTAGACCAAATGGCATAACATTCCAAAAAAAACTTCCCATATGTGAACAGAATGTGGATTTCTGTTTTGCCTCAGGTGTCATGGGGATGCACCAAAAGCCTGACCTTGCATCAAGTGTGGTAAAGTATGTAGACTTTCCTAACGTCGCAAGTAGATCGTCTATCCTGGGGAGGGGGTAGGAAATGACTTTTGTGATTTTGTTAAGGGCACGGTAGTCGCAGCAAAAGCGACTGGAGCCGTCTTTCTTTGTTACGATCACTATGGGTGAGGACCATTGGGAACGGGATCTTTCGATGATTCCTGCCTGTAGCATTTCATTTATAGACCTTTCCACGAGTTCTCTATTTTTCAAGGGCGTATGATAGGGTTTCATATGTATTGGCTCCTCTGTGGTTGTTTGAATGTCCATTGTGACAGTGTTAGTTCTGCCTAATTCCATGTCATTGAGTGCGAATACATCTTGGTGCTTTTCTACAAACGTTTTCAAACGTTGCTTATTATCTTCTGTGGCATTCAGGGTTGCAAGTAACTGAGCTATTCTCTCTCTGTATTTATGATCTGCTATGATATCTCTGGTCTGTCTTGATGCCTCCGTTTCATTCCCATAATTTTGGGACATTTTTCTTGCATCTTGTGAAAATCTCTGCTCCTGGTATGTGGCTTTCTTTTGCGTAGTTCTTTGCCGTTCATTGGGCTGTGCTTGGTACTGTCTCCTCTGCCATGTACTGTGTGCATTTCCATTTGTCACTGCATTTACTGTATATTCATTTCTTATTATATTTCTGGGGTAGTCGTTGTTGTGCCATTTTTTCTGATTATTTCTGCCGTAACTGCGCTTATCCGCGTACGTTACTGTATTTCTTCTGTTTGTGCTATAGGGCTGTCTTCTTTCCCTGGGCGAAAATTTTTCATTCTTTCTGTTTCCAACTTTGCTGCTATAGTATCCTCCTGTGGTATAGTCATATAAGAATTCTTCCTTTTCTTCGGAAATTTCAATTGGTTTTGGGACTTTATCATATCCACCTGTTTTTGAGTTATATTGATACTCCATGGGGCATGTATCACTGTCTTGTCGCTTTGGATATCCTCCTGGCAAGACAATTTCTGTTTCTCTGTTACTCTGTGATATACAGCACTTCATCTTTTCTCTTGGTGTGCTGGGGCGCAAGAATGAGTAATTATAGTCATTTTCATACTGTGGCCTTTCTCTTCTTATGTATGGACTGGTTCGTTTCTGCCATCTGGGTAGGGTATGCTGTGGTGTAACATAACTCTGACTGATGTTACTGCCTTTTTCTGCATAAGCCTTATAACTGTTTACTTTCCGTGTACTTTGGTTATTTGTACTGCGATTTCGTGCATTATGTCCAGTGGGGGTGGTTGAGACAATTTGTGGATGGTCTCTATTGGTTTTGGTTTGTCTTATTGTTGACGTATCCACTTGCGCTACAACTGTGCCTCTTTTTATAGTGGTAGTTTTTCCTGACATATTCAATATCATGATGGGGAAATCTCTGGACTTCGAGACTTCAGCGATTCCCTCTGTAATTTGCAACAATGGGTCATCAATAATGCTTTCTTCTGCTAGGGGCTGTACTTGAATTGATTGCCCTGGTGTTATGTACTCAGAATTTTTTACTCTGCCTTTTGCTATGACCAGGGAGTTTGGAGCCACCGTTATGGGAGCTGTAATCCTTACCAAAGACGCTATGTGGATATCGTCCTGGAGATCTATGTACGTATTGTTGACTTTGATTTTGTGGAGGTCATAGTATATTCGAACTTTGTGTTTGTTAAAAAAATCTCTCCCTAGGATAAGATTTCTAGACATTCCTTTAGTGATGACAAATGGGTGTTCAAAATTTGTTTCGCCTAAGGAAAATTTTAGCCATGCTGTCCCAACTGAATTTAGTCTTTGTCCCGTGACTGAAGCTAGGTGTGTTTTGGACGGTTCAAATCGTACTACGTGTTGGATCCTCTTGAACAGCTGGAACCTAATAAGGCTGATGGATGCTCCTGTATCTACCAGTGCCCTATATTGTTGGCCCTGTATAGACATGATGCAGGAACTGGGGTCCGGATGTATTTTAGTTCCATCATGCAACATTTCTTCATATTGTATTTTACTGGATGGGCCCACTTGACAATTTCTGTTCTGTGTTGTTTCTTTTGTTTTGGACCAGTTTCTGTGATTGTTGCCCTCACTAATGGTCCTGTTTAGTGAGTGGCGCGGCCGTTTCCCTGACGCATGAGGGTTTGAGGTGCGCCTCTGGTATACTGATTTCTGGTGTAATCACGTGGGGGTGGTGCGGGTTGTTGTGGTTGGTAGCCTCCTCTTCTGAATGGTGCATTATTGTAATTTGCTCTACAGGACTTGTACCCATGTCCGAGCCTACCGCATGTGAAGCATCCGTTCGGATTGACATTATTGACTTCGTTTTGCCTCTGTGTGGGGGGTCTATAATTGCGAGGCCTATCATCTCGTTGTCGTGGGCGAGTCCATTGCCTCCTGGCATGGTCAACTTCCATAGGCTCATGCTCATCATAGTCCCTATATTCTGGTCGGGGTTCCCTACCTGCTCTTTGTTGGAACCTTCGGTGAAGATTTTCCTCCTGTATTGCTGCTTGGATTGTTTCAGCAATAGTCTTGGTGTCTTTTCTAATAAGATGCCTTCTGATATTTTCCGCTCTAAGGCCATCGGCAAATATCCCCACTAACTGTATTTCTACATCAGGTGTGGTAGGGATTTCTCCGCAAAATGCCTCTTCTGCCATATTGAGGAATCGATCTCCAAAAAGTTGTACCGATTCATCTCTTTCCTGTTTCATGCTTCTAAGGACTGACCAAGCATGCATTTTGTCTATTATTTCCCCATATCTCTGGGTGAGCTCTTTTTTTAGGGACTCGTAGGTTTCTGTGGGGTACTGCTGGGACCTCCTTCTTAAAAAATCAGTCACGTACGAATCAGAACCTAACAGAGCGATTTTCTTTTTTTCTTCATCCGTTGTTGCCTCTGCTAGTGCCGCAAATTTTTCCATGTCAGACAACCATCTTCTGAATTTTTTCTTGTTTCCATCGAACGGCTGAACAATGGATCTAACCTGTGTGAATTTCGCGTAGTTGTCATTTTTCTGTAGGGTTTCAGTAATTTTCTGTAGCGCTATTATTGTTGGTCCTTCCATACTTTGTCTGTCCTGGGGCTGCAGTGGTTGTGTATTTACGGGTTGGTTCTGTGGTTGTTGTTGTTGTTCCACACCCAGCTGTTGAAAATTTTCCATTAATTGATCCATCTTCGCTTCTGCTCTTTTTTTTTAGAGGACTGGTCATACGGCACCAAATTGAGATGTGTGGCCGGGTAGGGTAGTGGGGATTGCTGTTTTGAATCGAGAGTATTAGATCTTGATTACTAGCTAGCCTGCTAGAGGTGATGATTTCTCTCTACAGACTTACAGGAATTTACCAGGTTCGGGGACAATCCTCTATGATGTTTTATTTTTAGAGCATATGGTTATTATTTGTGTTGCACCTGCAACGATTAGCTTTGGCATGAACCTTTAATAATTGCTATGATGGCTAACTGCAAACATATGATTCGTCAACAGCATTTGTGTTCAATGAAACAAATGTTTATTCAATTTCCAACAAGAACTGAGTTGAATCAAATGGTGACCACACCAAATTTGCATAATGGCATGTTGACATTCAATAAACAAGCATAAAAAGTCAATGTATTATTTTAATGATGCAATATTCCTTATTGCATCTCGTAATCTTTTCAAGTTGCTAAAACATGGCGTGGCTCTTCTATCCTTCTAGTGTTCCTTCGTTTATTTGTTAATGTGGTCTAGATTTTCACGTTTTTCTTATCTCTTCATTTCAATGAAGAGCCAAACTTTCTTTATTTCATTAGTATTCCTTGGTTTGACTTTCTCTCAGCTTAAGGACCTTCATTCTTAGTAAAAGGTTCAGATATATACCTGGGTTTACAATTCTTTACCCAGTTTTCGAGCGTAGCTCCGTTTCAGTTATGACCGTGGGCTCTAACCGTTATTTCATGCAGTATTTGGCAATACTTACAGTTTTCATGAACTCACAAACAAATTATCACATTCCACATTTCTAAGTTACACATTTGCATTGATTGTGCGAAGTCAATCTCCTCTATAGAATATCACTGAGCAAAGAGACTTACGTCTTGTCTCCACCGCTCTGAATTCATACTGACTAAAAAAAATGGCTTCATCTCTCCTGTTCATTCCGGGGAAAAGAACTCAGCTTAACCATTGGTGGAAAATCACGTGACCAATGCTTAGCTTAAGCGAAGCTACCCTCATTAATGCTTGGCGTAAGGAAGCGAAGCTTAGCCTAAAATAAATGCGTGGCGTTAGGAAGCTAACCTGGTTTAATTAAACATCTGCGCCAAGACTTTTTTTAATCTTCTGTTTCTATAAAAATTTATTTTATGTTAATATAGCCTGTATCTAAAAACTTACGGTATACGCGGTTACACTAGCAAACTAAAAGAAAAAGCAAAACAAAGTGAGTATAAAGCTTATACGTTAAAAAAAGAATTACTCATTCCTTCTTTCTCTCTCTCCAGACAAACCTGTGGCCACGTTCATTCGTTCTTACCTAATTGTTGATTAGCAACGTCTGGAACAATCTTCAGGATACACACAGCAAATCCAGTGTTATTCTGGCAAAATAAACCCCAGCTCCTCAAAGACTGATTAAATCCTCTTCTTCGGGGAACGTTTACTTCGTTACTGTTATTAGGACTTCTGTTTATGTCACATTAATTAGTCCAGGTAAGAAAATTAACAGTGCTCACAGTGTCAATATCTTGGGATTCCAATACATAAAGGAATGTCAGGTATGTAACTTCTCTCAGTATAAAATTCCTTGCCACACCATAAATGGTCGATGGTCGGGAAATGTTAATGTTTGATTATTTCGCCAAAACGGGCTGAATGTATATGAAATTGGAAAAAGAAATCTGGATAGCTATAGGTACAGTTACAATTTATTCTTAAATTCTTTTTTTGTTCATACTCTGTCTCTTTCTGGGTGTAAACAAGAGGCCAAACAGGTCAACCTTGAAGAACCGATATTTATATAAGAATGTTCTTTTTGTACTGTTGGACTTAGATCCATTATTCTCAGATTCAGGTTTAGGCGTATGCTTAGGCCGCTGGTAGTTTTAGGTTTATGACCCGTACTATATTTTAGGAAGAAAAGTACAAACATTTAATCACAATATCAGTATCTATCCTAACCCGCGCAACGTTATAATTTATTATTATTGTTTAAAAAAACCCCGTGAAATAAGCGCTAGTCATTTATACAATTACTCATAATGAATTAGAAATAAATATATATTTCGTCAGTACTCATTATGAATAGTGGTGCATTTACTAGTCGATTAAAATATCTCTTACTGGTTAACAGCAATTAATTAAATCAACGCTACAGCCGGAACAATTTAGCTATAAATTATTTTAATTCTGCTAGCCAATTAACACAGTAAATCCTAGTGAAATCTAATGACGAACTTAACAATTAAATCACTCAAAAATATAGTAAATATAATTACCGAACACAGAAAAAGAAACTAATCTCCAATCGAAACACTAAGAAATCCACTATAACAATGGTCTAAGATTCGAAGCTAGATGGTTCTGCAAAATTCTGTGGCTACTAGATAAACTGAGTTGAAAAGCTGGAGTATATATATTAAATGGTCAGAAAATCGCTATCACTTGCTAGATTTCACGCCTTCGCTTAGATTTTGGGGAATTCCTCGGTCGAATGCTGAATCATAGCTTATTTTTACACTCATGCCGACCGCAGAATTTTCAATAGAGAACGGATGTGCTTTGATCTGGCATCTCTCGCTGTAGCTAATTACGTTCACGAATGAACGAGGGGGGAGGGGGTGGGGGGGGGGGTTACTATGATTTATCTACCCTTTCCTCAGATTAATTCACCCTGACCAAAGTAATTACCGAAAAAGTACGTCTTAACTTATCGCCCTTAATTTTAAAATTAGACGACTCATTCTCTGATCTGCCAATATTTCAGCGATTGCCCAATCGTTCGCGTGATAAATACAGTTAACGGCTCAGGACTAACTAATAGGTCTGTTGGTAAACATTACTAGTTCCTGTAAGACAGAGAACAAGAAAATAGGCGTGGCTACAATTTGAGTTCCACAGATATCGAAGCGCATGTCTTCTGCGTTAAAGAAACGTGAATATTAAAAAGCAAAGAGAGGTGGGAAACAGGTGGAAGCAAAAACGTGTTGATACATGCAAATATATTTACATACTCTGTCACACCCAGACCCCGACCGGAGTAGCGACGAGTAATGAGTGATGATACATCACACGTGCCTAAAGTGTATAGAATCATGTAGTGAGATTTATATACCTTTTTTAATTGTAATTCAGGCAGATCATTATTCACACACTCCAGACGCAATTTCCTAGTTGACACCCAGAAGGATATTGGTGAATTTTCATCAAATTCCAAGAGTTACATTGTGTGCTCGGGAATTTAATTCTTCTGAGAGGTTAACGTTCGTTGGTGGAGCGCATGAAAATGGGCATGTTAGTTTACGGAGAACAAATGTACTGAGGCATTTGTTTCTTTCTAATTTGTCACAGTTCGTGGTTACAAGACATCAGACTTAAGTACTGAAGTTCCTACGCCACTAGTGTGAGAGAAGAGTATCACCACCAACCGCCTACAGTGGTCGAATTATGTGGAGAAGTGACGGAAACCACAGCTGCAGGACGTATCTGGAGCTAAGTTTTATATAACAGGCTACAGCTAAAATACGGATATTCTTATTAACGCCCTAACAAAACCACAATGAGGACAAATTTACTATAACTTTCACCCCATTTAATCCTTATTTTAACATCAACACACTCGTTGAACTAATTGACTATTAAATTTTTTTTTTTAAATTTTTTAAAACTAAACAATAATAGTTGATTCAGTTTATTTGCACGAAAGCCAACGTATGAGCCAGTTTTTCTTGATAAATACATACACACACACATATATATATATATATATATATATATATATATATATATATATATATATATATATATATATATATATATAGGGAGAGAGAGAGAGAGAGAGAGAGAGCCATTAATTATAAGAGGGCATTCGTTGGATTACTCCAACTGGGGGCTTGACGGGCCAGAATCATTGCATAACCCCTTCACAAAAGGCGACGGACCAGATAATAAGTTAACAAATTTGCTCAGCCCTTAAGCAGCGTTTGTTCTTGACCTGGGAATTTCTTGTGAAGGCTCCCCTAAGGTAGAAACGACATTCATCTTCTATCTATATCTTTGCCAAGAGTAATCTTGCGCGAGGATAGATACCTTGGACGACCTACTTTTAGATACGCTTGCGTTGTGACCATTAGTGGACCACTACTGCACAGCAAGGGGAGGCAATCCCGGGACAAATCCCCCCCAAAAATACTCTTATTTTTATAGTTTTATGTTATCCACTTAATTCTCACTCTCTTTCCTTTCTGTTTTTGTTGTTGTTGTTTATTTGTCCCTGACGAAGGACTTGTGGCCGCAACTTAGGTTTGTTCTTATCCTTTCTTCCAGTAAGACGTATCACTATTTGTGTTTTTGCTTATTTCATTCTGCAGTTTTGCCCCCGTCTTACAGCAGTCCTCCTCATATACTCAAATAATACATTTTATAACAATAGTACGTAAATATAGTATGTTTGTTTGAATTTGTTCGTATTAATTTAATATATTTGTTCCCACTGCACGTATACGTATTTCACTTTTGTCTTCATTTAATAAACGTTTATGTTTTTCTTAAATGTGTTCTTCGTTTCACACACATATGGATTAAAAAAAATTTTTTTTTTTAACTGTTGAAATCTGTAAAAGTAGCCAAAAATGAACATATGTGTTTGGTGGCCCGCAGTCTCAGTTGGCAAAGGATGTAGATCTTGTCATGCTAGATTCTGTCCAGGTCTGATCTAAACCACCAAGTAAGTAAAGTGTAACGAAGGATTGATTACGTGGACCGCATTTTGTTCAAGGGCGGGAGTAGTGATGGCCTACGGAAGGAGGAAAACCAACATTCTCTGAAACGGGGGACAATTCTGGAAATGGGCTTGAAATTGCGTGTAAAGCTCCCACTACATCTTTCTATGCCTGAACATTTTCTTTCTTTCTTTTTTTCCTTTCTTTCTTTTTTTCTTTCTGCCTGCCTGTCTGTCCTTTCTTTCTTTCTTCCTGTCTACCTATCCACCCGTCTGCCTATCTGCCTGTCATCGTGCCTATCTTTCTGTCTGTTCTCTCTTCCTTCATCTCTTTCTGTCACTTTCTTTCATTTATTTCTTTTTTTTTCTTTCTTTCTTTCCACACAGCTAAAACGGCACCCTCATTCAGCAGCTATGATCTGAGTGTGAGAAGGGATACTATTCCTGCCAAAGAATGTAGACTGCTATTTAAAAGTATTTTATCAGGTTAACTGGGGGCAGAAGGAGATATTAGCCGATAGGAGGGGAGATTGACGAGGCAGGAGGACAAAATAATGAATAAAGACAAATGTTTGAAAACAACAGTGAATGTTTACACAGAAGAATAAACAAGCAAACGGACAAATCGACAGAAAGTCATAGACAGAAAACAAAGAGACGGACGGATGCACAGATAGAAATAAAGACTGAGACAGATATCATTAACAATATCATCATCATAATTATCACTATCAACCTTCAGCTCCCCAAGGAGCATAGACATTCAGCAAACTTATACCAAGTCTAAATGTCCAGTGCCATTCACTGAATGTCTTTTCATGTCTTCTTCAGCCAGTTCATGTCTGCCTTCAGCCAGTTCATGTCTGCCTTGAGCTCTCTTCTTCATGTGATGTTTGGTCTACCTCTGGCTATCTTACCCTGTGAATTCCAAAACAATGGTTGCCTTATGTGATATAGTAGGTCTACCTCTGCCCATCTTACCCTGTGAATTCCAAAACAATGGTTGCCTTATGTGATATAGTAGGTCTACCTCTGCCCATCTTACCCTGTGAATTCCAAAACAATGGTTGCCTTATGTGATATAGTAGGTCTACCTCTGCCCATCTTACCCTGTGAATTCCAAAACAATGGTTGCCTTATGTGATATAGTAAAAGGTAAAGGTAAAGGAACCCGTTACACGCCCATTGAGGCATATTGGGAATATGGTGTTAGGCCCATATTATCTTGACCGTCGGCACACGAGGGGTGATGTGGTCGGCATCACGCCGGCCGCCTTAACCTTCCCAGAGTAGCTCTGGTACCCATTTGGGGCTGGGTCGACCCAGGAGCCGTTTGTGGCCTAAAAATTTTCCGCCTCATCTGGGGATCGAACCATAGACCACTGCGCTAGGAAGCCAGTGCACTAACCACTATGCTACCGCGGCTCCATGTGATATAGTAGGTCTACCTTTATCGCCTCTATCTTTTCCAACGTCTTACTTATTTTATTTCTCTCCCGTTTTGCTCTTTCTTTTTAAAGTAATCTTTCTTAATCACGGCTTGTGCCTAAGTGTAACTTTATACGCCTTTTATATTTCCCCATCTTGCGTAATCTTTTGGAACACACCTGGCTTGGTACACGATTGTTGTTTGATTGGGGAATCGTCAATATGGAGATAAAAAGAATTCTTTTGATACCTAGTCCCTTATTTAACCAAACGAGTCGCACTTCACTGGGACAATGACACGCTTGCCGGACTGATCCACATCAAAGAACTCGTAACATGCACAGGAAAGTTTGTTGCCAGATTGTAGACCGTGAGAGCGGCAAGCTGATTACGTGGCGAGCTGATAAAAGAAGCCGGCCCCGCCAGCAGAACAGGACATGGAAGCCACAGAGGCGACGATCTATTGCAACAAAAGGCTTTGTGCAAGGAGGTGGGTGATTTCTGCATTGGGCGGCCAATCCTAAAATACGGCTTGTCTAGCAAACGAGCCGGCAACACGAAGTGAATAGTTGATTGCGAAAGCGCACCTAATTTTAGCGAGTGACGTGCACTGAAAAGAGGTACGCGTGCATGACAATATCGCAGAGCAAGATGGACGCCTAGTTACTGGATTAAAAGCCGGAGTCATACGACACAGGCCACGACGTCTGACATATTGGCAATCCAGAGATATAACCGGATGGCCTGATGAAGTCAGTACGGAGTTTCCAACACAAGAGGAGTTAGAGTTTTCCATCAGCAAAGCCTGTTCACAGCCTGTTCTAATATTTCATTGATGTGTGGATTAATAATATTTATACCTGTGGAATTTAATCTTAAAAAGAGTTTTTAAGGAATTTGCGAAGAGGAAAGGAGACCTGAAGAAGTCTTAGTCTACACATTACGTGTTTGGCGTCTAGCCGGAAAGAAGCTAGCCAAGCGTACATCCGGATAGCAGAACTCATAAGATTGGACATCCTACACCTCCTAAGTTACATGGAAGATTTCTATGCCCGCGTATGTAAACTTTTATGGCGCAGCATTTTATTCACCTAGTTATCAAGTGCTCACAAGTTTGTTCGCATTTACATACATCAAATTCAACTCACTCAGCAGCTTACCACATGAGTCAAGTTAAGGCACGCCCAAGTTGACTCTTCTATATATATATATATATATATATATATATATATATATATATATATATATATATATATATATATATATATATATATATATATATATATATATATATATATATATACGAGGGGCGTTCAGAAAGTAATGCACCACATCGTTTTTCTCAGCTAATAATGAAGATAGAAGCATGAAATTATGCACACTTCAAATATGGCATGTGCCAATTGTGTGCACTAAATTGCACCGCAACCGACAAATAATACGGCTGCCCTAAACCCAGAGCCGGATTAACGTAGTAGCACAAGTAGCATATGCTACGGGCCCCGCGCTTTTAGGGGCCCCGCGCCAATAAATATGTACATAATTTTTTGGTCATCTTCTAATACGAGCGTTGATGGGAAGGAGCGAAGCTCCTGACCGGGTTGGAAGGAAAGTCCGCTGACCCCCCAGCCTCGCAATGACATGTCATTGGGCCATAAGAGCTGGAAAGCTCGAGTGCCGCTGGTTAGAGAGAAGAAAACGAAAAAAAATACGAGCGTTAAACCAATGATCTTGTGATTTATGCCATCTTTAGCGCCTTTTCATTTGGTGTCACGAAATTGTGAGAGAAAGAGCATAAGAGGGTGACTTAGTGTGACTCTTCATTATTTTAATCTTAACTGTTTGCGGACGGAAGCCATTTAAGTGGCGTTGAAAATTTGGTCACGTTTGGACGGAAGCCACTTTTTTGGCTCTAGGCGACTGCCCCTCTAATTTTTTTCGTTCTTTGTGAAATGAATTTGCATTAACAATAAAAGCTAGAATTTAGGAAACGGAAACTTCCTGTTTTAATTGAGGTATACGGCGTGCTCGCACTCTCTTTCGATCTTGATTAAAATTTCTTGATTTGTAAGGTTAGAAAACTAAAAAAATGAGCAGTAGACACAGAGATATTGGACGTAATTATGCTTCTGGAAGTGAAAAACGTAAAGCGAAGGAAGAAAAAGAAAGAAGAGATCAACTTGTGATATCAAAAACACGTAAGCTGACAGAATATTTTGATGTTCATGGTGGTGGTACTCTAACCGCTGAAGCTGGAAGTACAGAAACAACTAGTACTAGTGCAGGCTGTGCAGCAGAAAACATACAGCAAAACCCAGTATACACTGAGTCTGAATGTGAAAGAATAAGTGAAACGAAGAAGTACTCTAATGATATTGGTGACTGGCCGAACTTCTTCTTCTTCTTCTTCGTTCGCCCTGAAAAGGACGGTGGTTGCGTTGTGTCTGTTTACAACGTAGCTGCGATATCTGCACCTTTCGGTCGACACATCCGACTTCTGCACGGCATTTTTTAGGACCGGGTTTGCCTTCCCATTTCGATCCACACTCGCTCAGCCAGCCTGCACAGCTGCAGACTGTTTCCAGGACCACCACGTGGAGGTGGAGTGCGGTCTTGACCAGCTCTGGTTCGCTGGTCCTGATGCAGGCAGTCAAGCTATGAGTCGCTGACTGCGGTCTCTATTGCTGTGAGCGTGAATATTGCATATCCAAGGGAAGTGAAAAATGTCAACATGTTGATAGTGCCTTCTCTTCATCCGTGCGATTGTATGACACTGAAAAGAAAACTCGATACTGTCAGAAGTCTTATTTTACACATATTCATAAACTTACAAACAAGCAACATGCAAAAAAATGGTTATGCTATTCAGAAAGTAAAGGGCGAATATTCTGTTTCCCATGCAAGCTTATGAGTTCAGAATGTTCATCAAAGTTTACTGTGGAAGGGTTTAATGACTGGAAAAATGCAAGCAATCTATTGCGTCGACATGAAGAAAGCTCCTCACATAGACAAGCTTTAATTTCACTGTTGATGCGTAAAAACAAAAGTGAACGTGTCGATTCCCATCTTGTGAAACAAATGGACATTCAAGAAAAGTATTGGCACAAACTTCTAGAGCGAATAATTGAAGTTGTGAAGTGTTTAGCAGAAAGAGGCCTTTCATTTCGTCGCAGTGATGAAATTGTTGGGTACCCTTATAACGGGAATTACTTAGGGTTGTTAGAATTACTTGCCAAGTTTGACCCTATTCTGGCAGAGCATATAAGTACTCATGCAAACAAAGGATTTGGACATACATCATATCTATCTAAAACAACGTGTGAGGAATTCATCAATCTGATTGGATCCAGCATACTGGATCACATTCTCTGTGAAGTGAAGAAATACAAGTATTATTCCGTTTCATTGGATTCTACTCCAGATATATCTAATATGGACCAGCTGACTTTGACTCTGCGCTATGTTTTGCCATCTGGACCAGTTGAAAGATTTGTGACATTTTTGGATATGGAAGGTTATAGTGTTGAACAGCTTACTAAAAGTCTGCTTAATTTTTTCAATGCCAAATGACATTGATATTAAATACTGCCGTGGTCAAAGTTATGACAACGCCAGCAACATGAGTGGCAAGTTTATAGGATTACAAGCACGAATTAATTGATAATGATAATTACTATGCAAATTAAAAATGTATGTGTTCAAATATGTTTGTGTTGTTTTATTGTTTTTTTAAAAAATATAGGGCCCCTTTCTTAACATATGCTACAGGCCCCGCACTAGCTTAATCCGGCCCTGCCTAAACCGTTGAAATGGAGCGTGTTAGCAACTTGCGTTATAAACAGCGAATTGTGATAGAATTTCTCGTTGCAGAGAAGGAAACTGTTGTGAATATTCACAAGAATCTATGTGATGTGTATGGAAGTTTTGCAGTCGACAGGAGTACAGTCAGTCGCTGGGTTCAGAGAATCAAAGAATCAGGAAGTGGAGATTCGGAGCTGCTTGATCGGCCGCGCTGTGGACGTCCTGCCACAGCCACCAACGCAGAAATGTTGAAATGCGCTGAGGGCATTATTCTTACTGATAAGCGAATCACTACTTAACAATTGGCCTTACAGCTGTCAGTCAGCATTGGTAGTGCAAATGCAGTTATAAAAACTCTCGGATTTTCTAAGGTTTGCACAAGATGGGTTATTCGAAGTCTCACAAATGACCACCGATTGCAAAGGAAAGCAATTTCTTCTGAATTGTTGGAGCGTTTCAATGCTGATGGAGAGAACTTTTTGGCTAAGATCGTTACAGGCGACGAAACCTGGGCACATCATTTTGAACCTGAGACAAAAAGACAGTCAATGGAGTGGCATCATCCGCAATCACCAAGAAGAAAGAAATTCAAGACAATTCCTTCAGCTGGAAAGGTCATGATCACTGTCTTTTGGGACATTGAAGATGTGATTCTTGTTGACGTTTTGCCAAGAGGAGAGACAATCAATTCGCAAGCTTACATTAAGACATTGAAAAAACTCAATCAACGTTTTTGCAGAGTTCGGCCGCACAAGAATCCAGCAGACCTGCTTCTCCTTCACGACAATGCGCGCCCTCACACAAGTCTGGCAACACGGGAAGCAATGACCAAATCTGGTTGAACTGTACTACCCCATCCACCCTATAGTCCCGATTTGGCACCCTCTGATTTTCATCTATTTGGTCCACTTAAAGATGCACTCCGTGAGACAAGGTTTGAAGATGATGAAGGAGTGATTCATGCAGCAAAAAAATGGCTACATGATCAAGACAAAATCTGGTACGGGCTAGAAATACATGCACTTGTTTCGCGCTGGCATAAAGCCGTACAATTTGATGGGGATTATGTTGAATAATACCGATGTTTACATGACATATCCATGTATATTGTGTATAAATTTCATGCTTTTTGAATAAACAGCTCCTGAGAAAAACGATGTGGTGCATTACTTTCTGAACGCCCCTCCGTATATATATATATATATATATATATATATATATATATATATATATATATATATATATATATATATATATATATATATATATATATATATATATATATATATATATATATAACTCAACTCACTCAAAAGCGTATTTCCTAAACCAAGAGTACATACTCGCAAGGTGAGAAGTCTATATATAAATATCACTTAGTCACAAGTTCATTAAGCAAGATATCAAGTTCGAATCACAAAGTTTAGCTACTCACTACATCAATGCATGAAGTGAATTCATCTACTCTCATAGTATACTGCACACACTCAGACCAGCTTCATTGCACGAAACCCACTTGTTAACAGAAGACTATTTTGTGAAGAGCTCTAGTCTAGCCAGTACCTTTTCAAAATCAGACAGCAGACATTTTCCTGAGACAACGGTCAATGGTTTATCAACGCTTGAGAGATTTCCAAACATTGAAAGACTGTATATCGTCCAAGTTCTCATTACTATAAAGGTTTTCATCAATAGTCATCGTCCTGGAGATAACCCACACTACATTTCACACACCCACATTGGACAGTCTATGCATATCTGTGTTTAATCATACAGTGGAGGAAAGTGGAGAGACACAGACAGTGTAGATTGGACATCAGCTTGGTAACACTTAATATATCACATCAATCATTTCACTATTCACATAGGTTCACTCTCATATTTAACTTTCTACATTATTTACACTTCATGTCGTGTGAATTGTCTTTCACCATCATCTCTTTTTGTATCCTACTAACACTATGTGTGTATATATTTAACTAATAAACCCAATAACCGTTTGATCATTATCTCGTTCGTTAATGTATCACTCGTGCTGTCGGTGTTACATATTTACAAAAATCCTTCATTTAGGAGGTGGTAGCTCTCTCTATATCGAGATATGAGGTAAGAAGATAAGGTCGTAGGGAAATAGAACACTTTCCATAATTTATTAGAATACAATATCTAGTGGAGAGCATCCGCATTCTGCTCTTCTTGTCCTTATCTCGAATAGGTCTCTTTCTTCCTTAACGAGCCAATTTCTGGAGACCTTCTTGATAACATTCCATAGGCCATCCCTAGCGACAACTACGGTTGTAGTTGCACAAGACGACACGATAAGACACCTTGTAGTGCTATCATTAGGTTTCCTCAGTGTGTGGCCTATCCATCTCTAGCGTTTTCGTCTTATCTCTTGTTCCACTGGGACTTCTTAGGTTCCTGTCATCAGTTCGACATATAGGTGTAGACAGAAGATAGAAAGATAGATAGACACACAGAAAGACAGACGGGGAGACAGGCAAATGCTTTAGCTGTACAACAAACACACTATGATAATAGAGAAGGAAAAAATATATATATATTGCGCCTTTTCTTTGTAAATGTCACAAGCAGGTTTCAGTCTCGGAAAATAAATGAGTATTTTTTCTGTCGTCTGCAATAGTGCCCATTTAGGAAGCACGCAATGCGGAATGTATAAAACCGCCCCCCACCTCCCCCACCCAAAAAAGAAACCAAAATTGCTGGAATCTTTCTCACACCTAATTGGCATCAGAGCACAATCAAACTTGGTGGAGCGGAAGCCAAGCGCATATTTCTAGCTCATCGCCAAAGAACGTTGGAGCCACCCAAATCTTGTTCAGTAGTTTTGCCTAATCTTAGTGCAAACACGCGCCGCACGGTGGATTTGTCGTGCTCTTCTTGTATGATTGTGCATTCATTAAATGTCACCGTGGTGTGGGTTTTGGAGAGCTGTTTGTTTTATAAGACAGTAGGAAGAGCCAGATATTGTTCAATACCTCGTATTAAAATGGGACAATGTAAACATATTTCAGAATAAACATGATCCATTTCTTGTACATATTAAAACATGCAGCGAATGTTTACGTGACAAACGATGCTAGTGGAATAGTGAAATATGGATTTAAAATGCATAACTGAATAAATCTATGATGAATGGACAGATCGGAATTCAGATATATACATATTCAGGGAGATAGATGGACAAACAGACAGACAGATGAATAGATTTAAAAAATTGATAGACACTTAGAAAGAGTGGAAGACAGACAAACAGACAGGCCGACGGACCGACAACCGAACCGACAGACAGACAGACAGGCAAACAGGTAAACAGATAGACATATAAATAGATAGACAGGCAGACAAACAGACAGACATGCAGGTATAAATAGATAGACAGGTAGACAAATAGACAGACAGACAGACAGACAGACAGACAGATAGATAGACATATAGATAGATAGATAGATAGATAGATAGATAGATAGATAGATAGATAGATAGATAGATAGATAGATAGACAGACAGACAGACATATAGATAGATAGATAGATAGATAGATAGATAGATAGATAGATAGATAGATAGATAGATAGATAGATAGATAGATAGATAGATAGATAGATAGATAGATAGATAGATATAAAACGGTTAAAATAACTCGGAAAACAGAAATATCACGCCACCTTTACACTTTTCTCAGAAAAGAAAACACTATACATTTAAAAAAAAAAGACTGCTCCAGACTGTCTCAGTAAACATTTCTTGATCTTTAAGCTCTTATAAAATAGTGCGAGTTTGTTTTCACAGCTCTCTAGCTGCACTCTGTCATTCTACATAGAGAAAACGAATTGACAGATCAAAACAGAAAGAAATCGATGCTGAACGCCATTTAATATTGAGGGCAAAAGGGGGAAATATGAAATCATGCGGCGAGCTGTCTGATCTATGGAAAAGAGACCATCAGCGCCACGCCGCGGCATTGTGAGCTATATTTGGACTTCTGAAGTGCGAGCATTCCTTCTGGGATGTCGATCGTTTTGCAGAAAAATTATTCCTAGAAAATTACTTCCATTATGTGCATCCGCTATTAAGCTTTCCTTAAGACGACTTCTTTCTGGTGCATTAGAAATGCACTTGTAAAGTCACGTGCTAGATAATAAATAACGTTATAGTTATATGTATTTTATTTCTTTATTTATTTATAACGTTCTCGGGAATGTTATCATTACTACTAGTGTAAAAGCCAGTCATAAGACGGGAATTAAATTCAAAAGCACCAATACCTAACTGCAATTTTAATTATTCAGATACTTTTGGAAAAACAATGTTAGTTGTGAACATTCGATTGTCCTTCAAAAGAGCACCTTGATTTTCTGTTGGTTTAATTTGTACTTTTACATTGTTTGGATTTTTCGATCGAGCCAGTGCGACGTACAGCTGTCCATGAGAGAAGACTGGCTCATTCAAAAAGATTCCATGTTCAAATGTTTGCCCCCGCATGCACACCAACACTTGCACACTTGTCTTTGTCGAGTGTTACTATTTTCGGGAGAGTATTAAAAACCAAAATATTTGACACTAACTTAGGCATATTAAACAACATTAAGTGCGAAAACAGGGAACTCGGAAATGCAGCAATATTACGGGAAGAAGTGGAAGAGGCTATATGTTCGATGAAAGGAGGGAAGTCACCGGGTGTGGATAATATCCCAGCAGAGCTCTTGAAATATGGAGGACCAGATATAGTAAAAATCATGACAACAATTTGCCAGAAGATATGGAGTACAAAAAAATGGCCAAAAGAATGGACGCAGTCATTAGTAATACCGCTTCCAAAGAAAGGAAATCTAAAAATGTGCAAGAACTACAGAACCATTAGCCTTATTAGTCATCCAAGTAAGGTGATGTTAAGGATACTTTTGAACAGAATAAAACAGAAATCAGAAGAAATCTTGTCAGAGGAACAGGCTGGCTTTAGACCAAAAAGAAGTACCTCAGAACAAATCTTCAATATTAGATTACTTATCGAAAAACATCTCCAACATCAACACGATTTATACCATAACTTCATCGATTTCACAAAAGCCTTCGATCGAGTCTGGCATGAAGGCTTATGGCAAGTAATGAAAAAATTCAATTTTGATACCAACATCATAGATATCATTGAAGCACTATACAAGGACGCAAGCAGTGCTGTTTTTGCAAGCAACGACATTGGAGAATTTTTCAAAACAACTGTAGGAGTTCGGCAGGGATGTATCCTGTCCCCAGTGCTCTTTAATATTTATCTAGAACATATTATGCAAGAGGCTCTCTACGATTATAAATCAACCATATCGATTGGAGGCCGACCTCTGTGCAACCTACGTTTTGCTGATGATATTGATCTGATAGCTGGATCAGAATCAGAACTTCAAGACCTTACCTCTAGACTGGAGAAAGTAACAAGAACGTATGGGATGGAAATTAATATAGAAAAAAGCAAGATATTGGTGAATAGCCATAAGAAACATGTTCCGACCAACATTACGTTAAATGGGCAAACGTTAGAAGAAGTTAACACCCTTAAATATCTCGGGTCCACTATATGCAGTGATGGAAGATCAATTAAAGAAATCAAGACAAGACTTGAGATGGCCTCAGCTGCCATGACAAGGTTGAATGTGATCTGGAAAAGTAACATCAGTTTTCCTGTGAAGATCAAATTATACAAATCACTTGTATTATCTATTCTCTTGTATGGGTGTGAGAGCTGGACACTCACTGCAGATACGGAGCGAAGGATTCAGGCTTTCGAGCATAAATGTTATAGAAGAATTTTGCGCATTTGCTATAAAGAGCACAAAACAAATGTCTATGTTAGAGAGAAGATAAACACCTATGCAGGCCACCAAGAACCACTTTTGTCAACAGTGAAACGTCGAAAGCTTGCCTGGTTTGGGCATGTAACTCGTCATGACTCCCTTTCGAAAACGATCCTTCAGGGAACAGTCGAAGGTAAACGGAGAAGAGGAAGGCAGAGAAAATCCTGGGCTGATAACATCAAAGAATGGGCAGGACACGGTTTTTCCACACTTGTACGCATTGCTGAGGATAGAGAGCAGTGGAGGACCCTGTCTGCTGATGCTTCCACCATGGCACCCCTACGACCCATGACGGGTTACGGGCTGAGATGATGATGATTTGTTTTACATCCGAGGTTTAAAAAAGTCTGAACACGCACGCCGTTCTCATAGTGCATAATAATAATAATAATAAATTCTTTAAGCACCAAACACGGCGCATAAGGCAGAAACCAGGGCTCTCCAGGTTGTTCGTTGTGACGCCACTCCTCTTAACTCTTGCACATTATTTAGGCCCAACGTTCTTCCTTCTCTTATTATTGTTCTTCTAAGTGTTTCTTTTGGTCTTCCTTTTTTCCTCTTACCCTCAGGAACCCAAGTGAGCGCCTGTAGTGGTATTCTAATGTTTCGCATTCGTAGAACATGACCGATATATGACCATCGTCTTTTCCTTATATAGTCGGAGACATATTTCTGCTTAGAGTCGTCTCTTATTTGTCGATTAATCTTGAATTTTTTCCAACTGATGTTCATGAGTTTTCTAAGACATTTGTTCTCGAATGTATTCAGCTTGTTCTCCAATGATTTTGTTATTTTCCAACTTTCACAGCCGTATGTTAACACTGAGATAACATTCGAATTAAACAGACGAAGCTTGGTATATATATTCAGTGATCGTAATTTCCAAATGTTAGATAATCTATTGAAGGCGCTAGCTGCCAAAGCAATTCTAATATGAACTTCTCTTGTTGTGTCACCATCCTGAGTCATTTTACTGCCTAAATAATTGAAACTTTCAACTTTCTGTAGTTTTTCCCCGTTCAGGATGATATTAAAGGTCTCGTTAGAAAAGTTCATAACTTTAGTTTTAGAGGCATTTATTTGGAGACCTATTTTAACTGAGAGATGACACAGATTATTTACTGCTTCTTGGGCCTGTCTGGGTGTTGGACTTAGGAATGCTAAATCATCTGCAAAATCAAGGTCTTCCAGGGACTTTCCATCTGTCCATTTTATACCTAATTGTTCGTTGTGGGTATAGTTTTTCATAACCCAATCAATAGCTATTCCAAATAGTAGTGGTGACATAATTTAGCCTTGTTTCACCCCTGTTTCTACTGTAAACCATTCTGTATTCCCTTTATTTGTTCTAACACAACATCTTGCATTGTCATATAGCGCTTTGATTATATTCACATATGTTGTTGGAAAACCATAGATTGTAAGTAACTTCCACAATGATGGGCGGTGTAGACTATCAAAGGCTTTTTGAAAATCGACGAAGGTGATAATAAGTGGTGATTGCATTTCAACTGATTCTTCTATAATTGTTCTTAGTGTGAATATTTGATCAATACATGATCGTTTCGGCCTGAAACCCGCTTGTTCTTCTCTGATCTTTTCGTCTACATGCAATTTCAGTCTTTCTAACATCATGCAACATAATAATTTTCCAGGTACTGATAATAGAGATATACCACGCCAGTTATTACAGTCTGATAGATCACCTTTCTTCGGTAACTTTACAATAACACTGTCTTTCCATTGTTGTGGTGGTTGTTCTTCTCTCCATATTTCATTTTTATAATTTCTAAAATTCTCAAGAGGTTGTTGTCATTAACTGCTTTAATCATTTTGCCTGCAATTTCGTCAACTCCAGCAGCTTTAAAATTTTTAAATCTTTTAATGGCTTGTTTAATCTCATCTAGCGTGAATTCATCGCAAGTTATTGGCAAGGTGGTTGTGAGTGTTTCATTATTAAAATCAGGTGTTACTGTTGGTGGTGGTCTGTTAAGCACCTCCATGAAGTGCTCAGCCCATCTCTTCATTTGTTCTTTTCCTGTTGGTATTGAATTCCCTAATTTATCTTTAACAGGTGTTTCCATATCAGTAGGCTGGTGGCATAATTGTTTTGTAATTTGATAAAGGCACCTACTATTACCAGTTCTTGCAGCATTTTCAGCTTCTATGGCCAGTTCATTGATGAAATGTCTTTTATCTCTTCGAGCTTTTGTCTTCACTTCTTTATTTAACAAGTTATAAGTTAGTTTGCAAGATTCAACTGTATTATGTGTACTTGCCGCTAGTAGTTTAAGTTTTGCTGTTTTCCTTTCTTGTATTTTATCCCAAGTATCTTCTCTCATCCATTTTTTCTTTTTATGTGTTAGGTATCCGGTGGTCGCTACAGCCGCTTCTGTCAATGCTGTTCTCAGTTGTTCCCATTTAGTATCGATTGTCATGGTGGTGATATCGTTGTCAATTTTGCCTAAAGCATCGAAATAGTTGTTCATTTTGACATTATATTCTTCTTTTTTATCATTTGATTGCAGTCTATGTACATCAATTCTTCTATTTTTGTTCGGTTGGTATATCTTCTTTAGTTTAATTCTCAGTTTAGCTATGCAGAGATTATGATCGCTTCCGATCTCAGCACCTCTATATGCTCTGACGTCTTGAACTGATGAGCGAAATTTTGCGCTTATGCAGAAGTGATCTATTTGGTTCTTAGTTCTGCCATCAGGTGAGTTCCATGTAACTTTGTGGATATTCTTATGTGGAAAGACGGTGTCTGCTACAACAAGGTTTGATATTTCACAAAGTTCTAGAAGTCTTTCCCCATTTTGATTCATACAGCCTATACCATGAGTACCTAGATATCTTTGTACTCCATCGTTGTTGTCACCTACTTTGGCGTTAAAATCGCCCATGACTACTATTATGTCATGCTTGGGTATTGTGTTGATGGTACTTAGAAGTGCTTCATAAAAGCCATCTTTTGTGATATCAAGAGCGTCGTTAGTTGGTGCATAACATTGTACAATTGAGAGTTTGAAAAATCTTGTTTGAAATCTAGCTAATATTAGCCTTTCATTAATAGGTACCCAGCTGATGAGCGATGCATAGTGCATGCACACCGTGCATTTCGCACTTTTCTTTGGCGAGTGTTACTATTTTAGGGAGCGTTACGCACTGACAGAAAAAACTGCGATTTTATATATAGGATTCACATGATCATTTCACTCTTCGCTCCCTGCTGAGAATGGAACCACTACTGTAGCGGGCCCCTTGTAAAAAAAAGGCCTGCACTAAAGCATTCATGGGCTCCTGCAGTTGTGATTTTTGTAGCAATAAGTTTGATATAATGAAGTACCAGCCCAATGCACGATTTCATGTTTATTGTTAGTCTCTTCTTACGATATACCTGAGAGTTCAGTGGTCCTATTATTTATGTTGCCTCCTTGGCGACCTTCCAGCTCTACACGTTTATCCCGCTCCACTGAATACAGATTAAACACAACATAAAGGATAATAAACCATTCTTAGTATTATCCCATTTTACTGTCTCATTTAGCTTCCTTCTTTCTAGTCATACATGCGTGAGCATACACATATTAGAACAAAAAACCTGAACAAGTGTCAGGACCAGATGACATCACATGTATATAATTGTTGTATTAGATGATAAATTAATATGAAATAAATATAAAGGTATGTTATCAGGCACTCGCAGGAAATAAAGAAGTAGAACACCAGACAACAGTGCCTGATAACATACCTTTATATTTATTTCATATTAATTTACTGTTTACAGGCCTCAGGTTTCCCTCCCTTATTTGTATTAGATGAGTTTGTCATCGAATAAATTAGTAATCTTCTGAGTGCGATCATTGAATCCAATAAGCTTCCTTTTGTGTTATTTCAAGTAGCATTCACTGCATTTATTGAACATTATGAAATCATCGATGGCTATAAGGTAAAAAAGATAGTCTCATAGCAGAAAAGCCATAAAGGTGAGAAGTGTCAGAGACACTGGTGTCACCAGCATACTGGGTCCAGCTTGTTTAATGAAGTGAGGTGACCAGGTCCCTTCCTCGCTGCCTTTGTCTTTCCTAATTCACGAGCAGAGTCAGATGGCTAGAGTCGGCTAGATAGACAGGAGAGTGACGTCACCAGATTTAGATCTTGGTAACGGTGATACCAAAGGTAAGCGATCTAACCGCTTAGTCAATCGAACGTTATATACATATATAAGAAGAATGGGCAGGTTTCCACACTTGTACGCACTGCTGAGGATAGAGAGCAGCGGAGGACCCTGTCTGCTAATGCTTCCACCATGCACCCCTACGACCCATGACGGGTTACGGGTTGAGATGAGATGATGATGATATATATATATATATATATATATATATATATATATATATATATATATATATATATATATAAATATATAGATATATATATATATATATATATATATATATATATATTTATCGCTGTGAGAGTAAATCTGGAAAGGGTACGCAGCCGAACATCCCCAACAATGTGCCTCATTAGCGGCGGTAATTCTCACGGCACTGTATGCAGCTCTGAAGCATAGAGCCCTGAAGCGCCTCAGACATTTATAGACCCTGCTTCTTCTTCTGTGTTGAGTTTGTTAATCATGCTAAATCTGCCGACCTGTCGCCAAGACGAAGTCCGCAGTCTTTTACAAACTCATTTCCCCCCCCCCCCTCCTTTTCATTCTCCCCCCACCCCCTTTAATTCACTCCCCCCCCTCTCTTCATTCTCTCTCCCCCTCCCCTACATAGCTTCTGCTTGAGCTCAACGCCCCTTGGCCAGGTCTGGCGTCGTAGGTCATCATGGGCTGCGCAGTTTTGGAAATGTGTTCAGGAGCCTGGATTCCAGAATTATAGACCAAATGATTAATATAAATTTCCTATTAGGAAGTGTAAGACGAAAACACATAAAGAACGAAATAAGAGTACCTGTGTCTAGTAGAACATAGAGGAATGAACGACTAATAATTGTATTTGTGACCGGTAGCTTGGGATTTTAAGAATGAAAAAGAGTACAGAAAAAATGGTTTAAGAAAGTTAAAATAGAGTTGTTAATTGACTATATGTCTTTGTTAAAGGGAAGTGAAATGAGCAGAAGAGTGTTTTGAGGGAAGGGAGGTAACTCCGTAGGTCCCCGTTTGGGAGATGTAGCTTGGTGTTTTGGTTTGGTATTTCCTGTGAGTTCTAAATTATGGTGTGACTGATTTGCATAGTAATGTTTTGGTAATAAGATTAAAGAAAGTTTGTATGGGTTTTGAGTTTATCAGCAAATGGAGATGACTTTAAATTACGTCCCTTGAAAGGTTTTGGTGAGCGATACAAAAATAAAAACGCACGAGAAGGTGTTGCGAGGGTGAACACATTTTTAGCATAGAACGGGGGAATGTTACATCGGGGGAAAGATTAAGAAATCTGATGTGAGACCGCGCTTAGCGGAGGATAGCAAGTATGCTATGTATAAAAGTTGTGTAGTGGAAAGCGATGTTTGATGGTTTATATATTTCTGGCAAACAAGCCACTGAAGGTGGTTGGGTGCTGTGGTCACAGTATTTTATCAAATTATTTTACCGAACCAACAAGACGCTCAAACGCCACCTTTAACAGACGATAGATAAAGACAAGAAAGACAATGTCGCCAGTTCAAGATTTGTGTTAACAATTTGTCAAGACTACAAGACGAACAGGTATGTTGTGTTCGATGCAGAGACAATAGACAGTAGCTAGGGGCCGCGTAGAACAAGTGACTATTGATACAAATAAACAGCCCTGGTGGTTAGACCAGTCTTATATCAAAGATACATCGATTAGTTTCACCAGTCCTACGGGCCTTATCAAGGGTAGGAAACCAGAAGAACAAAACAGTAGATGAGCTACTAATCCTACAGACAGCGTCAGACTACGTATGAGAAAAAATGATGGAGTGAGAGAAGATTTATTTCAAAAGTTGCCTATGAACATTGTTATTAAGAGAGATGACCCGCCTCAGAGGAAAGGTTGGGCATGAATTATGATTTTCAGCGGATTTGATGACTAGCTGTAAATAAACATCATCTTTGTTGTTCACCGCTGTTTGAGTGCAGTACTTTTCGCCAGATGTTCTCCATCCCATCATCTGTCTGTCCTGTGATGTTATATCGTCAAGATTTGTTTTAACATAGCATCATCAACACCTAGCTGCCCACTGCGGGACAGTGAGACGAGTCCCACTATACGACAAGTATCATCAACACTAACATCATCAACACCTAGCTGCCCACTGCGGGACAGTGAGACGAGTCCCACTATACGACAAGTATCATCAACACTAACATCATCAACACCTAGCTGCCCGCTGTGGGACAGTGAGACGAGTCCCACTATACGACAAGTACCATCAACACTAACATCATCCGCTGTACAGCCACACATTGTTTGAATTAAGTTACGGATGTGTAAATACAGAAATAAATAAAGAGTGAAACCTGAAGCAGGTAAGTAGTAAATAGTAAATCGACATAGGTAAAATAGCAGGTACTTGTAAAGCAGAAGGGATTAGGACACTCATCATCATCAGCTGCCATCTCCGCAAAGAAGGTAGGCTGCAATAGATATCCAACCTTTTCTGTCTCTTGTCTTGATGGTGCTCTCTGTTAGACTCTTTCCTGCCCAGCTCGTGATGTCTTCCCCTTGCATGTTTGCTTTCAAGTCTTCCTTCGGTAAAGGTCTTCTGCAAGGTGTTATGTCTTTTTATATGGCTAAAATATTTTAGCTGTCTAATTTGTATCTCATTTATTAATTTTCTTTTTATACCTAGGTATTCTAGAACCTCTTTTTCTGTTTCTTCTCTTTTCCTGAAATATGCCCCATTCATCTAAATATCTACATCTTGAGAGCCTCAATTCTTTCTTCCAATTGCTTGTTCATTGTCAATGTTTCTACGTCATACAGCAATGAAGAATAAATATAACACTTGATGATTCTCAGTTTCAATGTTTACATCTGCCATCTTCTGTTATTTTATGACCAAGATATGAGAAACTCTTGGCCTGTTCCAGGATTTTCTTATTTATGTTTATTTGTAATGTTGGCTTATCATTTTTGAAAGGACACTAAATAACAAAAGTAATAGGCTCACCGGGAATCGAACCAGGAACCCTCCGAACGGCGCCATCTTCATTACCATTTTATCTTTCTTACTTTCGTCTGATTACGCCTCAAGGTCACTTTCGTTCAACCGAAGTAACACTACTGCACGTCTTCCTACCCATGCTACACATTTTTGTTTTTATTTCTGCCCCATTCTTCAAGTTCCACAATCAAGCAACAATACCCACAAGAACTGAAAACAATCTATTTCTTGTAACAAAGACAATGCGATCTAGTTCAATGCGGATTCCCATTGCCAGAAAATGAAAAATACTTTCTGTCTGAGATTTCTTCCCACGTGCCAAACGTGAGGATCGAAAGGGCAAAAAAAATAAAAATAATAATAGGCGAGGGAGAAGCCCGTTATTTACATCCATTCAGCGTGCCTATTCGAAAAAGAAAATGTAGAAGGCATCAATTCCAGACTTTCTTGCGTCTCGTATTTCTTCTTCAGCCAGTTTCCGCTTTGGTATAATAATCGTTTTCTACTTCCCGTGTCAAAGCGTCATTGTCAATATATTGAGTAGTTTGGCTCAGCAATAATTCACTAAAGCAGCGTTTCCAAACCTGTGGTCCGTGGATCCTTGTTTGCAGACAAGGATGAAGGGGGCCCTCAGTGTACTGAAATATAATTTTACGAAACATTGAAGATAAGGTAACCAAACCGCTATTGAGAAAAAGGTTCTTGTCCATATAAAAATATAAATACAGGACCAAACTTAATATGGAGTTTGACCTGCAATTTGAAATATCATCTTTGGAGTAAGACATTCGGAAGCTTGCGGCTGCGAAACTAACATCAACCATCTAACTGAACTATAAACTGTTCTTCTTTAATTACTCCTTCTTCTTCTTTGATCCTTAGCCGCCGACGTCAAAGCAGTCAGTGGCCATCACGCCTGGTGGCGTCTTGTAAGGCAGCAACAAACTGCTTCCATTTTGTTCTGTAGGCGGCCATCCTTTGTACAGTGTCTCAGCTCTGGTTCATTCTTTGCATCTCGGCCTCCACAGTTCTCCGCCAAATTGTTTTTGGTCGGCCTCTCTTTCGCTTTCCTTCAGGGGTCCATAGCATAGCTGTTCTTGTGATGGCATCGGGGTCTCTTCTGAGGACGTGGCCTACCCAACTCCAGCGTCTGCCAGCTATGATGGTGTGCATGTCCTCTTGGTTACTCTGAGTATATATTTCTTGGTTAGTTATGGTATTCGGCCAAAAGATTCGGAGCATTTTCCTTAGGCAGATTGTGTGGAAGGAGAACAATTTCGACATTTCCTTCTCTGTTACTGTCCGGCATTCCGCACCATAGAGAAGCACAGAAAATACACAGCTCTCATATAGTCTTAATTTGGTGTTTGTGCTGTACTGAGATGACCTCCAGATATTGTAATAGACTAGCAAAGGCTAGTCTTTATTCATTCTCGCTTTATTCATTCTGTTGTTGATGTCTTTGTCCCGTCTTTTGTTACAATGCATTCTAGGTACGTAAATGTATCCGTCTGTTCCAGCTTCTGGTTCCTTATTGTTATGGGCTCAGGACTGCCCACATTGAGTGTCATGACCTCTCTTCTTTAGATTGAAGTTCAGACCCACCTGCTGGCTACACTTATTCAATCTATCTGTTTGTCTTTGATGTGTTGATGTGAATGTTCGAGTAGTTTTGATTACACAGATGAGAGCAGTTTCCAACTATTAAACCCATCTACACTGCACACAAGCTTCCAGTTTGGAAACAACATCGTTTCCCTGAAATGATAGAAAACATTCCTGAAATTGAAGGAAAGAAGAGCCAGACTGCAACAGAGAGAAAATCCATAGTGACAAAATACATTGAGAAACATTACCCACGTACCACCTAAACCCATGCATACACAGATTGATCAGCAACAAATGCAACATAAAATGGAGGTGGAGGTGTCTTTCTGACCTTAAGCACTGGTGCACAAAAAATGCTGTCAGTGGCAACAGGACAATTCTCAAGTAACTTCAGACCAGAGGCAGAGGCATTGAAAACTGCAGCAGAGGTTATAATGACAGAGGAAAGCGCAGAGAGACAAGTTGCTTTCTTTACCGACGCACAGTCAGTAATTGCAACGTTGAAAAGCTAAAATAATACAGACTTGTGTGACCTCAGACAAGTGCTCCACAAACTATGTCAACGATTCAAAAATATTGTCATCCAATGGATCCTATCTCATTGTAACATCACAGGCAATGAAGAGGCTTACAGATTGGCAAAGGAAGGTGGACATCTACCTCAACCTGATGCAAGCATAACTTTCGAGGAGGCAAAGAGTTTTATCAGAGTCAGATACAGAAACAAATGGGATGTAGAGAATTCAATTCACACACAAAATGATGCATACTACCAGCTCAACAGAAGAGATCAAGTGATAATCTTCAGACTCCGCACTGGCCACAATAGATTGAGATACCATCTATTCAACAGGCTAAAGATAGGAACTACCCATCAGTGTAACTGTGGCAATGATAAAATGACTGCTGAACATCTGCTTCGAAGATGCCCAACATATGCGGAACAGAGAAGGCGCATATGGCCGACACCAGTACCATTCGTGGAAAAACTCTACGGAGATTCACATAGTCTCAAACTGACTACTGCTATCTTTGAAAACATTCAAGTAGACGTCTTAGAGTGCATGAAGGAAAAGAAGAAGAAGATTACTGAAGAACTTTAAATAAGTCAAGAAATAAAATTATTACTTGGTCACCATTTTAGATGACCTGACTTTTAATAAATGTACAATACTTTCTGCTGTGTAATAAATAATAAGGTCTGTAATATATCAACAATACACCTAATTTGAAACTGATCCTGTAAATTGTATTTTATCATAGGGGGCTGCACATGTCTAGCATGGATGTTAATGGGCCTCGACATATAAAAAGTAGGGAACCTTTACTCTACAGTGTTTATCAAAGGCCGGGAGAAATATTATTCCTCCGATGCCTGAAAGTAGCAGTAGATTTTATTTTTGTAATTTAGTAAAGGTCTGGGGGCCAGTGTGTCCAGATCTATTAGCTTCTACGCTTAATTGTACGGAATATCAACATCAAGAGGTAAGGGCAATCAGTGTAATTAATTGATCTATTCATATTGATTGGTAGTGAAATACGGCTGCAAAGGTTAACTTTTTTGGTCCCGTGTAGAAAAATTGTATGATTGATTTTGAAACTAGAAACGCTTAAACAAAGAAACCCTGTGGTTTAGAAAATAACGTTTGAATAAAGAAACGCGGGGGTAAAGAAAATAACATTTGAGGAAATAAAAAAAAATAATGGGCTTGTTAAGTCATATTTTAATTAAGGGGAGTTAAGTGTTAAAGACTTGAATGTACGGGTCGGATTTTTGTACACGCTAGTAAACACGCTCTGCGTGATGAGAGAATTTTTTAGTTGGGGGGTTGTATGCTCAGTAATGTTTAAACTGTTACCTGACTAGTTGTTAGTTTGTTTTAAAATATGATAAAGAAAACTGTTCGAAAGTTCCTAGTGAGATTTTTGGGGTAGGTTCGGTTTGAGCTGAGCGGTAGTCTCTCGCTTCTAGCCCGCGCATGTGTTATTGGCTGAGCTGTACTGAGATACGGTAATCTCGAGACAGTACGTTTTCTGGCAGAGCTTCGGACTGGACGTTATCCATTTTGCTAGTGTGTACCAGAGATTTTTGTGAAAGGGAATATTTGATAATTGCTATTCAAAGCCTTGGATATTATGGCTTGTTAATGTACTGTTTAGTGAAGTGAAGATTGAGAGATATTGTATCTGCTATTCAAAGCCTTGGATAAATTAATATTAGACAAACATAAAGGTATGTTTTCAGGCACTCGTAAGAAATAAAGAAGTAGAACACTTGGACAACAGGAAAACAACAGACGTGAGTGGCTTACCCAGGGTTCGAACCCCGTACCTTCCGTACGACAACTCCGCCTAGCTATCAAGCGAATCACACTGACCCCACGGCCAGCTAGGCATCTCTTAAAAGGATGCTTTGCTGACTATATATCAGTACGTTTTTCTTAAAAGGATGCTTTGCTGACTATATATCAGTGGAAGGTACGGGGTTCGAACCCTGGGTAAGCCACTCACGTCTGTTGTTTTTCTGTTGTCCAAGTGTTCTACTTCTTTATTTCTTACGAGTGCCTGAAAACATACCTTTATGTTTGTCTAATATTAATTTACTGTTTACAGGCCTCGGGTTTCCCTTCCTTATGTGTTAAAGCCTTGGATATTATGGCTTGCTAATGTACTGTTTAGTGAAGTGAAGATTGAGAGATATTGTATCTGCTATTCAAAGCCTTGGATATTATGGCTTGCTAATGTACTGTTTATGGATTTGGAGATTGAGAGATATTGACGGGAATGTTCTTTGCCCCGATATTTGCTATTCAAAGCCTTGGATATAATGGCTTGCTAATGTACTGTTTATTGAAGCGGATTGCTGTACGAGTATATTGTGAATTGTTGATGCTCCATGACTTGTTATGATATGTTGTCCCATGATGTCTACGTAAGTCTGTCGTAATAAACTGTGAAACGTTACAGCTTGTTCCAACATTCCCTGACTTCTACGTTTGCTGTGGTGTGTGATTACAGTCTGTCTAGATGTAAGAACCCTTATCATTCGCGTATGCAGATATACCCATTTACCCACTTGTCGGCCATCCGTAAGCCCGACCTATGCTGATCGTATCTATCAGCTACTATATGACATTCTCTCCCTGTCTCCACCAAACTTTGATTTAACAGGGCTTAGAGTGAAGGCAACGATTGCGTTTTGTAAATCTGCAAGATTTATAGAGAACTAAAGCATATAGAAATGACCCCTACATGCCTACAACAGTTCAAGATCTGGTTTCAGGTCAATGGGAAGACCAAGAGTCAGATAGACAGACGACATCACAAAATTCATACAAAAACACGGGGCGCTCAGCAGCCAGTGCGACATACTTGGCTCAAGAACAAAAGCTTCACGACAACAGTGGGCTAAAAAAGTAAATGGAATGAATAAGTAAAACATATAGTATATTTATAAATAGTATATTTTATCAACTCTTTGCTTCATTGTCAAACACGGTCCATGACCACGGCACAGAATCTACTATCATGTACTAGACACAGTATTAAAGTCTCTTTGTCTTGTGTGGACTGGCCTATGCTGTCTGATAGAGAAACAACAGAAGTGATTGCGTCATTAATAGGCCGTACTGCCCATGGTGGACTTCCGGTGTTATGTCTTTCGGTTCGCACTATTGACCTGTCATCAAAGCATCATTTTTTGGTGATGCGTAGATGGCAGGGAGGATGGTGTGATTCGCTTGCATAGCTAGGCGGGGTTGTCGCACGGAAGGTCCAGTGTTCAAATCCTGGGTAAGCCACTCATGTCTGTTGTTTTTCTGTTGTCTAGTGTTCTACTTCTTTATTTCTTACGAGTGCCTGAAAACATACCTTTATGTTTGTTTCATATTAATTTACCGTGCGCGTTTAAATGCTTGACTTGACTTGACATTGATCCACTGTCAGTGAGCGTCAGATCTTGATGACCAATGAAATGCTTGACTTGACTTGACATTGATCCACTGTCACTGAGCGTCTGATCTTTGTGACCAATGAAATGCTTGACTTGACTTTACTTTGATCCACTGTCACTGAGCGTTAGAACTTGGTGACGAATGAAATGCTTGACTTGACTTGACATTGATCCACTATCACTGAGCGTCAGATCTTGGTGACCAATGAAATGCTTGACTTGACTTGACATTGATCCACTGTCACTGAGCGCTAGCTCTGGGTGACCGATGACATGCTTCAGAGAAGACATTAGTGTACGAGGAGAAATTAAATAATTTTTTCAGACCTAATGGTCTTCTATACTTGGACATGCGCCCTAATATAACCGACTAGGTTGAACGAGCCGCGCCTCTCCTAAACGAGGCAAAATTTTATTTAAAAAAAAAAAAAAGATCGAGACGTAGTGACATCCGCAAAATTGTGGGAGTGATACGTGTCGTTTATTAGAAGTATTCCGGAGAAGGTCTCTGTGGCCAAAGTAGACTCTAGGGGTAGTCACACAACACGAATCAGCATAACTGCAGTGAGCTGACAAACACCTCTTTCACAATTTCACAAATATGCAGTTTATTAATCTTCACAAAAAGCTCCATGAAATCAGTTCTTGCCAAAAGGCCTTTGCAGTAATTAGTAATAGTACAGTCCGTTCACTATCAAACGCTGGTCAATGGCAATCATACAGACTTTATTATTCATAGTCCGCTGGACATCTTTATGAATAGGCATACATTTCGTGCATCTAGTAAACCAGGGACACCTCAACTAAGTATATTGATGTCCTGGTGATGGAATGATGCAGAAAAAACACAGTGTACTGCAGGAGCTCAATACATATACCTCCGCTCACATTCAAACACAGGCCGCATCTCCCTTTGCAGACGATCACCTCACTTCTGCTTCAAAGTTCGCGTCTGCCCGTACACCATATCGGTATGACGTCACTTCCTTTATTATTAAGTAAGTCCGTATACAATTATCAGAAAAGGAGCCCTGTCGAGCCAACTATTATACCGACATAATCGTTATGAATTTTAATCATAACAGGGAGTTACATCCTGCGTCAGCTATATAGAGAATCCGAATATAAAGTGCTTTGGCTATCTCATGAAAATGTAACTCAATCAATTAACACTACTCACCTACTGCAGTAGGAGATTGTTACGTACATTTATTACCTACGGGGGTAGTCTTCGGTCCTGCCAAATGTACGCACCAGTTTTATATAGTTATATTATTTGTGCGTTCGATTGATTCACGCACTGACGTGCACAATGCAGGGTGAGTTGCTTTGGACGCACGTGTAACCTAGTTGAGTAGTTTCTGACGTCATGTAAGGGGCAGCTCGGACCATATTTATGTCCGCTGTGTTATCCCTTGATTTTTGGCAAATGTGAAGTAGCCATCAGTTGTATTCGTATCTATTGATCTTCATGGCGAAGTCAATAGTGGAAGTATAAAGTAAGTGTCGCCCCATTTCTTATGGCATGTTTATTTATGTACATTAAAGTATCAGGCCGCTCCTATTAATGGTCTAGCGGGAATTCATCGTAGATGACATTCCTAGAATTGGACACACGGAGTCGATAGCCTTTGAATCTTTTCGTAGAGGGAGAATACCTACAAGAAATCAAGTTAATGAATTTATATGCTTCACATGTTTAATATGCTGTTACTACAATGCCAGAAGCGTGGCATAGAATGGGAGAGGTTAGTCAACTGGAATCTCTAACCTGTTCGTATTATCATGTATGACTTTGTTTGAAAACTATATACTATATCTAACGGGATGTATGGAGAAAGTCTGGGATTATGAAGTATGATATGGAAGAATTTTATCCTGGAGTATGAATACGTTACCATGATGTACGTCCTTGAAGGAAGGTCAATGGACTTGAATGAGCGGAATAGTATATGGTAACAGTTTTGTGATCCTCAGTCACTTGAGTCAGAGGACTTTATTAGTAGAGAATCTTCAGGAACTTTAAAAGTAATTATCAACATGTTGACGTATGATTTCTGCGCCTGTGACGATGTTAGTCTTGTCCACTCCGTATGTGCTGTGTTGAATAAAATCTATGTACAGTCACCACCGACTTCTGTACTGCCAGTACTTGCCCAGTTCACCCAGTTCAATACTACTTGTTGAAGTTCGTTTGAAGAATATTGTTGACATTCGTTCATTTTAACCATTCGCGTTTTAAGCTACCACTTCACCAGTATAAACTGAACTCAACGATAAAACGGAGTCAACAGAGATCTAGTTTTAGGGAACGGGAAAGATCAAGAGGCAGATGGAAAAACAATATTACATAAATCCTACAAAAAGATAGGCTCACATCAGCCAGCGCAGCACACTTGGATCAAGAACGAAAAATTCAGTTCTCCACACCGCTTCATGGCAAGTGTGGATTGAAAAAAACTGAGAAGTAAAAAATAAGTAAAACATATAGATGGACAAAAAATTGATGTTTACTGATCTTTGATCTAAGGACTGTAAAAGGCAAAAGTAAGTCCGTACGAGATAAAGTCGTAGGGGAGTGAAGTGTTACATACTTCACTTATACTTGGTCTCAGCTTTATGACATTGGCTTGACCAGTTCCTTTCCTCGCTGCCTTTGCCCTCCTTAACTCAGAGCAGAGTCAGATGTCCATTTACATCTGGGATGACTGGAGCGTAATGCTAACAGATTGTGAGGTTACAATCCTGGAACCCGGTAACTTTACCGCGAGAGGGAAGTGCTATAGCCAGAATTACACTTTAAACGAAACTGTCACTTAATTATTTTTGGTCGATCTCTGCTTCACTACGGCAGTAATCAGTTATATTTGTTGTACTGACTAGTTACATGCTTTTAAATTGTCGGCACCTCTTTCTTTCTCTGCTATGTAACATATATTTTGTATTTTCAAACATTCTTACACTTCTCTCTGCAATAATTCGTCTTGTCTTTTTACCTGACCATCCCTGCTGAGAGAGTAGACAGGAGATGCAATATTAACCGACAATTATGTTGATTAATCTCGGGTGTGGCCATCATCAGACTACAGATTAACACTAAAATCGCCAAGCGCAGTTGTTTAATCGCTGATAAGGTCAGAGTGCGTTCTTCGATATGATGTAATACGCTGAAAGTTTGATAGCCATTACGGGAAGATAACTTATTTGTAAGCGCAAGGGAATGACATAATCGTTTCCTGCACACCTTGAGGAAAGTAAGATGTAATGGTAGGCATTTGCAGAGAAGGCAATCGGATGTTTTATTGACATATATGGGAAAGGTGACCTTTTGCATCACGCACATTATTTCAGGCGGAAATATTTTTGAAATTACCCCACCTAAACACGCATGTTTGAAACGATTGGGGCCCTGCTTAGCTTCGTAACAATCAAATGCGGGGGAGGACAGGCAATATAACCTTACCTTTTGCAGTTTTAAGACACTGTGAATCGCTTGCCAAGACGAAACCAGACAGCTAGGGTTAGAAACAGATTTCCATTTATCAGGACCGGACTTTGTTTGAGGATCTTGACAATAGAAAACTCTACTATTTTAACAATGAAAACCGGAATCTGAGGAAACTGAAACACGGATTCATAGTGGGAATTCATTGTTAACATAACAACATCACATAAACGTGTAAAAAGGCATCTGCTAGTGCCTTAACTTTATTCCTCTGAGCAAACAGTCTGTGAACCAAGATTGGCGTATGTTGTGCATTTTACATTCTATATTTTTTCATTACTTACATGTTAACTAATATGTATTTATTGCCATGTGAATATTAATATGTAAAAATTGTTGGTGGATGTCTAAGTCATTTGAGGCTGGCAACCTCAGCGTATAGAATGAGGATTTCTTGAACCACCACTGCAAGGGCTGGTGAATGCTTTATTGATAGTTTCTTAAAGAGAACTAAACGCACAGGCAGTCCCAAGTTCCATAGGAAGCAGGGAAGGAAAGATGAAAGAAATGATGTACATTCTAATTATAATATTTACAGTGTCAAACCAGTGTAAATGTCTATGTAAACGTATTCACTTTAAAATTAATAAAATTTTTCAAACTTTTCAGCCAGTGCACATGTAAATGAAAACATATTCAATCTATTTGGTGAACATTTTCAACCAGTGTACATGTAACTGATAACATATTCAATCTTTATTGTGAACGTTTTTCACCTAGTGTAGATGTAAATGTAAAAATATTATATCTATACTATTAACCTTATCCTTTGAATGTAAAGTAAATATAAAGCTTCTCAAATTTAAATGCAAAGAAAGGTTTCTCTCGAGGGATTAAGCTTAATTCTTATCGAGGGTATAGTTTGAGGTAGATGGGATGGTGGAATAGGAAGATCGGGACATATAAGTATGTGTCGGGAAACTCAATACTCAGAGGGTATTCGTTTCTCTTCTTTTACCATGCTAGTTGGTGGTACCAGCTGAGGGTACTAATCTCTGGAACAAAGTGAGGGTAGAAGTAGACTGACGTCGAGCTAGATACCATCATCAGAGGGTCAGAGATGCGGGGGAGCTTTGCAATTAATCCCTGATCTGACTTTGAACGTGCTGCGCCTTTAATCTTGACCAGAGACGCAAGAACTCCAGTGACCTATCTGCACCGAACCCAAAAACCCAGAGGGAGAAGAAACTACTATTTGCAGCTAAGTCAAACCTAAAAGCTGCCAAGTGACTTCTTACATAAACCACCATACCATCACACGGCGATGAGTATTTTCTGTTAAAGATTATTTAATTTTTTTTTAAACTGTTAAAACTTTGTTAATTATTAAATTTGTTATTTGTAAATATACAAATTTAACGTCAATTTAATCATTTTGAATGTATTGCATGTTTGTCCCAGTCAATGTACTAAATACATTCCAAACAGAGCTATACCTGTATAATAAGAATTCCACTGAGTAAATCAGGGTGGGGTGAACGAGCTGAAATTTATAATTACTTAAATCTTCATAAAAGACGGCGGATCAGATATAAGTTAACAATTGCCCAGCCCAACGCGGTATTGTTCTTGACTTCTGAAATATCTTATGAGTACTCCCTTGAGATAGAAGCATCATAATCCTTCTATTTACAACTCTACCAAGAATAATCTTGCGCGAAGGTAGACACCTTTGAAGACCCGCATTAGATACTCTTAAGTTTTGGCCACTGTTGGACTGTTACTGCAAAGCAGGGGAGGCAATTCCGTGACAAAATCAACTATTGTTAATCAGAAAGCATCCAACAGCAGAAGGTCTGGCTATAGGGCATGGGGACGCAGCAGAGGAAGGTGGATAAACAGTGTGAAGAAAATCTTGAAGAAACATGCCCTGTAAAGTGGCCAAGATAATACATCTCACACCAGAGGTTACCTCACACTCTCTGTCTGGTTTCATGTCATTGTCACGAGTTGCCTCCCCTTGCTCTGCAGTAGTAGTCCAACAGTGGTCCAAAACCAAGAGTAGCTAATGTGGGTCTTCAAAGGTGTCCACCTTCGCACAAAATAACTCTTGGAAGAGTTGTAGATAGAAGGATATTGGTTCTTGTACCTCGAGGGAGTTATTCCCATGATATTTCAGAGGTCAAGAACAATGCTGAATTAGTGTGAGGACGTAAACTTTTTATCTGACCCGCAGCCTTTTGTGAAGATGTGTATTGTATGATTTAGCTCGTTCAAGCCCCCAGCTGAGTTAATTCGGCAACATTCCTCTTATTTTTATTAAGGTTCTTATTGGTTCTTCAGATGTAGATATAACTATATATATATATATATATATATATATATATATATATATATATATATATATATATATATATATATATATATATATATATATATATATATTGTAGCACATTAAAAACGCACCACTATTATATATACTGATGCCGAGAAGCTGGAAAAAAATGTGGGAATGGATATTCCCCGTGTTTGTCATGAGGTATAGAGCGAATGGCTGCTGGAATGGAAAGTGCATTATTCAACTCACGGATTAGTGTACAGACTACATGAAAACAATTAAAGTTACACGTGCAACACGATTCCCAAAAGCTATGACCCTGAAAATGTGTACGCGTTGTGGCAGTATACTCGGTATAAAAAGGCCGTTGAGACAAAACACCCAGTACATGTGCTTGAAATGCCAAGACTATCTGAAAACGACCGCCAACCAGTCATTGGTATGTTGGAGACCGGAATGAGCTCGCGGGCCATTGCCAGAATGATGCATTGCCACCACAGCACTATTGTACGTTTCAATGAACGTTACGGAACCACTGGCAGTGACGGAGGTAGACTTCGGAGTGGCCAACCACGAGTTACTACCCCTGCACAAGATTGTCATATTGTGCTGAGTCACCTAAGGAATCCTTCTCTCCCGGCAAGTCAAACAGCAAGAGCAATAGTGGGTAGACGTGGGCAAGTCTCTCGAATGACAGTCATACGACGACTCAGAGATACAGGCCTTACTGCAAGACGACCTTATGTTGGGCCAAACTTGACTCACAGACATCGTCAGCAGCGCCTGCAATGGGCAGAGCAACATGTCAGATGGACTAGACTGCAGTGGAATGCTGTCCTATTCACAGACGAGAGCAGATTCAACATATCCTTTGCTGATGGACGTATGCGGATTTGGCTACGGTGTGGAGAGCACTTTGCAGATTGCTGTGTTCGTCAGCACAACCGATTTGAAGGTGGCAATATTCAAAATTTGGGGAGGATTCAGTTTTCACCATCGCTTGCCTCTTCACGTCTTCCGTGGAAATATTAATGCTGTGACATATCGAGATGAGGTTCTGGATGCATTGGTTGCTCCTGCATTCACAAATTATCCAGACTTGTAGCTTCTCCAGCAGGATAACGCACGTGCGCACACCGCATGCATTACGCAGCAATATCTACAGCAGCAGAACATTGTGACGATTAATTGACCTGCCCCATCACCAGACATGTCCCCTATAGAACATCTGTGGGACGAGCTTGGACGAAGAGTCTACAGGCAAGGTTCTCCAGCTAATCTGCAACAGCTCGAAGCTGCTCTTACACGTGAATGGGAATTTATTCCCCGGAATATCCTTCAAAGATCTGTGCGTTCCATGCGGAGCCGCTGCCAAGCTTGTTTGCAAGCACACAGTATACATGCATAGATGCATTCATGCATACTTGCATACATGCACACATGCGCACGCGCGCAGGCACGCACACACACACACACACATACACACATATATATATAAATATATCTCTTCTTTGATCCTTAGCCGCCGACCGTCAAAGCAGTCAGTGGCCATCATGCCTAGTGGCGTCTTGTAGGGCAACAACAAATTGATTCCATTTTGCTCGGTCTGCGGCCATCCTTCGTACAGTGCCCCAACTCTGGTTCATTCTTTGCATCTCAGCCTCCACAGTCCTCCGCCAGGTTGTTTTTGGTCGGCCTCTCTTTCGTTTTCCTTCAGGGGTCCAAAGCATAGCTGTTCTTGTGATTGCATCGAGGTCTCTTCTGAGGACATGGCCAACCCAGCTCCAGCGTCTGCCAGCTATGATGGTGTGCATGTCCTCTTGCTTGCTCCGAGTAAGCAGATCTTGGTTGGTGATGGTATTCGGCCAAACGATTCGGTGAATTTTTCTTAGGCATGTTGCACGCACGAACGCACGCACGCACGCACGCACGCACGCACGCACGCACGCACGCACACACACACACATATATATATATATATATATATGTGACAGGGGCGTTAGGTGGTACCTCACACCCCAGACCCGTGCACCAAGAAAATTTATAAAGGATCGTTTGACAGGGGTTGCAATTATTGGTTGCTTGCAACCCTCTCAGCAGCAGACTTAACAATTCAAGCAACCCAAAGCCTTATGCAGATCAACATTTAATTCTACCGAACAGAACCGAACACCAAACAAACAATCCAACAAACAATCAAACGAACACCCAGTCAGTGTTCATAGACTGTCTGAAAAACAATAAATAAAACAATGTCTAAGTGAACATCAATAGCATGGATAATAACACTTACCATACAGAAAACATGCGCCCACCTGATATCATCAACTATCTCACACACTCATGCGTGTCGTCCAATGCGACTAGTATGGTGTTGTGCATGAGGGTGGCAATCGCACCGGGTAACATAGGTTGCTACCGAAACCACTACTGCAAGAGCATCTGAATGCTTCATGCTGAGACAAACCACACCGGTGGCCCCATGCTCCCTCAGGAGCGGAGGAGAGAAATATACAACTCTAAGTACGCCCACGTGCTCTCACAAACCATGTTCACATAACAATAATAATCAACTGGACATAAAATAATATTCTTCAATACATGTACAACAAATAATCTCAATAATGAGAATTAACTACTACCTCTCAACCGACCCACATCAATACTCGTTCCCGCACTCTGAACATGTCGTAAGTGACGACTGGTGCGCCTGGCCACAAACGTGAAATACACTAAATTACTCTTACATAAAGAATACAATATAATTATTCTTGGCTTTAACCAAAAACTGGAACTAAATACACCGCGTGTCGCTCGGCATAACATATTATAGGTTTAACACGCGGAGCGTGTTTGCTCAGACTCGCTATCACCGCCTTTTATCACCACGAGGTTGCTATCTTGCGATTGTTAATCTTATCTAAATTTCGCAGTGAAATAGCCTCACACTATGTCTGCCTTTCTGAAGAATGAAATAATCGCTCTTAAACTTTCACATCTATCTATCTATCTATTTATTCCATTAAACATTAAAATAGCCACATCGATATAATTTCAGAATCCTAGAAAACTAATGCTAATTTAAATTAACTCACGTGCTCAAGGCATTTACAGCTTGGCTCTTGTGTGTCTTCTTCGTCTGTTCTCACTGGGCGGCTGTCTCAACAATCCCAGTTTCGCCACTTGCTACCCCTTTTATAGGCACTGGCCTAACCACTCAATTTACTGCGCGCTTACGCGCATTAATCTGCGCCACACAGATTGTGGTGAAGTGGGATGTTATAAATATTTATAAGGGACTTAGTGTACTGACTGAGATCAGCTGTGAAGGTATATATATATATCTAATAAGAGTAGTATATTATATATATAACCTTACTTGCTACCACATATCTATATATCTCAGTCAGAATTATTCTGGAATAGTGTGATGCTACGTTATGTGTCTAGGGTATGAGTATGGTGAAGTGTAAGTCACAACAACAGACAGATAAACAATTTAATTTAATCCACTACTCTTGACAACACTGTGACACTCACATACATATAACACTCTACAAAGATATCTTAAAAGAGTCACTAATAAACTTTCAAATAACAATATGTATTCATTACTGGCATGAATGAATATGTGTCCTGATTCAACTACAAGGGAACCAGGAATCACAATCAATTTAAATTACAAGTTATGTACAGAATGTATTTAATATGAATATTGTAGTGACATATATTATTACAAATGTTCTATGTGTGTCAGTTGTGTAGTGGTAAAATGAGGTAATACTGGTTTTGTTTTGTTCAAGCTCTGTTGGTATTTGTCATCATGACTTCAATAGTTTGTCTTTAGGGACTATTATTGGAGATGTTCACAGTTCCTGATTTTAAGACAAGTAAATTCCCCTCTTAATGTTAATTTTTAAAAAATCAGTTCAAGATGAGGGGACATAATGTTGAGCTCAGCTGGCCAACTCTGCTTATCTTAGTGATGGCGGCAGGAAAGGACTCCTCTGCTCGAATTCTCCTCTGGGCTCAGGAGACACCTCACTGATAGCTAAAAAGACCAAGGAGTATGCTGTCCGACTCTGGATTCAGCAAATCTCTGACCAGGTGCTGCTCACTACCATCAAGACCACTGTCCCTGAAATCAAGAAGGATGTACCTTCTACTTCATAACTAATTTATATTCTCTTTTACACTGATCACAATACAGCACAAACATTGCGTTCAGAGCGTTAGGCCAACAGTCAGCTTCATTTGAAATACTTTATTCCAGTATTACCCTTCTTAATGGTTACTACGCCTCTGCACTTCCAGCATTATTTCTTTCTAGTCCATCATCCAGGTGTCAGTGTACTACTTGGCCATTCCATGCCGTTTTACTTCTCTCCGACACCCTCTGTTCAGGCTGGAGCATTATAGGCTTTACCTCACGTTTGCCACTGAACTACACATATATATACAGGCATAAATCAACAATTCACATTCAATTTTTCATTAAAAGATACTGAATGGTTCAAGCTTACCACAATTTCATGAAAATAAACACAGATACGTTGATTAGCAATGAATTCTGGCACAAACTGGCACAAATTCCGTTCTGCCTATGTTCCAGGCTTTTATTTTAGCAAAAATATGAGCTGGCTTCAACGCACTGTTGCTTTATCAAGCTTATTTGAATTAGTGGTCTCGAACTAACGCTCCCAAGTGTGTATATCAGCGAGACTGGCCAATGAGCCACGTTTCGACAAGTGTTTGAAAAAATGTTATCTTTTCCCGTCTCCCCTAACAACCAAGATAGTATTTATAGCCCGACCAATCGTGGTTAGGCTTTCATTTGTTGCGCTCCAATCAATTTGGAGTTTACATGGTAGGCTATTTCTGTAACGTAAATTTTTTTCAAACACGTTAAAAAAAAATCTTATGAGCAGAAATGATTTTATGCTGTCAGGCACCCCCAATATTTTATTTTGGGTATAATTTATTAATTCCTGGACTATTTGCGTAACGTTTTACATATTATTTGTCAGCAAACCCTAAGGAACCCAAAAATACTAATTTAAAGGAGCTACGTGGCTGCGTTCAAAATATGCAATTTCTTCTATCTCCTGTTTAAAAGATGTGCTGTCTGGGTACTGTTATGTTTTCAACCGTAAACCCATCTAATGTTATCTTTTCTAATAAGAGTCTGTTATGATTTATAAACCTAACTCTGGGAAAGGGTAGTGTATTTTATCACTGTCCGTCTGAAAAAAAATTAGTGCATGTAGACTTACACGCGTGATGGTAGTAATTGTGTATCGCGCGAAGCGGGTTTAGTGGTCGGCTTTCTGCCTCTCCCTTCTCTTTTTATCCCTTTAGTCCATCTGTTCGTTCGTTTTGGTAACGCAGTATAATTAATGTTAGGGTTAATTTAGGTCATTACGCAGTACGTCTCAATGGTTTTCCAAGAAATACAGCACACGTTTCATTGAAGAAGGCGGGTAATAATACAGTAAGCTTTACTATCAACGTGAAAGCGTTACAATTTGCAGACGAAGCAGAAAACAAGGGGGATTTCGAGTACATTCTTTGTGACAGCACTGTTATTTTACCATTGCTCTTCTCTTTATTAATTTTATTTGTTAGGCTTCATATTTACCTAATAATTTATATATGTGGATTAGAATATTTCATGACACCTCCCCTCTTAAAACAGACATTATATGTCAGTCCTTTATTCTATATACACATAGAGAAATTTATTATTATTTCTGGGGTTTACGGTGATTCTCATCACACGGATGGCGGCTTAAAAAATCCGCTCCCAGATTTGTTTTTCCAGATATATATTCAATGCTAAAATTATATGGAGCCAGAAGCAAAGACCATCGGAGTAACCTAGAGTTCTCATGCTTAGCCTGTGCTAAAAACGATAAAGGTTTGTGGTCAGTTTGCAACTTAAATGCCTTCCCATATAGATAAATATTGAATTTCTTTATTGCCCATATTACTGCAAGACATTCTTTTTCGCTAGTTGAGTAGTTGATTTCAGCTTTATTCAACTTTCTGCTAGCATATGCCACTGGGCTTAATTCCCCATCCAATGCATCTGATTTCTGTAGTAAAGTTGCACCTAGCCCAATATTACTTGCATCCGTCCTTACTATGAATTCTTGACTTAAGTCAGGTAATTTCAAAATGGGTTTACTTGTGAGCTTTTCCTTCAATTCTTGGTAAGTCATTTCACATTGTGGTGTCCATGTAATGCGATCTGGATGTCCTTTACGTGTCAATTCCGTTAAAGGTGCACATATGGAATTAAAGTTTTTGATATACTTCTGGTAGAAACCACATAATGAGACAAAGGATCTCACGTCCTTCTTGGTTTGTGGTCTCGGGGCTTTCTGTAGTTTCTCTAAATTCTTTGGGTCAGGGGTCATGTTTCCCTGATAAACTGTGTGTCCCAAAAATTCCAATTCTTTACATCCAACGCAACATTTGGTTGGTCGGGCTGTTAAATTTGCCTCCCTAAGTCGATCAAACAGCATGTTCAGAGAGTCAATGTGTTCCTCAAATGTTTCTGTTGCTATAAGGATATCATCCATAAAATTTGTTATACAGGGATTATTCAGAGGATCCAATAATTTTCTCATCATTCTAGAGAAGACACTAGGCGCATTCTTCAATCCAAATGGCAATCTATTAAACTCATAGTGTCCTTCTGAGGTACTAAAAGCTAGGTATGGTCTAACCTCAGGCTTTACTGGAATCTGATAGTATCCTTTACTCAGATCCACTTTTGAGAAATATTTAGCTTTATTTAGTCTGGCAAACAGCTGATTTGTATCCGGCAATGGATCCACCTGTCCTTCTGTAATAGCATTCAGTCTCCTGTAATCTATACAGAGTCTATGTTCTCCAGAGGGCTTCCTTAAGAGTACAACACCGGAACTATACGAAGACTCACTGTGCGAAATAATTCCTTCCTTCAACAGATAGTCTATCTCTTCCTTCAAAGCTTTTCCTTAGCAAACGGAATCGAATATGGTTTCATACAGACAGGTGTGGAGTCTATAGTTTCATATCATATTCCAATAGGTTTGTATGCCCTGGTCGGTCTGTTAACACCTCTGCATGATTATTTAGAACCTGTTGCACTCTCTCTTTCTGAGTTTTCGTTAAATGTGTACTGATTTTCACCTGTGCTGCTGTCTCACAGGGGTGTAATGGATATTCAAATGATGAAAGTGGTTCCTTTTTCATCTCCATGGCGATGGACAAGGTCAACAAGTGTGTCTCTTCCTGATGTTCTCTTTCCAAATATTTCTTCAGGAGATTCACATGATAGATTTTTTCTTTCCCCTTCTTATCTATCTTATAATTTGTTCTAGACACCTTCTCTAGAACTGTATATGGACCCTGCCATCCAATTTGTAACTTATTCTGACTCCCGGGCAAAAGAAGCAGTACCTTCTCTCCCACAGCCAAATTTCTGTCTTTCGCCTTCCTGTTATAATAGGCAGCATGTTTCTTCCTGGCTTGTTTCAAATTTTCATTGGCAAGTTTCCAGCCAGTTTTTAACCGAGTGGTCAGCTCATTCACATATTGGTATGAAGATGTAATGTTTTCCTCTGCCTTTTCATCAGTCCACGTTCTTAACAAAGCTTCAAGTGGACCTTTTATTGGCCTTCCAAACAATAATGTTGCCGGGGCCATACCGGTTGAACTATGGGGTACCTCCCGATAAGCAAAGAGGGCGGCGTGCAGGTACTGGTCCCATGTATCTGGTTTTTCGTGTGCCAACTTTCTCAGGATCGACATCAATGTGCCGTTAAATCTTTCCACTTGGCCGTTCCCTTGGGGATGATACACACTACAATGGAAGTGTTTGGCCTGGAAGATCCTGAAAACTTCTTCAGTTAGTTTCCCCTTGAACTGAGAGCCATTATCAGTCAAGATTTGATTGGGAAAGCCTAACCTTGTGAAAATTGTGAGCAATGCCTCTGCCACATGTTTTGAATCAATCGATGACAGGGCTACTGCCTCTCCCCACATAGAACAAGTGTCCACCAGAGTCAGAATGTAGCTGTTCCTTCTCTTGGTTCGGGTGAGAGGTCCCACAAGATCCACGGCAACTCTCTCAAAGGGTGTTCCCACTATGGGCATTTCCCCCAGAGTTGCTGGTGCAGTCCAATGTTTAGGTGCTACTCGTTGGCACTCTGGACAGGATTTTACATATCGTTTGATATCTTCAGTTATTCCTGGCCAGAAATAGTGACAAGCTATTCGCTGTCCTGTTGCGCTGATTCCCATATGACCACTGAAGGGAATCGCATGCCCTAGTTCCAACACTTTAGTCCTATATGAAGTGGGAAGGACCAGCTGTCCGTGACCATTGGATTCAGATCCAGCCTTCCTATATATCAATTTGTTCTTCATATAAAACTCTCCCTTGCCTGGAGGTGTATGAGATTTGGGCAACTTCTTGAAACATGGCTTGAGTGTTTTGTCCTCAGCCTGTGCCTTCCTCATCTCATCTGGGTGAGTATTTATTGGATTATCCTCCTCCTTCTTTGTCTGTGATCTGGTCTGCACTGTTGCCAATATCACAGGTCTCTTGGGATTCCCCAAGAAGACATATCTACACCCCAATATTAGAGGGTAGATTGGCTCATTTATCACTGCTGCTTTTATGATTCCTTCCACATATCGCGTTTTCACTTTTATTCGGGCGACGGGAAGTGTCATGGTAGCTACATCCTTGGTTGCAGTTTGAATCTCCACTGTTTCTGTGGTGTATTGATCGGCCTGCACCAGGTGAGAACTCACAACGGAATCGTAATCTAAACCGGTATCATATAAACATCTTATAGTGACACCATTACAGATGACATCTTCACACACTGGGGGGTGGTATGGTTCCTGTAATTCTTCAGGTTTGCCCTTCTTTTCCTTTTTCCCCGATGTCATAGCAGCAAAATGAGGAGGTTTCCTTCTACAATGGTCAGTGTCATGATTGTTCATCTTACAATTTTTACACCACCTTTTTCCTTGGTTGAAAGATTTTCTTTCATCATATTTCCTTTCATCGAATTGTGGGAATTTATTTTTATTGTCATACCGTGGCCTATCAAATTGGTGCTTACCTTTATTTTGATCCCTAGGATCAAATTTATTAAAGTTCTGTGGTGCCCTAAAGTTGTCCACCTGTTTCTTTTTATTACCTGTTACCTCTGCTTGAGCTGCTTGATACCTTTCAGCAACATTTAGCAACTCACCCAGCCTCTCTGCACCTTGTTCCATGAGAAACTTTCTCAGGTCTGGAGCCATGGACTCTCTTAGTTGCTCTATAAGGACCATTTCCTTAAGATCTTGGGTTTTCCCCAGAGAAGTCCATTTCTCCAAGTATGTCTCTATTCGTGCAGAGAACTGGTGATAGGTTTCACCTGACAGTAGTTTAGCATTCCTAAATTTTTTCCTGTAAAACTCTGCATTCTTTTCATACCTTAACAAAAGAGCCTGCTTTAGCATGTCATAATTTTCCTGATCACCTCTGCTCATTTTTGCAAAAACTTCATAAGCTGCCCCACGAAGTCCCTGAGATAACTTTAAGCTCCACCTTTCTCTCTCTAACCCATACGTGGTAGCTAATAGTTCGTACCTATTTATATAGCTCTCAATATCATCGTCTTTCTCAACAAAATGATCTAAATGAAAATTCATAGCTGAGGTTGAGGCTCCTTGAGTAACCGTAGCATCAGAGGCAAAGGGACTGGCACCATTTTCAGGAGCATGGCCTTGAAACTCAAACTCCCTTAGTCGTAACTCATGTTCCCTTTGTAATCTCTTCTCCTCCTTTTCTGCTTCCCTCTCTGCAGCTAATCTCTTCTCTTCTCTTTCTGCAGCTAATTTCTTCTCTTCCCTTTCTGCAGCCAATCGTTTGTCTTCTCTTTCTGCCTCCAATTTCTTAGCCTCAGCCTCAATCTGCAACCTCTTAATTTCCCTTTCAGCCTCTAACCTTCTTTCGGCTTCAAACCTTCTTTCTTCGCGTTCAATAAATTTGTCACATTCCGTCGTGACATAGGCAACCATAACTTGCCCATCTAATCCTAACTCTTTTGCAGTCTGAACCGCAGCAGATCGAAATTTGGCCAGGTCCGCCATTGTCTATCAGGTAAATTAATACAATGTCTAACCAACAATTCAATCTCTAATGGACAACACAGGCACCGTGAGCTCAACCTTATTTAATTCCACCCAAGGATACCTTTTAATTCTTATATTCCCTGAAGTGAATTACCCCCAATATTTTTAATAGTTAAAGATTCAAAATCCCGGACGAGCCCCAATATATGTGGTGAAGTGGGATGTTATAAATATTTATAGGGGACTTAGTGTACTGACTGAGATCAGCTGTGAAGGTATATATATCTAATAAGAGTAGTGTATTATATATAACCTTACTTGCTACCACATATCTATATATCTCAGTCAGAATTATTCTGGAATAGTGTGATGCTACGTTATGTGTCTAGGGTATGTGTATGATGAAGTGTAAGTCACAACAACAGACAGATAAACAATTTAATTTAATCCACTACTCTTGACAACACTGTGACACTCACATACATATAACACTCTACAAAGATATCTTAAAAGAGTCACTGATAAACTTTCAAATAACAATATGTATTCATTACTGGCATGAATGAATATGTGTCCTGATTCAACTACAAGGGAACCAGGAATCACAATCAATTTAAATTACAAGTTATGTACAGAATGTATTTAATATGAATATTGTAGTGACATATATTATTACAAATGTTCTATGTGTGTCAGTTGTGTAGTAGTAAAATGAGGTAATACTGGTTTTGTTTTGTTCAAGCTCTGTTGGTATTTGTCATCATGACTTCAATAGTTTGTCTTTAGGGACTAGTATTGGAGATGTTCACAGTTCCTGATTTTAAGACAAGTAAATTCCCCTCTTAATGTTAATTTTTAAAAAGTCAGTTCAAGATGAGGGGACATAATGTTGAGCTCAGCTGGCCAACTCTGCTTATCTTTAGTGATGGCGGCAGGAAAGGACTCCTCTGCTCGAATTCTCCTCTGGGCTCAGGAGACACCTCACTGATAGCTAAAAAGACCAAGGAGTATGCTGTCCGACTCTGGATTCAGCAAATCTCTGACCAGGTGCTGCTCACTACCATCAAGACCACTGTCCCTGAAATCAAGAAGGATGTACCTTCTACTTCATAACTAATTTATATTCTCTTTTACACTGATCACAATACAGCACAAACATTGCGTTCAGAGCGTTAGGCCAACAGTCAGCTTCATTTGAAATACTTTATTCCAGTATTACCCTTCTTAATGGTTACTACGCCTCTGCACTTCCAGCATTATTTCTTTCTAGTCCATCATCCAGGTGTCAGTGTACTATTTGGCCATTCCATGCCGTTTTACTTCTCTCCGACACCCTCTGTTCAGGCTGGAGCATTATAGGCTTTACCTCACGTTTGCCACTGAACTACACATATATATACAGGCATAAATCAACAATTCACATTCAATTTTCATTAAAAGATACTGAATGGTTCAAGCTTACCACAATTTCATGGAAATAAACACAGATACGTTGATTAGCAATGAATTCTGGCACAAACTGGCACAAATTCCGTTCTGCCTATGTTCCAGGCTTTTATTTTAGCAAAAATGTGAGCTAGCTTCAACGTACTGTCGCTTTATCAAGCTTATTTGAATTAGTGGTCTCGAACTAACGCTCCCAAGTGTGTATATCAGCGAGACTGGCCAATGAGCCACGTTTCGACAAGTGTTTGAAAAAATGTTATCTTTTCCCGTCTCCCCCAACAACCAAGATAGTATTTATAGCCCGACCAATCGTGGTTAGGCTTTCATTTGTTGCGCTCCAATCAATTTGGAGTTTACATGGTAGGCTATTTCTGTAACGTAAATTTTTTTCAAACACGTTTAAAAAAAATCTTATGAGCAGAAATGATTTTATGCTGTCAGGCACCCCCAATATTTTATTTTGGGTATAATTTATTAATTCCTGGACTATTTGCGTAACGTTTTACATATTATTTGTCAGCAAACCCTAAGGAACCCAAAAATACTAATTTAAAGGAGCTACGTGGCTGCGTTCAAAATATGCAATTTCTTCTATCTCCTGTTTAGAAGATGTGCTGTCTGGGTACTGTTATGTGTTCAAACGTAAACCCATATAATGTTGTCTTTTCTAATAAGAGTCTGTTATGATTTATAAACCTAACTCTGGGAAAGGGTAGTGTATTTTATCACTGTCCGTCTGAAAAAAAATTAGTGCATGTAGACTTACACGCGTGATGGTAGTAATTGTGTATCGCGCGAAGCGGGTTTAGTGTTCGGCTTTCTGCCTCTCCCTTCTCTTTTTATCCCTTTAGTCCATCTGTTCGTTCGTTTTGGTAACGCAGTATAATTAATGTTAGGGTTAATTTAGGTCATTACGCAGTACGTCTCAATGCTTTTCCAAGAAATACAGCACACGTTTCATTGAAGAAGGCGGGTAATAATACAGTAAGCTTTACTATCAACGTGAAAGCGTTACAATTTGCAGACGAAGCAGAAAACAAGGGGGATTTCGAGTACATTCTTTGGGACAGCACTGTCATTTTACCATTGCTCTTCTCTTTATTAATTTTATTTGTTAGGCTTCATATTTACCTAATAATTTATATATGTGGATTAGAATATTTCATGACACAGATAACACACGCGATTATTGCTCCAGAATGCATGAAAACACAGATATACACAACTAGAGCAAAAACACTACTAATATGTAGGCTTATTATGGCCTTGTAATAAATCTGCTTGAAGATAACGTGATCAAAAGGCACTAAACCACATAGACAACATGACTGCCCAGATGGGGCCAGCGCCGAGAACGACTGACCTCAAGATGGCGCTGTCACATATTCCCCGCCTGATTTTGTTGTCGTCCCGACAACTGCACTAAATCAGGCGCTTCAGTCGTATTCTCCAAATCTGGAGGATCACCTTTTCCTTCACTTCGTCTCAGGTCATTGCTGGTTACTCTAATGCTCGGACTCGCTCTGTCCATTCGTTGGATGATATATGGACCCCCTGTCATTGTGGGAGCACGAACTACAACGTACTCGTCTTCTGACCACATATCACGAATCTCGGATCTCTCAGCGTCGTGCATTCTCTTCTTCACCAATTCTCCGACCTGTAGTGGAGTAGAACACGACAGCTTGTCACATCTCTCTTTCCGGACTGCTGCAAAACTCTGCAACGGTGGCTCTGCTCTTACGTGCGCCCCTCGTAGCCTGGAAACGTGTCCTTCAACGAGTTTTAGATGAGTCTCCTCCTCTAAATGCCGACCACTTTTCCTGGCGCCCTTATGGTGACAGTTGCCACGGCCATCTCTTGGCTTGCACTGTGACGGCAATGTAGATGTGTTGGTACGCTTAGAGAGGGCGCTCTTTGATGGGCAAACCGATATCAAATGGTCCGGGGACCTACAATGGAAACATCGTTTAGGAAGCGGGCCCTGGGGACACCTGGCTGCCACGTGGTTCGAAAGGTCTCCACAGTTGAAGCATCTTATTTTCCTAGGCTTCCTCGGTGTCCTGGGTCGCCTCCTGCTACCCTTACATCCCTGGCCGCCTTTGACTTTCCTCCCTGCAATAAGCACCTCACACTCCGGTCGACCACCAACCCTCTTTATCTTTGAGCCATTCTGCTCCCCTTCTGTAACCTGACTCCCAGCCGCAGAGGGGTCTAGTTTAACGCCTGTGGACATCGATTCTGTACGTGGCCTAGTTCTCTGCATCTAAAACAACGAACTGTCCTGGTACGTCTCCCCTGCTCCTGAGACATCGCATCAATTTTAGCCTCTAATTGAGCCACCTGTGCTCTCAGCCGCTCTACTTCTGCGTTTAATGCATGCGTATCTGACACAGTCTCTGTTCTTGCCACTTCAACACTGGCAACACAAGCCCCCAAAGCTGCTTCGACACTGGCAACACCAGCCCCAGAAGTGGGTTCAGTCTCCAAAAACCGTAGGGCATAGTCCCTCACCGACGTGAACGATGCTGTAGGCTCCTTGATGATCATTTCTTTTGCGAACTTTCTTAGTAGGTCATCTCTCAGACAAGCAGCAAACTGGTCACGAAGAAAGGATGGCGCCAAAGGAGTGACGTTGTTCTGCTTTTGTGCCCTTACAACACTTTCAAACACCTCGTGAATGCGATGGGAGAATTCCCAAAGAGACTCCCTTGCACCTTGCCGGGTAGAGTAAAACGTGGCCATTACTTCTGGGATGCTCCGACGCTCCCCATACACCCTAAGAATGGAATGTAGCATCGATTCTGGGTCACCATCATCAGCCTGAATCCTCAGCTCCCTGCGGACACTTGGGGTCACACTGTCAAGGATAACATCTGCCTGGTCCTCTTTACTCATCATCCCTACTCTCCAGGCAGCTCTCACCTCTCTGACATATTCCTCGGCCGTATGACCCGTGCGCTCCCCAAAGCACCGCACTCTCTTGTGAGTAGGTACCACGATGTACTGTACTTGTTCTGGTTGACGATCCAGCCCTACTACAGGGTCATCCACCTCAGCCACATCTTCGTTATCAGTTCTACTAGCAGCGCGTGTGTTGCGTGCCGCCATCTTGTTGCCAGTAGAGTTGACTAGAAATCTTGACAAACTGGATGATCCCGTCCCTCGCCTTGCACTGAACTGGGTGTTCTACTGTTTCGGCTGTTGCTGCTCTGATTGCTGAAGAGTTGCTTCACTGCGTGCTGTCTGTCAATCCTGTCGACGACGCCACTTGTGACAGGGGCGCTAGGGGTACCTCACACCCAAGACCCGTGCACTAAGAAAATTTATAAAGGATCGTTTGACAGGGGTTGCAATTATTGGTTGCTTGCAACCCTCTCAGCAGCAGACTTAACAATTCAAGCAACCAAAAGCCTTATGCAGATCAACATTTAATTCTACCGAACAGAACCGAACACCAAACAAACAATCCAACAAACAATCAAACGAACACCCAGTCAGTGTTCATAGACTGTGTGCAAAACAATAAATAAAACAATGTCTAAGTGAACATCAATAGCATGGATAATAACACTTACCATACAGAAAACATGCGCCCACCTGATATCATCAACTATCTCACACACTCATGCGTGTCGTCCAATGCGACTAGTATGGTGTTGTGCGTGAGGCTGGCAATCGCACCGGGTAACATAGGTTGCTACCGAAACCACTACTGCAAGAGCATCTGAATGCTTCATGCTGAGACAAACCACACCGGTGGCCCCATGCTCCCTCAGGAGCGGAGGAGAGAAATATACAACTCTAAGTACGCCCACGTGCTCTCACAAACCATGTTCACATAACAATAATAATCAACTGGACATAAAATAATATTCTTCAATACATGTACAACAAATAATCTCAATAATGAGAATTAACTACTACCTCTCAACCGACCCACATCAATACTCGTTCCCGCACTCTGAACATGTCGTAAGTGACGACTGGTGCGCCTGGCCACAAACGTGAAATACACTAAATTACTCTTACATAAAGAATACAATATAATTATTCTTGGCTTTAACCAAAAACTGGAACTAAATACACCGCGTGTCGCTCGGCATAACATATTATAGGTTTAACACGCGGAGCGTGTTTGCTCAGACTCGCTATCACCGCCTTTTATCACCACGAGGTTGCTATCTTGCGATTGTTAATCTTATCTAAATTTCGCAGTGAAATAGCCTCACACTATGTCTGCCTTTCTGAAGAATGAAATAATCGCTCTTAAACTTTCACATCTATCTATCTATCTATTTATTCCATTAAACATTAAAATAGCCACATCGATATAATTTCAGAATCCTAGAAAACTAATGCTAATTTAAATTAACTCACGTGCTCAAGGCATTTACAGCTTGGCTCTTGTGTGTCTTCTTCGTCTGTTCTCACTGGGCGGCTGTCTCAACAATCCCAGTTTCGCCACTTGCTACCCCTTTTATAGGCCCTGGCCTAACCACTCAATTTACTGCGCGCTTACGCGCATTAATCTGCGCCACACAGATAACACACGCGATTATTGCTCCAGAATGCATGAAAACACAGATATACACAACTAGAGCAAAAACACTACTAATATGTAGGCTTATTATGGCCTTGTAATAAATCTGCTTGAAGATAACGTGATCAAAAGGCACTAAACCACATAGACAACATGACTGCCCAGATGGGGCCAGCGCCGAGAACGACAGACCTCAAGATGGCGCTGTCACACACATATATATATATATATATATATATATATATATATATATATATATATATATATATATATATATATATATATATATATATATATATATATACTAGAGGTTGTGGATCATTTGTATTGTTTTCTCTCAGTAATGATTAGTTCAACTATGAATTTGTCAAAATCAACATATACAAATTTAATGATCAATTACTTTGAAACGAATGTAAATAAATATGACTGGTGATTATGGAAATTACTTCGGTTTCTTCACCGAAAAAGTCATGGTTCATGAATCTAATCGAAATAGAGTTCGGTAGCTTTTGGCTTGTTAAAAATGGGACTTGCCAAAATGCTGAAGTGCCGATGCTGCTTTTCCGTAGATTCGTCTCTGTGATGAGGGGCACGTTTCCAGATCAATCAGGAAGTAGCCGCTCATGGTCAAAGCAAGAATCTTCAGGTGTCGATCTCAAGCTTCGAACGACAGTCTAGTAGTACAGTAAATGGTCTCTCCGGGACGTACCGCAAATAGTCGGGTCGCCTCGTACTGGTACATAAAACTCAATAATTGAGAAATTTTAGACTTCTTGCTCAGTAGAATAGTCTTGGCAAAATAACACAGATGAGTCGAACTCACGTCTGGGGTATTATGTCTATTTCAGAATCCCTCTGTGTCATGTGAGTGGTCCTGTAGAATTCCGGGTTCCGTATTAATGTTGATACGTTTTCTACTGATGTACAGAGATGCGTTTAATACGTTTTGTCCTGTCCTATAAATTCAGAATCCAACTCTATTCTTTTCTGTGGCGAGGTCCGAGGTGTCTACGTTGACGACTTATGAATGCAGTGAAACGTTTTCTACGTTGTATCATAGGTTCACGGCCCACGCTTCCACCTGGCGTTTTCGACAAAACTTCCAATCAGCGCGATTGTTTATTGGCGTCTCAAATTCCAGACAATACATTCAAAGTACATGTTATGATAGAGAATGATATGATATGTTATGATATGACTTGTTATGATAACTTTTCCTCATGTAGTATTTTCCATGATTTATGCGTTTGAAAAATTCAAACAGTCATCGCCCATATATGGAGTTGTGATATCCGTAAAATGTTGTCAAAATTGACTTATATCACATTTCCTGCTCGCTCTTCCAAATGTCTTCCAAGATCTATAATCACCTGTCTCAAACAGTCGAGTCGGAAGTAATTATGCAATCTTAAGCAAACACTTCATGCTTGAATCTACCAGGAGTCAATGTAGTATTAACACGTTTAGTGATTCAATTAATCTCTCAGGGATGGGCGATACGCTTGGCTGGACATACGGCGGGAAGTGTGACAAATGAAAACAATGACTCTAGTACGAAGTTCTGTGTAGCGAAAATGAGAAATAATAGAAAAAGGGGAGACAGAGGAAAATTAAAGAAAAATTGGTCCAATTTCGTGAGTCATTTACTAATTTCCCTTTTTGCACTTTATAGAGCATGTAGCCACCAGGTTTCTTCTCTATTTAGTTCCAGGTATCTTCAATCACGGCCTGTTTTCTTCTCCACTTTCTCCGTGGTTTATTATCTACTTACTCCCTGTTTATTCTCTATTTACTCCTGTTTTTTTTTCTCTACTTACTCCCTGGTTTATTCTCTACTTACTCCCTGGTTTATTCTCTAATTACTCCCTGTTTTCTTCTCTACTTAATGCATGGTTTCTTCTCTACTTACTTCCTGTTTTCTTCTTAACTTTACTCCCTGGTTATTATCTATTTACATCCTGGTGTATTCTCTGTTTACTCCCTGGTGTATTCTCTGCTTACTCTCTGCTTTCTTCTTAACTTACTCCCTGGTTTATTCTCTACTTACTCCCTGTTTTCTTCTCTACTTAATGCATGGTTTCTTCTCTACTTACTTCTGTTTTCCTCTTAACTTTACTCCCTGGTGTATTCTCTACTTATGCCCTGGTGTATTCTCTGAGTACTCTCAGCTTTCTTCTTAACGTACTTCGTGGTTTATTCTCCATGTTTACTTCTCAACGTGCTCCCTGTATTTTTCTCTACATTCTCCCTGTTTTCTTCTTAATTTACCACCTTGTTTGTTTTCCACTTACTACCTGTTTTCTGCTTAACTTACTCCCTTGTTTATTCTTTACTAACTCCTCTGATGTCTTCTCTACTTATTTCTGGTTTATTCTCTACTTCTTGATTTTTTCTCTACTTATTGCCTGTTTTCTAAAACTAAACACATAAAATTACCTATCCACCCTCTCATTATTGCCAGGAAATTAATAAGTTATTATTTCTCTATTATACAATCTGCCATCTCTTACTTCTGCACTCGTCATTTTTTTCAGGTATTATTTCGCAACTTGTCTGCTCCCCCTGCCATTAACTCTCTTGACGTGCACAAAACGACCTTGGTTGACAAACAAATCAGCTTTACTGGTTCCACGAAATATGTAGTTTCAGCATCTGAACAAACAGAGTTTGTATAAGTGCATAATATTCAATAGCGAGCTAACAACCTTAAGAAAAAAGGATAACCCTATAGCAGATATTGCCGTTGGGAAGTGAGGTGTTAATGACTTCACTCTACTAGGTCCAGATTTTTTATGAGGTGGAGTGACCTGTTCCCTTCCACGCTGCCTTTGCCTTCCATAATTCAAAAGCATAATCAGGTACACATTTGCAGCTTGATAAACTGCAGCGTAGCACTACTAGGTGGCGATCTCGGACACCGGTAACTTTGCCACGTGTAGTACGCTTTAACCACTCTTCCAATCGAACGTTCATAGGTAATATAGACATAAACTTAAAGACCATTAGAGAAAGGATGTGAAAACATTGGTTATTTTCTTTTGATCCTTAGTAGATAAAACATTCATCCTCATATCTTGTTTTCTCTCCTCATGGAGCATTGAACCACAACTACAGCTGGTCTTCATGCACGAAGCCTGAACCAAAGCGCATGCTCCGACAGGGGTGGCTTACGTATAAATGAGTTTTAAACGATAAGGATGTCGGCCATTATAACCTATACAAGTATATTTGTACGACCTGCTGTAGAAGTATCCATAGGAGCCTCAAATCTTCAGGAACTAGTGTGGATCTACTGTCCTGGTCATGCAGGAGTGCGCGACAATGAGAGAGCTAATAGATCAGCTTCGAGAGCACCTATAATGGAAACACTGAATATGAATAAAGGAGAAATACTTAAGACAATTAATGATCACCTGTTAGAGAACGACACTGCAATCGATGAGTTAACAAAGTTAAGATTGCTGGAATTTGGCTTGTAAGACTAACAGGGATGGAGGTATGAGAGGATTCATTTGTCGTGTATACAACCAGCCCGCTAAAGGAACAGTTAGCATTCATACCTCTCGACATTTGTTTAGTGAGACTGAGCACCTGTTGGTGTACCCGGAGTGCAGTGATGTCGATTCTGATCGACAATAACAACCAACCAACCAACCAGCCAGCCAGCCAGCCAGCCAGCCAGCCAGCCAGCCAGCCAGCCAGCCTGCCTGCCTGCCTGCCTGCCTGCCTGCCTGCCTGCCTGCCTGCCTGCCTGCCTACCTACCTACCTACCTACCTACCTACCTACCTACCTACCTATCTATCTATCTATCTATCTATCTATCTATCTATCTATCTATCTATCTATCTATCTATCTATCTATCTATCTATCTATCTATCTATCTATCTGTGATAGTTTCATTTGATTCTCAACCCAGATTCTTTTGCTTGTGTGATTGTTGTTATGTTGACCCTTGTGTATGTTCTCAACTTAATGATGACCGTAATGTCCTTGTCTTATGTTCACAGGCCGTAATTGTAAGCGCCGTACCTTTGTGGCCTACCTGGTTCCTATGACTGCTGAATGAGATTAAATTATCTGCCAATGATAATACTTGAAAGGACATGACGACTCAGAGCTGACAACCAAAGTTCTTTATTAGTTGTCAAGGAACATATTCACAAATTGGCTACCTCTGAGCCTGATTATCAATAAATATACATATGAGACTTCATTGATGACACTCCTACATCACTTACTGCGCTGGTCAGGAACTAATGTTATTATATCTCTTGATTAGCTCCGGATCTCTGCTGTCTTCTTTGTTATTCTATCTACCCATCACTACTACACATCTCTACTGATTTGTAGTGAAATTGACAGAGATACAACGGTAAAATACCTCCAAAGATAACATGTAAGGATAAAAACATAATGCGTAGGCTGCTGATAGTACATGATCGCCCAGACCGCGGGTCATCACCCTCCATAAAAATTGACTTGCTAGACAGGAGGGGAACGGCGGATAAAAAGGAAAAAAATATGACTGGAAAGATTGCGTGAGACTAGAAAGGCTAAGGAGACGCAATTGGGGGGGAAACGGAGAGAAGTCACGTTTCCCAAGTTGACATAAAGTAAGGAACTCGACAGAAGGGACCTTGGATATGTTACGCCACAGTCATTTATTGGTCGCTTTTGCGATACCAAGCCTTTGATTTGAATTCAGCGGCAGAACGCGGATGTTTGGAATATTACAAAAATTAAAAAGTAACTTTTTCGTAATATTAATGTTAGGAATATAAAAATTAGCTGGCCGGATGGCCCATTCTGAGCAGTGAACTAATATGTTCTTAATTTTACAGACGGATAGATAATATTGAAGATAATGACAAAAGACAGTGTTGTTCACATCAACGACAGACTGTATGGAATAAAAAGTGTCGCTATTTGCACAAAAAAACACGACCTTGAGAGCAGGTGTTCAAATCAACTTATTAGGGAAGCGAAGGGACATTGGTGGGAGCTGTGTCTAAATATAACTTTTAACGACAAAATTTTGGAGGGGAGAGAAAGGTTGGTTCAAAAATCAAGTACATTTTTGTAAAAACGCAAGTAGAGACGGACAGACTAACAGATAAAAATCCATACTTGACTGAAGCATGACTGAAATGACTTTAGTGTAGGAAATTTGAAATTCAAATAAACCTAGGCAGTGATTGGCCACAGACAATCATTTTATCGGCGCTCAGACGCGAAAGTGGGGCCATTCCTCAATAGTTGTTCGATGATAGACACAGTATTTTAAAGTGTGGTGATTTCCAAATGAAAGAAAGTGAAATAAGTTCAGGGACGCCATACTATAGCCAGCAGCTCAGCTGAGTTTTGCTAGCATTTCTGTGTTCTTTATTCATAATCTGGTAAGATTGAAATTATTTCCTTATATATTTTGAATATTGTTTCATGTTCGAGTGATTTGATACTGCCATATCGAAATCTAGCCTTACAAACAAGTAGGGATTTGCTCTAGACCCCCCGCCCAAGTCAGGGTCTAGGGACCAACAATATACATAAACTCCAGCAAGGGTTAGGAAAGACAGATCAAGTGTTGAGAATAATGAAACATATTACCTATCCACTTTTAGGGAAGGAAACTAATAAATATTTTTCAGAATCTATAGTCTGGGAGGACCTATCTGATGTAAAACCACCATGGTAAATGTGCTGTTTGGTCAGAGAGATCTGACCTGTCTGTATGATGTGGTTGTTGTGTCAGTGTTGTGTCCAGACGTGGGTAGAGAATAGAATTTTGACACATAGCCAATACTTTGATTGCAGAGCTGTGAGTTTCAGCTGTCAACAAGGCGGTGTCCATTCAGTTGGTGATTTTACTCGAGTGTATCTGTGCAGTACGTTGTGACAGAGACCACTATTATTGCCCGCCAGCACGGAGAGGTGGGACCACCAGATTTCAGCACCAGAGCTACTTCTTCAAGATGAGTGAGCCTCTGGTCTGCTGGAAGTTCACCAACGCCTTTTAGTTACTAATACCCCATAAAATTCCTGCAATTTACTGGACACTGTGTAGTCAATATAGACAGGTGTGATGAGGCCACCCCAACAGCACAAGCATTAACTATCCTCCCAAGTAGATGACTACTAGAACATTTTAATAAAACTAACTAGTCTAGTACTTATATATGTACACTCTTGCATTTATTATGTAACATTCCATGCATTTTTTTCATTAATTTTAAATCCTTTTCCTAAAAAAAGTTCTGGTCAACATAAAACTTGATCCAGAACAAATAAATGTAATATAATTCTATCAAAAATTTTACACACGTGAGTTAGTTCAGTGTATTTTAACATTTGTTAATATTATTAGTCTGCTTAAATATCTGTGGGTGTATCTATAATTATCTCACCACATTACATATCATTACCCTAGACATTTTACCTAGATACATTCATTAAGAAAAAAAATTAAGTGTGAGGTCGTAGTGGTAGCAAGAAAGGCCTTCTGACAATTCACAACTACATTTTATCTCAGGAGCCTTCACAGCTGGCCTCATACATTACATTTAGTAACATCACCATCATACAATACCATCAAACCCACTACATACATTGGGGTCTTGTCCAGGGATAATTAGCCCAACAGTAATATTAGGATCTCCTGGTTGGAGAAATAAAATTAGGGAAAAAAATTGTGAAATTCCCTTTAAAATTAAAAGTGTCCCTGCAGATAAAAGTTGGTGAATCTTCACAGCCAGTGATAATTAATTAGTTAACTGGTTAGTTAGAATTAGTTAGACTATAGTCATAAGAAGTACTTAGTGTATTTACTGGTTAGAGATTTAGCTTGTATATTATTATATTGTCTAAAAAGTATGGCGGAGCTAGCAAAATTCCGATCAGCTGCTGTGCTGACCGCAAAGGAGATGGGAATGGATGGTCAAATTTTAATTCAATATGTAACGGCTGAATGTGATAAATATATTGAAAGGGAAGATAGAAAGTTAGCTGAAGAAAAGAGGTTACAAATTGAGGCTGAGATTAAGAGGCTGCAGATTGAGGCAGAAGAAAAACGACAGCAAAGGGAGGCAGAAGAAAAAAGGTTGACTGCCGAAAGGGAGGCAGAAGAAAAAAGGTTGACTGCCGAAAGGGAGGCAGAAGATAGAAGGTTGCAGAGGGAGCACGAATTACGACTAAGGGAGCTGGAATTACAAGGCCCGGCTCCTGAAAATGGTGCCAGCCCTTTTGCCTCAGATGCTACGCCCAGTCTGGGAGCCTCAAACTCAGCTATGGGGTTTCATTTAGACCATTTTGTTGAGAAAGACGATGACATAGAGGGGTACCTAGGACGTTTTGAGTTATTAGCTACTACATATGGGTTAGAGAGAGAGAGGTGGAGTTTAAAGCTATCACAGGGATTGAGGGTTACTTCTTATGAAGTATTTGCCAAAATGAACAGGGAAGACCAAGACAATTATGACATGTTAAAGCAGGCTTTGTTATTAAGGTACGAGAAGAATGGTGAATTTTATCGTAAGAAATTTAGAAATGCCAAACTGTTGTCTGGGGAGACATACCACCAATTCTCTGCTAGACTAGAAACCTATTTGGAGAAATGGACGGCTCTGGGGAAGACCCAAGATCTTAAAGAAATGATCATGATTGAGCAATTGAGAGAGTCCATGGCTCCAGACATGAGAAAATTTCTCATGGAACAAGGTGCAGAGAAGTTGGGGGAAATTTTAAATGTTGCTGAGAGGTATCAGGCAGCTCAGGCAGAGGTAAGTGGTGCTAAAAAGAAGCACATAGACAATTTTAAAGCTCCACAGCAATTTAATAAATTTGATAATAGAGAGCAGGGAAATAAAGGTAGGACAAACTTTGAGCGGCCAAGAAATGACTATCGCGACAGAAACTCACAGTTCAATGACCAAAAGTTCAATGAAAGAAAACCGTTGAACCAAGGAAAAAGATGGTGTAAATGGTGCAAGAAGGATAACCATAACACCGAATTTTGTAGAAGGAAACCTTCAAACATTGCTGCAATGAAGTCGGGGACGCGAAGATTAAAGGTTAATCCTAATGGACAACAGGAACCTTATCACCCCCCAGTTTGTGAGGATGTTATTTGTAATGGGGTCACCATAAGGTGCCTTTATGATACAGGTTTGGATTATGATTCAGTTGTGAAGTCTAGCCTAGTGGACCCAAGTCAGTATACCACAGAAACAGTGGAAATACAAGGGGCGACTAAGGACATACCACTCATGACACTTCCCATCGCAAGGATAACGGTGAAAACTCGCTATGTGGAGGGAGAAATCAGAGCAGCAGTGATAGATGAACCAATCTACCCTCTGATATTGGGGTGTAGATACGTCTTCTTGGGGAATCCCGAGAAACCTGTGATCATGGCGACAGTGCAGACCAGGTCACAGAAGAAGGAGGAAGAAGGTGAACCTATAAATGCTCATCCAGAGGAGATGAGGAAGGCGCAGGCTGAGGATAGGACACTCAAGCCCTGTTTTAAAAAATTGCCCAAATGCCACACACCTCCGAGCAAGGGGGAATATTTCATGAAGAACAAACTCTTATATAGGAAGACAGGAACTAGATCCACTGGTCACGGACAGTTAGTTCTTCCCAAGCTATATAGGGCAAACTTAATAAGGAGCTTACATGTTGGAAAAGATGGTGACCATGAGAAAGTCGGTACCATCTGCCAAAAGATTGCTCGAAAATACTATTGGCCCGACGTAAATGTCGATGTTGAAAACTTTGTAGAAGCATGTGGCGTATTTCATGAGGGAACACCCACAAAGGGAAAATATGTGCAGGACCTAGAAACGCCACGGGGCAACTTTAGGCCTGAAAGGAAAACTAATTATACTCGGGTAGACAAAGTGGAATGGGAGCCCCCTTTTCACACCCAGTCTTCACTTGAATGGATTAACATGGCCACTATGCGAAGAGTACAAAGAAGAAATTTTACCCAGGATAAGATGACAATCCCTCGGTCAGACTTATATAAACTGGAAGAACAGACAAGAGAGCGAAGATCTCTCATAAACAATCTTAAGTGGGGAGACAAACCCCAGAGAAAAATTGGTAGTGGTCGATTTGTGAGTGATGATTCTAGGAAGAAAAGTCCTCATTATAGAGCTTCTAATGGACGGGACCCGATGGGTTCCATGAAAAATAAGTATGATAAATTAAAGATCCAGATGTAACTCTATTAAGGACCTGGACAGATGAGAAGGCGGAAGAGACTGTTACCTCATCGTATCAATACGTGAACGAACTGACCACTCGTTTGAAAGCTGGATGGAAACTGGCAAATGATAATTTGAAGCAAGCCAGGAAGAAACATGCAGCATATTTTAATAGGAAGGCAAAGGACAGGGAACTGGCAGTCGGAGAGAAGGTGCTGCTTCTACTACCCGGAAGCCAGAATAAATTACAAATTGGTTGGCAAGGTCCATATACGGTTCTAGAGAAGGTGTCTAGAACAAACTATAAAATTGACAAAAAGGGGAAGGAGAAAGTTTATCATGTAAACCTGTTAAAGAAGTATCTGGACAGACCACTCCAGGAAAGCACCCCCTTATTGACCTTGGCTATTGCAACCCAGATGCAAAAGGAACCACTCACCTCACATGAATACCCATTACATCCTTGTGAAACCGCAGCACAGGTAAAAGTCAGTAAGCACCTGACTAAAAACCAGAGGGAGAGAGTTCAACAGGTTCTGGAGGAACATACAGATGTATTAACAGATAAACCAGGCCATACAAATTTGCTACAGTATGACATGAAACTGGTAGACTCAAACCCAATCTGTATGAGAGCCTATTCTATTCCGTTCGCGAAGGAGAAGGCATTGAAGGAAGAAATAGAGTATTTGTTGAAGGAGGGGATTATTTCGCACAGTGAATCATCTTTTAGTTCTAGTGTCGTTTTGTTGAGAAAACCGTCTGGGGAACACAGACTGTGCATAGATTACAGGAAACTGAATGCTGTCACAGAAGGACAAGTGGATCCATTACCAGACACAAAACAGTTATTTGCCAGACTGAACAAGGCAAAATACTTTTCAAAGGTGGATCTTAGTAAAGGCTATTACCAGATCCCAGTGAAGCCTGAAGTGAGACCTTATTTGGCTTTTAGCACTTCGGATGGACATTATGAATTCAATATGCTACCATTCGGACTGAAAAATGCTCCGAGTGTGTTTTCAAGGATGATGCGCAAATTGTTGGATCCCCTGAATAACCCATGTATCACGAATTTCATGGATGATATTCTCGTCGCCACAGAGACATTTGAAGAACACATTGAAGCTCTGGAGATGTTGTTTGATAGACTTCGGGAGGCGAACTTAACTGCTAGGCCAACAAAATGTTGTATTGGATGCAAAGAGTTGGAATTCTTGGGACACACTGTATATCAGGGTAATATGACCCCTGATCCTAAGAACTTGGAAAAACTGCAGAGAGCACCTAGGCCGCAAACAAAAAAGGACGTGCGATCATTTGTGTCGTTATGCGGATTTTATCAGAAATACATCAAGAATTTTAACGCTATTTGTGCTCCTCTGACTGATCTGACTCGCAAGGGACTTCCAGATAAAATTATTTGGACTGCACAATGTGAACTAGCGTTCCAAGAGTTAAAGGAAAAACTCACTAGCAAGCCTATTCTCAAACTGCCTGATTTGACACAGGACTTTGTCTTAAGAACCGATGCAAGTAATGTAGGACTAGGAGGGGCTTTGTTGCAAAGATCATCTTCACCTGATGGGGAACTGAAACCAGTCGCTTATGCAAGCCGTAAATTGAATAAGGCGGAACAAGGATACTCCACAAGCGAAAAAGAATGTTTAGCGTTAATCTGGGCAATAAAGAAGTTTCAAATCTATCTGTATGGTAGGACATTTGTGGTGGAGACGGACCATCAGCCTCTCGTATTCTTATCTCAGGCTAAGCATGAAAACGCAAGATTGCTGAGGTGGTCTTTATTGCTTCAACCTTATCAGTTCAGTATCCAATATATCCCAGGCAAATTGAATGTCGGTGCAGATTTCCTCAGTCGGCACCCCTGTGATCAAAATTAGAGTAGTGGCAGACGTGAGGAGTAATTTTACCTATGTGTATCGCTGGTTTTGGAACTTGCCATAGGCATGTTTTCAAGTGGGGAGATGTGTAGTGAAATTGACAGAGATACAACGGTAAAATACCTCCAAAGATAACATGTAAGGATAAAAACATAATGCGTAGGCTGCTGATAGTACATGATCGCCCAGACCGCGGGTCATCACCCTCCATAAAAATTGACTTGCTAGACAGGAGGGGAACGGCGGATAAAAAGGAAAAAAATATGACTGGAAAGATTGCGTGAGACTAGAAAGGCTAAGGAGACGCAATTGGGGGGGAAACGGAGAAAAGTCACGTTTCCCAAGTTGACATGAAGTAAGGAACTCGACAGAAGGGACCTTGGATATGTTACGCCACAGTCATTTATTGGTCGCTTTTGCGATACCAAGCCTTTGATTTGAATTCAGCGGCAGAACGCAGATGTTTGGAATATTACAAAAATTAAAAAGTAACTTTTTCGTAATATTAATGTTAGGAATATAAAAATTAGCTGGCCGGATGGCCCATTCTGAGCAGTGAACTAATATGTTCTTAATTTTACAGACGGATAGATAATATTGAAGATAATGACAAAAGACAGTGTTGTTCACATCAACGACAGACTGTATGGAATAAAAAGTGTCGCTATTTGCACAAAAAAACACGACCTCGAGACGCAGGTGTTCAAATCTACTTATTAGGGAAGCGAAGGGACATTGGTGGGAGCTGTGTCTAAATATAACTTTTAACGACAAAATTTTGGAGGGGAGAGAAAGGTTGGTTCAAAAATCAAGTACATTTTTGTAAAAACGCAAGTAGAGACGGACAGACTAACAGATAAAAATCCATACTTGACTGAAGCATGACTGAAATGACTTTAGTGTAGGAAATTTGAAATTCAAATAAACCTAGGCAGTGATTGGCCACAGACAATCATTTTATCGGCGCTCAGACGCGAAAGTGGGGCCATTCCTCAATAGTTGTTCGATGATAGACACAGTATTTTAAAGTGTGGTGATTTCCAAATGAAAGAAAGTGAAATAAGTTCAGGGACGCCATACTATAGCCAGCAGCTCAGCTGAGTTTTGCTAGCATTTCTGTGTTCTTTATTCATAATCTGGTAAGATTGAAATTATTTCTTTGTATATTTTGAATATTGTTTCTTCTTCTTCTTCTTCCTCGTTCGTCCTGAAAAGGACGGTGGTTGCGTTGTGTCTGTTTGCGCCTAAGCTGTGATATCTGCACCTTTCGGTCGACACATCCGACTTCTGCACGGCATTCTTTAAGGACCGGGTTTGCCTTCCCATTTCGATCCATGCTCGCTCAGCCAGCCTGCACTGCTGCAGACTGTTTCCAGGACCACCACGTGGAGGTGGAGCACGGTCTTGACCAGCTCTGGTTCGCTGGTCCTGACGCAGGCAGTCAAGCTATGAGTCGCTGACTGCATTCACTATTGTTTAATGTTCGAGTGATTTGATACTGCCATATCGAAATCTAGCCTTACAAACAAGTAGGGATTTGCTCTAGACCCCCCGCCCCAGTTCAGGGTCTAGGGACCAACAATATACATAAACTCCAACAAGGGTTAGGAAAGACAGATCAAGTGTTGAGAATAATGAAACATATTACCTATCCACTTTTAGGGAAGGAAACTAATAATTATTTTTCAGAATCTATAGTCTGGGAGGACCTATCTGATGTAAAACCACCATGGTAAATGTGCTGTTTGGTCAGAGAGATCTGACCTGTCTGTATGATGTGGTTGTTGTGTCAGTGTTGTGTCCAGACGTGGGTAGAGAATAGAATTTTGACACATAGCCAATACTTTGATTGCAGAGCTGTGAGTTTCAGCTGTCAACAAGGCGGTGTCTATCCAGTTGGTGATTTTACTCGAGTGTATCTGTGCAGTACGTTGTGACAGAGACCACTATTATTGCCCGCCAGCACGGAGAGGTGGGACCACCAGATTTCAGCACCAGAGCTACTTCTTCAAGATGAGTGAGCCTCTGGTCTGCTGGAAGTTCACCAACGCCTTTTAGTTGCTAATACCCCATAAAATTCCTGCAATTTACTGGACACTGTGTAGTCAATATAGACAGGTGTGATGAGGCCACCCCAACAGCACAAGCATTAACTATCCTCCCAAGTAGATGACTACTAGAACATTTTAATAAAACTAACTAGTCTAGTACTTATATATGTACACTCTTGCATTTATTATGTAACATTCCATGCATTTTTTTCATTAATTTTAAATCCTTTTCCTAAAAAAAGTTCTGGTCAACATAAAACTTGATCCAGAACAAATAAATGTAATATAATTCTATCAAAAAATTTTACACACGTGAGTTAGTTCAGTGTATTTTAACATTTGTTAATATTATTAGTCTGCTTAAATATCTGTGGGTGTATCTATAATTATCTCACCACATTACATATCATTACCCTAGACATTTTACCTAGATACATTCATTAAGAAAAAAAATTAAGTGTGAGGTCGTAGTGGTAGCAAGAAAGGCCTTCTGACAATTCACAACTACATTTTATATCAGGAGCCTTCACAGCTGGCCTCATACATTACATTTAGTAACATCACCATCATACAATACCATCAAACCCACTACATGATTAATGGGCTGTTCTCAATCTATTAAAGTAAGCTTCGAAGTATTGTCTGGGTAAACTTCCAGTGCTGGTAACTTATTCTTAGCTATAAACTGTTCCTAGTAAATTGTCTACACGTCCGACACTGGACTACAGTTCTAACACTTTTCTTTGTCTATCCACGCTCGTTAAATATGCGAGTGTTTACATACCAGGATGAACTGCTGGCGTTATTTGCTGGACACCGCTCGACATGAAAAACCTATTTGTTCTGGAAATATCTTGCATCAGTCTTCTTCTCTTCTCTGCACACTGCAGCAGTACCACAAGTAACATGGCACCTCAGCTGTTCATAACATGGTAGATGGTCGTTACGGTTAGTCTAATTTCTAACCCGCTCTCAGTTGACGACCATTGAAGAGTGATCTCTGCTCTTCCCTTCCTTCACTTATTTCTCGTGCTCCGGTGACGTCAGAGCTAAGTCTTACTACTCATAAATTATTCTTACTTAGTCATATCTCAGTTCTTTCCCTTTCCTATCACATATCTATCTATCTATCTATCTATCTATCTATCTATCTATCTATCTATCTATCTATCTATCTATCTATCTATCTATCTATCTATCTATCTATCTATCTATCTGATAAATGAGAGTGGAAGGGTAAAATGTTAGACGGGCCTGCGCGCCCAATTCTTAACCCTTCGAAAATAAAGTTCGTTCGTTCTATTAATCTGTCTTTTTGTCTGTATATATATATATATATATATATATATATATATATATATATATATATATATATATATATATATATATATATATATATATATATATATAGAGAGAGAGCGAGAGAGAGAGAGATACAGGCAGTAGCCACATCTTTCTATGCCTCATCAGAGAGTCCCAGGGCGTACAGGGAAATATTCCACACTTAGTTCACCAGTACTTGTTAGCATTATTTCCATTTTCAACTACAACTTACAGTTTGAAAATAAACTGCTTTGATTACCTTCATTATATTCTGTGGCACGACATCGTATTTCCTCGAGCTGAAAAGAGTTAATGCTCGTATTTACCGTATATGAAAGGTATTTACCTAATTCCCCCCCCCCCCCCCCCCCCCACGAATATTTCTTGAATATCAGCCCAATTATTCTGCTTCTTCTAGCAAAAATGTCTGTAAAATTGCCATAGAAATGTCGTTTATTGCGTAATTTTTGTTTCCGTGCACTGTTTTCAAGTGATGCACCTACGGTCGGACAAAATAAGTTTTAAATCGGCTGGTCCAACGCATACAATGAACTTCAACGGTTTTCGAAGATAATCTCTTTCAAATTTCGCTAATACAAAAACGCGAACGTTGCCAGTTTTACTCGCCTTTAAAATATCTAGGTCTAATTGTTGTGTTTCTGTTTTTGTCATGGTTCTTTGAGTGTTCCATCAGATTTGTAAAGTTATCAGCTACTGTTGTTATCGTGTATTGATATTATCATCAACTCTTCTTGCATTATCTATAGAGCAGAGTCTCGTAACCTGTAGTCAATGAACCAACTGGGGATCCGTGAATGGACTTAAGGGGTTCCGTGTACATAACGTACAATTAAAAATATGAAGTCTTTTACTATGATTTTATGTAATCTTGAATTTCGTTTTTTCCAAAAGGGGTTTCACAGACTTTATCGGACAGTCAAAGAGGTCCCTGGAACGAAGGTGTTAAGAAACTCTCCTTTAGAACGTTGGGCCACACATACAGCTGATATCCGTGCAGGAAGCCGTTGTTAAAGCACATGCTTATGCAACAGTGGTTTTTTGTAGCAATTTGTTTGACATAATGGGGGTGCCAGCTACATAACTACATTGTAGTAGCTTCTGCTACTTTGTCCGGGGAACAATGGTTCTATTCTGTCGTTATCTCCTTAACAACGTTTTTTGAGTATTGCTTTTGCAAATATCCGGTGTGTTTTTGTGCAACTGTGAAAAATGCAGCTGTTCTGTTCACATCGATGTGGGTTAAGAACTTTGTTCTTCTTATTGTGTGTGTCTATCGTAGGACAACATTTCTTATTAACTCGTTATACTTCACAAATAATTTAGCTCACTATGATATGATACTTCATCTTCCATAGGGCTTCCTAGTTAAAGTAATATTCCTTATGTGTGTACTTTACAAGATACAGAAAACATTACAAATTTTGCGTACAAGGCTTCTTCTTCTTCTTGAATCCTTAGCCCATGATTGCCAAAAGAGTCTGGCCATCACGCCTAGTGATGTCTTGTAGTGCAGCAACAAACTGTCCTCACTTTACTCGGTCGATGGCCATCCTTCGTGCTGTGACCCAACTCTGGTGTGAAGAAATCAGTCGTGCACTTTTTGTAACTCTCGTCCCGTCCGGCAGTATCATTTGATTTCTTCATTTTTCTCACTCATCGTATTTTTATTTGGCACATTTATTGCCCTTACATTTTTTGCTGTGACCACTCCCAGACTTGGTTACGTTTCGCCAGGTGAACCGTAATAATACTAGGTTAATTACACAGGTCAGTGGTAACACGTTTGTCACCTTAGGCGTCTGGCCACCTTAGATAGAGTCGATCTCTATAGGCACAATATGGTCGCTCACGAGTGATGAAAGAACCGCCATATTGTCTGTCTGGGAAAGCCGTCTGAGATGGGCGAGGGCTCAGGTGATGATGAGATAAAAGCTTCCGTTGGACCATCTCTGCGTAATTATTACGGATGACCTGGCAGAGGAGACAATCTTAGCGGAAGTATTACAGCATTATTAGAAAGAGTTCACGAGATGGAATTTTAAAATGTAATATTTTAAAACACGTGGGGGAGAATGAAATTAAACACCACGACCCATATAGTTATGAGCTTACGATTGGCTTGATTTGAGAGACGGAATACCCAATGGTTCTCACTGGAAAATTCGTCGGAAGTACAATCTGGGATTTGAACTGAGAAATGAGAGATATAATCTAGCGAAATCGGAGTCACAGTCAGACTGCATCACAACGTCAAATTAGCAACTCCCATGAGCCAGATAAACATAGGACTAAGAATTCCAAAATTATAAGTGACAGATCAGAAGTATTTGGGCAACTTTAAAACTTAAAAGTAAACCCACATTTTAAATACGAAGACTGGAAACTTAAAGGACCAAGTTCAGAAGTATCTGGGCAACTTTAAAACTTAAAAAAAGTAAACCCGCATTTATAAATACAAAGACTGGAGTCCGAAGGAATCAGTTCACCCGTCATAAGAGGAATACACAATTTTCCCAGACCAAGTGATTCAAAAGCATCAAGTCCTACGTCCATTCGAAACAGTGTCAGGAGATTGTGTTCCCAAAAGTTACTTTGGGGTAAGTGTAAACATTTTTTTTTTCAAATGTAAATTTGACATGTTTCTTCCTAAGTGGTTATGTATGTATGTATATATATATATATATATATATATATATATATATATATATATATATATATATATATATATATATATATATATATATATATATATATATATATATATATATATATATATATATATATATATATATATTTATGAGACTGGCAACCTCAACATATGAAAATTGTATGTTCATAAACCACTACAGCAAGCGCTGGTGTTTGTTTTATGCTAATTCGCTCAGAAACGGGAAAGCAGCAGCAACTCCAGATTCCGAATGGAGCAGTGATGTTTGCATCACATGTGCCTCAATTGTATCATATCATTTGGTGATATATGTACCGTGTTACTTGTAATTCAGGCAAATCATTGCTTTTCACGCTGTCCAAGCACATATTTTCCCAGTTTAATACCCAGAAGAATATTGATGATTTCTAATCATCCTCTCTGAGTTACGCTGTGTGTACTCAAAAAAGAATTTAATTATTCAGAGAGACTAACATTGGTGGTTGGACAGCGAGACAATGCGCCTGTTAATTTGCAGCTCACAAATGTACTTAGCAGAGGCTTTTGTTCCTTTTTGTGTCTAACGTTCGTGGAACGAAGCTATCAGCCCGTTCGAGGAACAAAGCTATCATACTGTGAAGTGTCATCATCTCAAAAGAATCGACGAAACCAAGGCTGCAGGACTCCCTTAAACCAGTTAAGTGCTTGTAGAAGGCACCAGCAAACCGACTTTAAATTTTAATTTTAAATTTAAATCCCCAACCAAAGTCTCAATGACGAAAATTTTATTTAACTCTAAAAGTCACCATCATTTCATTGTTATTTTAACCTGTTAAAACTAATTGATTATTAAATTTGTTACATGTTATTTTAAAACATAACAATAATTATATATTCAGTTAATATAAGTATGAAAGCAAACGTATGAGCAAGACTCTTTAATGTATCTACATTTAGACAGATATCTACATTTAAAAAGCTAATACTTATAAAAAGGAATTTCGCTGGATTTACACCAGCAGGGGGCTTGAACGGGCCATAACTATTGCTTAATTCTTCATAAAAGGCGGCGGACCGGCACAAGTTAACAATTGCCCTGCCAATGCAGCATTGTTCTTGACTTCGGAAATATCTTATGAAACTCCCTTGGGATAGAAGCGTCATTACCCTTCGATCTACAACTCTGCCAAGAGTAATCTTGTGCGAAGGTAGACACCTTTTACGACCCATTTTAGATACTCTTGAGTTTTGGCCACTGTTGGACCACTACTGCAACACAGGGGAGGCAATCCGTGACATCTGGTTCAAGTTTTGTATCTTGGTCTCCACAGTTCTCCGCTAGGTTGTCTTTGGTCTGCCTCTCATTCGCAGTCCTTCTGTGGTCCAGAGCAAAGCCGTTCTTGTGATGTTGTCAGGGTCCCTTCTGAGGACGTGGCCAACCCAGTTCCAGTGTCTGCCCGCAATTATGGTGTGTATTTTGTTTTGGTTGCACCGTGTAAGTAGTTCATGGTTAGAGATGGTATTCGGCGAAAACATTCGAAGAACTGTCCTTAGGCAGGTTGTACAAGACTTACACAACTGTTAAATGTTTTTTGGGCAATTTACAAGGCCTTTACATATATTATGAAATATTTGTTAGAAATATAAATGTTACATCAATCAATACCCTTTAGCTCCCCAAGGAGCATAGACCTTCAACAAACACATGCCAAGTCTTTCTGTCCTGTGCCATCCGCTCAATTTTTTTCCATGTTTTCCTCATCATTTTCACCTCTGTTTCCAGTTCTCTTCTCCATGTGTTTTTTGGTCTACCTCTGCCTCTCTTTCCCTGTGAATTCCAGAACAAGGACTGCCTTGTAATGCTATCAACAAGTTTCCTCAATGTGTGTCCTATCCATCGCCAGCGTCTTCTTCTCAACTCTTGTTCCAAATGTTACATGCTTCTTTTGAAAACATAACCCTTAGAAAAAAAATGGCAACCATTTGTGTGTTTCTGCGCCAATCTTAAAAGCTGCCTGGGACAGAAAGAGTTAGCATTTAAATACGATGCGCTGGTGGTTAAATTCCTGACACGGTTCAGCAAGTTCCACCTAGACACCTGCTGGCCCCTTTGTAAGAAGCCTGCACTAAGCAGTCACATGCTTTTGCAGCGTTTGATTCTATGGCCATTTGCTTTACATGATGAGATTTCCAGCCTCATGCACAACTTTATTAGTCACTATGTACCACGTAATAATCTTTAGACTCCGCACGGGCTACAGTAGATTTGATACCATCTAGTCAACAAGATGAAAATAGGAACTATCGATGATGTGGCACTGATAAAATAACTGCTGAACATCTGCTTGAAAGATGCCCGACATTTGAGCAACAGAGAAAGTACATATGGCTGTTACCAGTATAATTCATGGAAAAACTCTATGGAGATTAAAACAGCCTCAAACTAACCACTGCTTTCTTTGAAAATTTTCAAGCAGACGTCTGAGAGTATACGAAGAAGAAGAAGAAGAAGAAGAAGAAGAAGAAGAAGAAGAAGCAGTAACTATGTACTATATGCTTGAGGATTCAGTAGTCCTATTCTTTCGGTGTCTCTTCAGAGACTTCCCCCCCCCCCCCCCCCGCCCCCCCCCCCCTCCCTCCCCGGGAACTACATGCAGCACAAATTACAATTGTTTTATTCATGAAGATAAATTCGACACCATTGTAATTATTTATTTCTATCGTTTAAGTAAAGGACATTTTGATAATTCATAGGGATGTCAAAACACATGTTTATTTTTCAATAATTTCACCAAATCAGAACATTCTGCCTTCAAAACGTGGACTACAGGGATGTTACCAGCCAGCCAACTCGTACAAGTTTCTCATTCGTGAGATGTTACTGAGTCTGTCTGGGTTTCTGTTTCCTCTTTATTAAACACATGCTTTCAAGACAGTGAGCATATCGTAAAAACATAAATCTTCTCCGTTAAGTTATTTAAAGTAATTAATGAATTTCCTTTCCCTGACGAAGGCCTTGTGGCCGTAACGTTTGCTATTTTCTTTGTCTTTTGTCCTCGTAAGACGAATCACCTTTTTTCGATATTTTTCACACCCATCCATTCAAACAAGTATTTCAGTTCATTAAGCATGTGTTTAATAAAGAGGAAACAGAAACTCAGACAGATTCAGTAACATCTCACGAATGAGAAACTTGTACGAGTTGGCGCAGCAAACTGCTGAAAGCTTTGAAAAAAAAAATGAAACAAATAAGATTCAGTTAACCATGCGCAGTCAGCTAGTTGCATTTTCAACCTTCTTTTGCTCAAAGCACCCTTCTGTGCCTCATTTACAACTGTGGCCCCACTTCATAGTCGCTCTTAGCTGTAAAAATGTTACTTTACCATCTTACTGTGGCCCCACTTCATAGTCGCTGTTAGCTGTAAAAATGGTACTTGTCAGAACAACAATCTCTGGATGTTGCTGGACCAAGCCCTATCTGTGCTGTGGATTTAACACATGGCAATCTATATCTTCTGGCTCGTTGACCACAGCCCACAATAGCTGACATAAAATAACCAAGAACACTTGGAACAGGTACTGCCCTTTTTAATGAACACTGTCCACACACAAAGCCACACACGGCTATCAATACGCATGAAAAAGCAGTACACAACGCAATGAAGAATGCCCAAATAACCTGCTTAACACTGTAGCTCAATATAATAGCAAAATAGTTACCGACATAATTTAACCAGCAACTACACACTGACTATCGCTCACAGGCGGAGTCCAGTACCAAAGTAAAGCAATACATAATTGCAAGATTCTACCATAAATAATATCCAGGAAAGAACTACTAGGTAAATCACATCACCAATCTAGTAATCTATCAATAATCCTGAACACCTGAAACAATCGGCAAGCAATGAGCGAAAATGGCATTCATATAATCCCCAGCAACATCTGCTGACAAAGGCAACAATAGTCCGAACAGGACGGCGGACATCTCGTAGAATGAATTGCGCCAAAAGTTTCGTGTCGTCTTCCGCTTTGGCCCGACTCGCCAAACGGGTTTTTCTATTCTAACAGCGTAGCCACTTTCCAACGTGACCAACGCAAAATTTCAGCGAATGTCTATGTTGTGACATCCACCCCCTTTCTAGAAAGAAAATGAAGTTTTTTTCCACCGGAGGAGACACTGCCAACCCCCTTCGGAGTATGGACGAACAAAATGCCGAGATGGCACCTCCTCATGTAGATAGAGAATGCCAGAGTTGTCCAATACTATTGTTGTCCACACCAGGTACTGGCAGCCGTGAAAAATAACAACGACTGACTAATCCTGGAGTAGTCTAAACACAATGCATGTTACACAAAATCTATATAACTAATTGTCACCAATCACACCAAGTCAACGTAACAACGATTATCTCCTACAATATAACTGTAGGTATAAGGTAACATGATATATCAACATTTATTACAACTTCATAGATATTGCCTTTATGGCAGCATAATACATACATTGTATACCATAATACATCATCATGAAATACCAATTTTAATAGTCATAATACATTTCTTACATAGATTCTAATAAGTACTCTTTTCAGAAGTACCTGTCTCACAGACTATAACTGTCCCACAGTCCTCACAACCTGGACAAGACACCTGCTACCACATTAAATACACCCTGAATTGGTAAAATAGTAAAGTTAAATTGCTGTAGCACTAATGCCCAGCGTGTCAATTTAGCACTGGTGGATTTAGCCGACTGCAAAAAATAGCAGTAGTTTGTGATCTGTTTGGAGGAAAAAATGTGCCCTCAACAGATATCGTGCCAATTTAGACACCACCCAGATAATCGCAAGCAAACGGGCTGATCACCCGTTTGCCAGTCACTTCGATTACGGAAACAACAACAAATGGGTTGATTTGCCGTTGCCCTAAAGACGCCACTAGGCGTGATGGGAAACAATGGCAAAAAAAACCTATCTGCTGTTGCCCTAAGACGCCACTAGGCGTAATGGCCACTGACTGCTTTGACGGTCGGTGGCTAAGGACAGAAGAAGAAGAAGAAGATAATCGCAAGGCACTCCCTCCCGATCGTTAAGTATCTGGTTACTGATAAATGCACGCCAAGCCTGCCTACAATATGCCTGCCTACAGCACGTCTGCCCACATTATGCCTGCCTACAGCACGTCTGCCCACAGTATGCCTGCCTACAGCAAGTCTGCGTACAGTATGTCTGCCTACAGCACGTCTGCCCACAGTATGCCTGCCTACAGCACGTCTGCCCACAGTATGCCTGCCTACAGCACGTCTGCCCACAGTATGTCTGCCTACAGTATGTCTGCCTACAGTATGCCTGACGTACATTCAGAATACATATTGTAGCATAAACATGTATTACAAGTCATTACATTATCATTACAAGATTCAAAGTTCATATATCCATAACAGAATAGATTTGGGGGCGTGGGTCAGACTCAAAGGTTCGGTTCGCATTAACCGAAGAACCTCACTGAACACGAACCCGGAACTATTGCTGAACTATCAGCAGATGGTTCTGAAGCAAGGACATATGCTCCCGCCTAACTGCCTTACGCACGCCCCAACTATTCGCAAAAGTCAGCAGTGCCATTTTAGTATTGTCGCGCAACGACAGTACCTCCACAAATCTAACCGGCACGACCTCATCGAACACTCTCCTGAGAGTGCGCCAACTAATATTCCGGGGAACGTTACGCACCCAAACTGTGCGATTATTAGCGTTCGGGCCCTCGTATAAGTACCTACTGCTTCTACTCTGGTCATTTGGCACTAGCCGCGAATCGCGTCTACTATGTACCTTTTGGTCACCCCCTTTAGGACTTTGATGATGCTGAGCCTCTGCTACAGCCGCACCCATGGCTTTATGAACTTCCTGTACATTGCCGACGATTAAATCGGCAATCGGATCCTCGACAACGAACGCGTTTACTCTACCGGTTATGAACGGAGTGTCCACATTGATACATGCTTGGGGGTAAGATTCCACTTTGCCCCCGAACGTGGTGCACTTAACCGTTTTGCCTGTAACGCAGGAGTCGTCGATGCACGATCGACGCACCCCAATTGTCGTGCATCCCGTGTCCCTCAACACGGAGACTGGTTTCCTCTCCACCATGCCTTTGTGGAGATCCATCTTGCCAGTCTCAGGGACTGCTGACAGACATGGTGCCGCATGCACGCATTGAAGCACCAACCTCTCGTTCGTATGGAATAGAGGGCGACACCCTGCACAGTCCTCGCTGTTGATCGCATCTAACACAAACGCGGAGTTCGCGTGTTCTATTTGGGTAGTGCATACGTCAGCACAATGACCCTTGCCACCACAGTTGGTACACAGGCGCTTTTTCTTCTTCTTATCCTCACATGTACTTTTACTGGAGCTCTTCGATGACGAAGACCCCGCATCAGAGTCAGAAGATCGACTCTCTGAGGAACCACTCCTCTGCTTGTGATGTTTGGTTTTATACCAAAACCGGTCTTCGTCTCGAGAGTCCGCAAAGCGTACCTGATTTTGCCTTTGGCGCTCTCCTCTATCGCTATAACTCTCATATTGTCGGCTCTGCTCCCTCGGCCGACCATTCCTATGAGAACGGAAATTCTCATAGCTACCTCTACGCGGTTGATATGGACTTGAGGGCTTCTCAAACCTCTGCTCTTGATCCCTGTCTGACTGATTTCGCCAAGGATGGCGCTGAACTTTGCCGACACTGGCAACTAATTCTTCTGATAGACCAGACTTCTGAATAGGTTTGCCTGGATGGGCCAGGACATAATGGTGCCCCAATTGGGCCATGGACTCAATGTCCTTTGGTTGACGTTTCTGGAAAAACGCCACCAACTCACTGGAACACAATGACAAAACGTTGTCCCGTAGCACCAAATCTAGCAAGCCATTAAAGTCCTATGTTATCCCCTCCATATCAATCCATCTGTTCAGCAGAAGTTTGATCTTCGAGATAAAATTCTCGAAGTCTTGGTCTGCACTAGGCATCCCGTTTTTAAAACGCGTCCGGTAGCCGTCAGCAGTCAGACGGAACTTCCGAAGCAATCTCTCCTTCACTTTGTCATAATCGGCCCTTTCCTCTACAGGGAGGCTATAAAAAGTCTCCATCGTAGGCCCCACTAACAGTGTCGATAAAAGAGATGGCCACTGATCCCTATCAGCCTTATAGGCCACACATTCGGTCTCAAATCTTTCAAGGAAGAAATCTAAACTGTTTATTTTATCATTGAAATTTGGTAGACGCAGCCTATAAGGACGATGAGCCCCACCAGAAGTTGAGTTCTGACCACTCGCACCCACTTCTAACTTCTTCAATTGTATTTCCTTATCCATCCTCATTCTCCCTAATTCTAACTCTCTATCTTCTTTTCTTGCAGTTCTCTCTCTATCTTCTTTTCTTCCAATTCTCTATCTTCTTTCATTTTCTTTTCTTGTAACTCTTTATCTTCTCTCAACTGCCTTTCTTTCAATTCAAACTCTTTCTGTTTCCACTCGTTTTCTTCTTTCATCTTCTTTTCTGGTAATTCCTTATCTTCTTTCATCTTCTTTTCTTGTAACTCCTTATCTTCTTTCATCCTTCTTTCTTGAAACTCCTTATCTTCTTTCATCTTCCTTTCCTGTAATTCGAATTCTTTTCTTTTTATCTCTAGCTATTCAGCTCGAGCATCTCTTAGAGCATTCTGTTTCTTAATTCTGTCCTTCTCTAAAGCTTTTTGATTTTCAACTGAATAAAATTCAGCTTTGGCATATTCATTTAATTCTTTGCCAGGGTACCCACATTTGTTTCCAATCTGAATAAAAGCTTGTAGGTCCATGGTGTACCCTTAGAATGCTCACTATTAGCTTTGGTATAAATCTTTACAATACAATTACTCAATTGTATGTACTGTAACGTCTTCACTTATATCAGTAGATAACTCTCTGGTTACAATGATGTAGTAATGATAATGAATATAGATATCACTTCTCACTACACACATATATATATATATATATATATATATATATATATATATATATATATATATATATATATATATATATATATGTATGCACGTATATAACACCTCACCTCTCACTGTATACACATCATCAACCTTAATCTCTTATAGTATATAGTTTTACTTTGCCACCTGGCTACTGTTTCATTACTGTGAAAACTTGGTCTTCCTGACCACTTAGTCTCTGAGATATACTCACAAAAACTTACAATAGTCGACAGTTGTATAATTACAACTGATGAAACTTTATGGTGCTATGACACCACTATATCAACTTAGTCAGAAATCAGATTTTACTTCAAAGTCTTTTACTGGCACCCACACTGGTGCTATATTCAAATAACACAACACGTACTTCTGAACTCTATAATCCCTGTTATGCAAGTACTACCTATGGCAAAATGAGCACAACACAGATGAAAGAAACGCATACATCACATTACGAAAACAAAATTCCAGTCACGAAGGAATAGATAATAGAACACAAAGAGAAGAGGTAGATTTATATCTACAATGAGTGACCGAGCACGAACAAAAACAAGGGATATCTGTAAAAGTATTTACAAGATAGTAAGATAAGACAAGAGAAAACACCACTTAAACACCACAAAAGAATTACTAAATGTACACGACACTATAAATACATACACCACAAATACAGCTAACACCAACAGGGCTTGGAATGTTAAGCAGGGCAGTCGCAGGAAATCCCGTCTGCCAGACTCCACCACAAAACAATCACCGCCGCACCCTAAAAAAATCGGTCTGATCCACTCTTTTCCTACGAGAGGCCAAAAATGGATTAAACTCACCACCCTTCCTCCCTTGAACACACCAATACACTATAACACAAAAGACCACACGAAAACCACCCGCAACAATGAGGTACTAGAAGCTAACTCTTCCACCAATCACTATCTTCACTTCAGTGAAAACAAACTAAATAAACTATCAGTAAAATTATACTATAATGTAACAAAATATATAATCCACATATTTTCAAACTATTAAGAGAACAGAGCAAGATCAGATACAACTAACAATTAACATACAAACAGACAGACTAAGTCATACTTGTACAATAAAGAAAAGACAAAACAAAAGGAAAGAAAACAATAACAAACCAAGAAGCAAATACAGAAACAGCACTAAACTACTCAACAAGTCAAAGTATATGATAGCTAGAATCAGTAAGAAAGACAGACAAGAAAATTAAATTCTCAGAAAAACAAGAAAATATCAATACAGTACATAATACACAAACATACAAACAATAACTTAACTGAAGCTCCAACGACGCTTTAGTACGGAGAATCCTCAGCACTGGCAATAAATGATGAAACAGCACAAACTAGACTCCACAATACGTGTAATCCAACAGAATATAGTCCAGGAATATCTTCACTGTCAAATCTGAGTGTCACGGTATAATACTCTCTTATGTGATAACCGCACTATACTTCACGGTGCTCACACCACTGTTCATAACATATACTGAACTGACTACTTCTTCTAAGTTGAGCTGCACAGCTACTATCAACAGTCTCCGGTACGTCGGCAGGGTACAAAGCACATACGACTTCACCCCTGGTTGGGCACGTCTGAGTTGTCAGGCATGTCACTGGCGTCGGCTTAGGAAGGTCACGTCAGAGACTTTCACCCCTGTGTGGGCACATCTTAGCAGCGAAACAGGACCAACAGTCAAACACAGTGACTTGGGGTACCAACAACCCTAACAACCTCCTATTGACTACAAACTCCTAACACTCATCACTTTCCACCCTAATACCGAGGTTGACCAAGCTATATCCCATCTGACATCTTCACACGCCGCCTGGGCCCCTAGCTTAATAGTACCAACCCCCAAGCTCCGCTGCTCCACCAGGATCACTGCCGCTAACCACGCAAAGGACTCAGAATACGTCAAACTAACCCGTCTGACGAACACTGTAACATCAGCCTAACACTACAACAATCGTATACAGACCTGCAACAATATCAGAGCAAACACTTGAAACTTAACTAAACATTATTTCACCGGCGATAGACTGAAAACATACAGGAAAATAGCCATAACAACTCTGATGCAGAAAGAAGGTCAGCGCCCGCAATCGAGGTCAGGTCAAACGACCGTTAACACTACCATGACAGAGTGACACACACACTCGCCTTTCGCTGGACTTACAAAAACAACTCACACCGGTGAGTTGAAGATAACTAGGAGTGCGCCAACACGGCTGCCCGCTCCTAACACTCTGTGTGTCCAATACTAGCCCATTTAAGGAAAACACAGGCTCCACGGCCTTGTTATCAATAATATGACACCTAGTTGTCAGCTAGCTGGGAATTAAATATTATCACGAAACAAGCCTCACGGCCCAAAGAACGGACGAGCCCGCAGCTGTCAGAACAACAATCTCTGGATGTTGCTGGACCAAGCCCTATGTGTGCTGTGGATTTAACACATAGCAATCTATATCTTCTGGTTCGTTGACCACAGCACACAGTAGCTGACATAAAATAACCAAGAACACTTGGAACAGGTAATGTCCTTTTTAATGAACACTGTCCACACACAAAGCCACACACGGCTATCAATACGCATGAAGAAGCAGTACACAATGCAATGAAGAATGCCTAAATAACTTGCTAAACACTGTAGCTCAATATAATAGCAAAATAGTTACCGACATAATTTAACCAGCAACTACACATTGACTATCGCTCACAGGTGGAGTCCAGTACCAAAGTAAAGCAATACATAATTGCAAGATTCTACCATAAATAATATCCAGGAAAGAACTACTAGGAAAATCACATCACCAATCTAGTAATCTATCAATAATCCTGAACACCTGAAACAATCGGCAAGCAATGAGCAAAAATGGCATTCATATAATCCCCAGCAACAACTGCTGACAAAGGCAACAAACGTCCGAACAGGACGGCGGACATCTCGTAGAATAAATTGCGCCAAATGTTTCGTGTCGTCTTCCGCTTTGGGCCGACTCGCCAAACGGGTTTTTCTATTCTAACAGCGTAGCCACTTTCCAACGTGACCAACGCAAAATTTCAGCGAATGTCTATGCTGTGACAGTACTTTACCATCTTACTGTGGCCCTACTTCATAGTCGCTGTTAGCTGTAAAAATGGTACTTTACCATCTTACTGTTGCCCCCTAGAAATATGGCATGGCCCCCTAGGGGCTATATGGCCTTCGTTGAGAACCACTTGTCTAGATGTACAACACTTTCTGTCAAAGACAGAGCTAATAGTAATTTGTGTCCAATGTTTGAACAGTGTAACAAGTAAATGAAGAAGCACGTTTCTGGGGTGACTTTAAAAAAAAAAATTATTGTTACTAGATGCAATAAAAAAATAAGACATACATACATTTGTTCACGCATTCTATAGGATTCGTCATATCGTTCACAAAAATTGTAAATTTACGAACGATATGACGAATTACTCTTAAATGCAAATCCTGTTATTTGATACTGCAGAGTATATAAGACATTTCGTTTCTGCTCTATGGTGCATTTAGTGACAATAATAAAAGCAGATTCGTACAATAATTTTTGGTCACTACAATCATCAAACCTAAAGGTCTTATATATTTGGTCATGCGCCCGAATATAATCGACTAGGCTGAACGGGAAGCGCCTAACCAAAACTTTTTTTTTTTTCATGCTCCTGTAATTTTTTCTTTTTTTCCAATCTTTATTCGTATTCAGTTTGAATTTACAAACATGTTCATTTTACATATTTCAATAAAGAAGTTTCAATGAAAATACAATGAGCAGCTGCTTAGAAAACCCTTTCACTGCCTCGCACACACTTATTTACACACTCTTTCTTGCACTATGTACATTGCACATTTATTTGTGATGATACTATTGATTAAAAAGAAAAAAAGGGGGGAGGGGAGGATAAAGAATTTATACACCATCGAGCCTAGCCAAAACGAAGCAAAATTTTATTTAAATTAAAAAAAAAAACGTCACCTGAATACTATTGTCTTTGTTCCGTGATTTTATTTTCAAACAAAATATGCTTTCCATATTTTAAAGACATAAAATATAGCTCACAAGAAACTTAGTTATTACTAAATTTTATTTTAAACAAAAATACTCGCTACTTGGGTATTTTTAACAACACATTGATTTAATAATCACAAGACCATATATTATCTGACGCTCGATTTTTTTAATACAAAACGCAGTGTATATTTGCAATATATGACTTCCCTTATGTTAAAAAAATCTTTATTTTTATGGAGTTACTTCCTTCTTATTTTACATTTTTGTAGTTATGTATATAATTGATTGGGTCTATACTGGTAAAAAATAAACTTGAAACACCAAACTATACCAAGAAAGGGAGGTGCTTGCAAAGTTTTGGTTTACAGTCGACAGTGAACTAGCGAGAATATGTGCAATGAAAGAAGTAAAGAGAGGGCAGTTAAAAACAGTAAAACATGAGTAGCTACTGATACCACCACTTCAAGAGCACATGTGATAGTTCAGACGTCCTACAACAGGTCCGGTGCGATGGTGGTTCCATGTTCCATAAGGAGCAGAAAATAAAAGAAAAAGAAGACATACTAACTGTTTGGTCTAGTTTGGTTGTAAGGACTATCTTCATTGCATACGGACTACTCCATCAGTGCTCCTTAGATCACACAAGGAGGATCTCAGCCCAGTGCAAGATCTCCGTAGCACCGGCGAGAATCCCAATGTGTGTATATAGGAATCACACATTCTATAAATATTTTTGTGGTGGGTAGGTTTCTAATTTTTAAATTTTGTCAGGGCAGCGGCCTGATAGGCCTAATCTTTACGATTTCCAACTACCGTGGGATGTTTAACGTACGCAACTTGCACACGGGACCTCCTATTTTTCTCCCTTATCCGAGTCATCCGATCTCACTACCCAGGAGACCAGGGGGGAAAGGGGGGGGGGGGAGGTATTACATCATTAGGAACCACTGGTTCTAAAAACAAATTTCCATAAATTATATTCCCTCAAATGCGAATCGAACCCAGTACCTCTAGAACTCAAGGCGAATGTAATACCGCTTAACCACTCCGATCCCCATGCGAAGTTTTACCTCACTACAAAGAGCGGAACATACAGATTTTGAGCCTCAAAGAATTGAAACGCGAATGCCAAGTTAAAAGATTGAGTGCGGAAGCTATATAAGCCAACTGACGTAAGAAAGTTAAACTAATTAAGGGTTTATTTTTATAACTACAAGGGGTTACTTTAAAATGAAGTACGATTCACACAACTCCAACAGTCGCTTCTTCACTATTTATACTTTATTATTTTAAAACCGATTTCTGCACACTTACCCATCCCTTATATCAGAATATATCCATAAATGTAAACTTTCCTAGTTTCGTATAGTTCTCTTTAGAGACAGAGAAATAACACTTACCCATCCCTTATATCATAATATATCCATAAATGTAAACTTTCCTAGTTTCGTATAGTTCTCTTCAGAGACATAGAAAGAACACTTACCCATCCCTTATACCATAATATATCCATAAATGTAAACTTTCCTAGTTTCGTATAGTTCTCTTCAGAGACAGAGAAAAAACACTTACCCATCCCTTATATCATAATATACCCATAAATGTAAACTTTCCTAGTTTCGTATAGTTCTCTTCAGAGACAGAGAAATAACACTTACCCATCCCTTATATCATAATATATCCATAAATGTAAACTTTCCTAGTTTCGTATAGTTCTCTTCAGAGACAGAGAAAGAACACTTACCCATCCCTTATATCATAATATATCCATAAATGTAAACTTTCCTAGTTTCGTATAGTTCTCTTCAGAGACAGAGAAAGAACACTTACCCATCCCTTATATCATAATATATCCATAAATGTAAACTTTCCTAGTTTCGTATAGTTCTCTTCAGAGACAGAGAAAGAACAGGTTTGCTGCACCTTCAGGCATGTCCTGCATGCCAACTAAGATAAGGTGGTGCACTGGACTGTCAACCTTAATATGTAAAACGAATTGCCACATAAACCACTGCTACAACAGCGTGGGAGTGCTTGATGACAGCTTCATGTAGAGAGACCAGCTGCAATGGTGGCTCCACGCTCCATAGGGAGCGTAAAGGAATAAGAATGATGATGATTAATATGTCCAGTATTATTTCATATTAACAAAAATACGTATTTCCTAACGAGCTAGGCAGTCGCAGAGCATGTACTATGTTATAGTTTTGTATCAACATTTTAGCGTCAATGTGGGAGAGTGCTTCTCGAAGCAAAGAAGCCAGGTTTAAAACCTGGCCACGCCTCGCTACAATCTACCAAACTGTAAAAATTCGTAACCTGACTCTGCTATTAAGGCGAATTCATTGACAAAGTCCTAAATCAGTCGGTGTTAAGGAAGACGACACTAGTGGAAGATACGAGAGGTAAAGACACTGTTTCAACCAAGCAAGACCAAACATAGATCTACAATTCAGCTAGTAGTCCTTTTAATGACAAGCCTTTTCAGGGCTGCCAGCTAATTAGCATAAATATGTCGAAAGAAAAACAATGCACCTGTCAAAAAGACTCCAGATAGCCATCTAGCTGTCTTTTTGGGGGTTAGGCCTTATCAGGGCTAACATCTAATACTTAGCCACCCCGCCCCCTCCAATGAAAAACAAAACAAAACGACTGAGATAACATTTTGGTGGTTAAACAAAGAATAAACATTCACTTTGGATTTCCTCCTCATTTTCTTGATATCCTTCCTAATTATAACCGGAAGTGCCCACCCAGTTTATGATGACAATCTTATTTCCTTCATTCCTGTTTTTTGCGACCATCATTGCTTCCCTCTACTATGTCAGTAAATAAATATTAGACAAATATAAAGGTATGTTTTCAGGCACTCGTAACACCACGTCAACCTCCTAACGTTTTAGGCTTGACCATACATGACATGTTATTCTTTGACCGTAGACAGTAAACGATTAGCCACGTATAATAATACGATTAGATCAACATTTGGTTAACCGTTTGTCGTCGGCTTTATTGTTTAGACAGACGGACTATTGAAAGATAAGAGAGCAATCTGCTTGATCCCAGTCGGCAGAGCCGGCAAACAAAAATGTTGTCGGTAGAAGAAGACGCTGATTTAAGATAACGGATGTCTACTCGGGCAGTCATGAAGTGCAGAAAAATGCAACTTCCAAGTGGTGGTGAAAAGATGTCCTATTTATGTGTTCCATTTTTCTTTCTACATTCCTTTTTGCTGGTATTCATTCTATCATTCCTTCTTTTCATCCGTGTATTATCTTATAATTTCTGTGTCCAGAGAGAGTTTGTTGTTGACGGTAGACCCCAGGTATATGAAGTGGGGCAGCGCTGCTAATTTATAGTTATTGATAGTGATAACTGGTGCAACCACCACATCCTGACTCAGCACATTTGTTTATTTCAGACTTATTGTGAGGGCAAAATCATATATAATAACTTGCCATATAAACCAACACTGAAAGAGTTGGTGACTACTTTGTGCTGGTGCCCCACAAGAAACCCGTAGCAGAGGTAGCCCCAGGCTTTAAATGTAGCAGAAAGATTATGACATCATTGTATATATATGGTATATATATATATATATATATATATATACTGAAGCACATTAAAAACGCACCACCTGTATAATCCAGGAACAGAGTGTGAAATGTAAATATAAGTGTGTACAAGTTTACATATTTGGAATCTTTATTCATTTTCCTATGAATCCATGCTGGTCATTAATTTGTACATTTGATTGTTATGAAATTCATTGCATTCTGAGCAGGCAAGGGAGAAAACCAAAAATACAAAAAAATGCACGTGCGTTATCCTGCTAGAGAAGCTGCAAGTCTGGATAAATTGTGAACGCAGGAGCAGACAGTGCATCCAGAACCTCATCTCGATATGTCACAGCATTAACATTTCCACGAAAGACGTGAAGAGGCAAGCGATGGTGAAAACTGAATACTCCCCAAATGTGAATACTGCCACCTCGAAATCGGTTGACACAGCAATCTGCAAAGCGCTCTTCACACCGTCGCTAAATCCGCATACGTCCATCTGCAAAGGATATGTTGAATCTGTTCTCGTCTGTGAATAGGACAGCATTCAACTGCAGTCTAGTCCATCTGATATGTTGCTCTGCCCATTGCAGGCGCTGCTAACGATGTCTGCGAGTCAAGTTTGGCCCAACATAAGGTCGTCTTGCAGTAAGGCCTGTATCTCTGAGTCGTCGTATGACTGTCATTCGAGAGACTTGCCACTGTCTACCCACTATTGATCTTGCTGTTTGACTTGCCGGGAGAGTCAATTCCTTAGGTGACTCAGCACAATATGACGAACTTGCGCAGGGGTAGTAACTCGTGGTTGGCCACTCCGAAGTCTATCCCGGGCACTGCCAGTGGTTCCGTAACGTTCATTGAGACGTACAATAGTGCTGTGGTGGCAATTCATCCTTCTGGCAATGGCCCGCGAGCTCGTTCCGGTCTCCAACATACCAATGGCTCGTTGGAGGTCGTTTTCAGATAGTCGTGGCATTTCAAGCACATGTACTGGGTGTTTTGTCTCAACGGCCTTTTTATACCGAGTATACTGCCACAACGCGTACACATTTTCAGGGTCATAGCTGTTGAGAATCGTGTTGCACGTGTAACTTTCATCGTTTTCATGTAGTCTGTACACACACCCATGGGTTGAATCTTGCACTTTCCATTCCAGCAGCCATTCGCTCTCTACCGCATGGCAAACACGGGGAAAATCCATTCCCACACTTTTTTTTGCCAGCTTCTCGGCATCAGTATATATAATAGTGGTGCGTTTTTAATGTGCTTCAGTATATATATATATATATATATATATATATATATATATATATATATATATATATATATATATATATATATATAGATATAGATATATAATATATATATATATATATATATATATATATATATATATATATATATATATATATATATATATATATATATATATATATATATATATATATCTGAAAGTAAATGATGCATTTCTCTTGTCCCACTCTCCTGACACCCTTTAATCTGACTCGAAGGTCTGCGATTTTATGCTCATGGACAGCGAGTAAAATTCAGAAAAGGGTGAAATGGTGGAGGGAAGCGGAGGTCACCTGATGCTTACCACAGGAGACATGAAACTTAAGGAAGACACGATTTTCTCTATTCTTCCATTGTTGTGGTACTAGTTACTAGAATTCAACGCTTGACACCTTCTATAGCAGGCTGGTCTAGAGGACAGTAGAAGCTGCGAAATTTGAAGCAGACACCATGCAGCGTAAGGGACGTACTCCTAGCAAGCCTTTCAACACCTGAGGAGTCACGAAGTCACTTGAGAACCAGCATCTACTACGTCAGTCTAAAGCTACAACCCGGTGCTGGAAATCTGCAGTTAAGGCCAGGAGCGCGCATGAAATTAACGTCAAAATACAAAAATGATGGATTTTTGGATTAGTCCATTTTCTGATACTTTAGCATCTCTTAAATCTAAATATAACAGAATTAAATGTCAAAATGCATTCTAACAATATGTTTTTTGACTTTGAAAAAGGTATGGTATGGAGTGATTTTCTCAAACTCGAGAAAATATGTTTCATTAGACCGAGTTTTTTTACATAGCAACCAAGCTTACACCCCTACATATTATACATCGTTGGATTCGTCCAAATCTGCACTTTACTGTAAGCAGGTCACTTATTTCGGGATTCCAAATGCCAGATTGGAAATTTATAATTTCCAAGTCAACAATAAGGGTTTCCCCTCGATTCTAAATTTTTAATTGGCTGTGCGCGTTCACGTGACCGGCAACGACAATATGGCCGCTTGTTTACATTAAGGTTCGAAATTTCAGTTTTGTTTAGTAATAGTTGTGACAATGCCTATAAAAACGAGATGCTGTCGTTATCTCCAACTGGAATAGGCCAGAGTTAGAGATGGAAGCAAGACTTAGCCTACACTGGAGGTAAAACGTACTTATTGTGACGATGTAATGGTAAAAACTGGGACATTAGTACTCAGGCAAGGAGGGTTGAAATAAAACACAGCGGACCGTTTGTTCGATGTGGCCTTTGACAAGAATTTAGAGACGCAGTAAACAGGAGTAAGGGTTAGGCTTAGTGGTTGAAATGAAGCAGACAGGACCATCTGTACGATAGTTCCTTAGATTAGAATTCAGAGACGCAGTAAAAAGGGCTAATGGTTCGTAAATGTATCCTAAACCTAACCCTAACGACGTTGGCGACTTACTGGGATGACATCTAAGAAGACGGCCCACAGTGACTCATTTCAACCAGGTTTAAGAATCTTAACCTAACCCTAAACCTTACGACGTTGGCTACTTACTGGAATGACACCAAAGAAGGCGGCCCACTGTGCTTCATTTCAACCACCAGGGAGTTACATGAACTAGCTATTACGAGTAGTAGACAGTCAATTAAAAATCATCACGTTTTTCTGAGTTTACAGAATAACGGGTGACTTCTCATAATTCAGTACATTATCATGATTCTTGTAAGCATAGTGCATATTTGTTTCCTCAATTTAATGTTTGTTTCTTGTGTATTTTTATTGACATGTCTTGTCACAGATGCTTATGTGTTATTTAAAAAATGCCAGCCAGACATGTGCAACAGCTGGTTCATTGGTACCAGAAGAAAGATTGGAAACTTCATCAAATGGAAAGTGAAGCAAGGCTGTCATATACATTTTGAAGGTATTTACTTTTGAAACTTACTTTAAGTTTCCCCTTGCCTAAGCATAGACATTCATGTAATTTATTTTGATCTCCATAAATATCAAGTTTAGAAACATATTTCATTACTTACATGTATTGTTTTGCTTCCATTGTACTTTAAGACACAGTTTATTAATGCTTGTTTACATCTTTATTTGAAACTTTACTAATGTAAACATTTGCCTCTTTCTATGAAGTTCAAGTGTCATGGAAGCTGAAGCAGTAGTGATTTGTGAAGCTGTTCTCTGACGCGACATAAATTTCGCTACACCGTATAAAGTGATTGTGATAGCAAAGCATTCAATCAGATCATAGAAATTAAACCATATAGCCCTAATATTGCTGAATTTAATCAAGGACCTGAGGCTGCTATATTTTTCAAGAAAGTCCTGGGGCTGAACAGTGGAAAAGAGGCTTGTCGACTGGCAGGAGCAAGAAAGCGTTAAACGTCTGGTGCTCAGCTCTAAAATGGCAGAAAACTGCACTAAGAAAATGAAGGACATTTAGCACAAATCTCAACAGAAAGCCAGACAAGAAACTGCAGAGGAAGCTGGATATGCTGCCGGTATGTTCTGCATGACTAGTAAGTTATTTTATTTTTGCTGCAGTATCACATACTTATTTAATTATATTCTAATTATATTGAAAAATGTGATTTTAAAGAAATCATTATTCTCATACTAATTTTCTTATAACTTCCACACTTATGTATTAATTGACAAGAATAGGAACATATATTGCCCATAATCTTTTAAAACTTTTTATGTTATGGATTTTAAGTATCTGATCAAACTTTTGGTTAATTGACAAAAGTAATGTAAAATTTAGTAAAATTTGTTACTATTTTTAGACACTATATTCAAAGTCCTACAACTTTTTTTGTATTAAAGTTATCAAAAATCCATCACTGGAAAAGTTTTAACATATAATGATAAACGTTGTGTTCATATTTGGTATTCATAGCTTAATAAATAAAAAAGCCTTAGCAAATTGAAATAGAACAAAGAATCCAATATTGCTCAGCTCTAAAACGACAGAAAACTACGCTAAGACAAGGAAGGAAATTAGGCACAAATTTCAACAGAAAGCCAGATAGGAAGCTGCAGAGGAAGCTGGCTATGCTACCAGTATGTTCTAAATGACAAGTAAGCAATTTTTCAGGGGCAATATTACAGACTTATTTAATTGTAGTCTATTTATGGAGAAAAATGCGATTTTCTCAAAATCTAATTTTCTCATCCTAATTTCCTTAAAACTTCCACACTTATGTGTTAATTGACATAAAAATTGGCACATATGTTGCCCATAATCTTTTAAAACTTTCTTATTGCTGGATTTTGAGAATCTGATCAAACTTGTGATTTATTGCAAAAAGTAATGTAAAATTTATGAAAATTTGTTACTTTTTTAGACACTATATTCAAAGTCCTACAACTTTTTTTGTATTACAGTTATCAAAAATCCACCAATTGAAATGTTTTAAAATATAATGATAAACATTGTGTTCATTTTTGGTATTCATAGCTTAATAAATAAAAAACCTTAGCAAATTGAAATAGAACAATAGAATCCAATATGGCCGCCGTTTCTATGGCAACCAGTAGTGCAGTGCCATAAAACTCTTCATTTTTCGTATCTAGTATTGTGATAAGGGTGGATTTAGGCTGACTACTGGCCACTAAAGATGATAGACCACAAATCTGGCCACTATGGACGTTACAGGTATCAGTCCGAAGTCGTGGATAATCAGCAGCCCAGTAGAGTACCACCCCTATAGACACCAGGGATATAATAGGTTGAAGTGTGAGGTGTCTTGTCTGGTCTGTTGTTGCTTGCTGTGAGTGTGGGTGATGTGGTTTCACAAGTTCACAACATATGTGGTATGACATGGAAAGTCATATAAAGGTGCAAACTGCTATTGACGTTTTCCATCGTTTATTTTCTGACGCCACAAGACAGGTAACTGTACATCCATTTCACAATAAACCATAGTCATGACAGTTCACGAAATTCAGCGTAAGTTATATTCATCAATGCATCTGGCATATATTCAAAAAATGATATGGCGCCAAGGGGATTATACTGTTGGCTCCAATATTACAAAAAAGTGCATCAATACTCCTCTCACTGATCAGATGTGCTAAATGAGTCTAATCATAAGTCGCACGAGGATGGTGTTCCAGGAGTATAGGTCAAGCTGACCTTTACAGGCATTCCTAAGTCTAACCTCGACGTAGGTGCAATCGCTGACATAGCGACGTTCATAGAACATAGAACTGTCCTTCGGGCTAAGTATGACCCGTGTACATATTAATCTCAGGTATGAAGATACCTGGGGCGTGACTTCTAGTAGAAGAACCTCTCTTTCTGTAATTCGTAGGTGAGCAGAGATCGACCATTGTCAACATAAAGTTAGATTACAGATTTGAAACATAAATGAGGTATTACCTTGCTTCGAAATCAACACCACAAAACACACGCCTCCAGGCGTTTTGAATCATCAAGGGAAGGACCTTGTAAGCTAAACTAACTCACAATAGGACTCTTAATTCCCTATCAAAGAATCACAGACGCAAGAAGCGTCCTCTCTGCTTCACAACTTTCATAGACTCCCCGACAGGAAAGCTTCTCAAGCACACCTAACGTCCGGACATGCGCAGAACGCATACACCTGAGTAAGAATCAATACGAGACGATGTAGGAGACATTCCAGATAAAGATTTGTAATAAATTGCGCCTTATATGGACAGGAATAAAAACCTCAACACTGGTTTCAATCATTCCAAGAAACAGTTGACAGATACTACCATATAAGGAGAATGACCACACATCGTTCAAAAAAATGGACCGACGCGTCCCGTCACAAGAGAAGGTAACCATCATTGAAAATGGTAATCACAGTCAAACAAGGGTTATCTAGCTTTGACCGAAAAAAATAAAAGTGTACAATTCAGACAAGTTAATTATGCAATGTCTTTAGAAAATAATTATACAATGTCTTCGGTAAAAATTCTGTGCGTAACATATTGATATAGGTTAATTCTGTGCATTTTCATTGAAATCCAGCAATTAATAACGAAAGTAGCATTTCAGTGTAGCTCTTCCCCTTAAATGATCTGAACAACACAGGTTCTGGACACTAAAAGTATTCTTTGCGTAACATTTTTGTTGACGAAATAACCATCCTTTTTTTTTCAAAGATCATATACTAAACTGTTTTCTAAAATGTAACCATTTTCATTCTTTACCCTTGTCTCAACAATACTTTCATAAACAAATCTCATGTTGCATAAGTAAATATAAATTCTTAGTTGAAGGCTATAACTTGGTTGATTAAATTTGATGGTTGCCCGTGTATAACTCATTCAAAAAATACACATACACAGAGCTTAATATACAATTGAGACTTTGCTGAATTACCTTCAGCTGGGTGCTCATTAAATACGAGTCAAAGGATATATAAATCTCACAGTAGTGGGCGGAGAATATAAAGTTTATAATCAACTTAGAAGATGCAGTTGTTGTACTTGCCATTCTAAAATCCCTGTGAGACTCCATAAAAAAGGGTCCTAAAACCTCCTGTTTACAAATCTGACAAAAGTAATCTTGAGCAAAGGTTGTTGTGACAAAACGTCTGAACATGCTCTTTTGTTTGATCTCTCACACCTTCAGCCCTCCGGCAGTATCCTTTCTTTTTCTTCATTTTTCTAATTCATCGCTTTTATTTGGCATAAATCGTGCTTTTTCAATCCTTATTTTCACTATTTTGCTTTATGCTGGATATATCATGGTGAATTCTCTAACAACTCCGCCTATGCCGGTCCCAAGCCTGGATGGAAAAGGAGGAGGGCGGCCTGCATGGAGGCCGTAAGGAGGCAGCCCCTCCACCATGCAAAGGCACAACAGGCCAATCACCTGTTTGCTTTAAATCATGATTACGCGAACTACAAGAGAGAAAACCGGACTGATTCTAAAGGCGACGAACTGGAACGGACTACGGACTACGACTTATGGAACTTGGAACACAAGAAGTATAAATGGCAAGGAAGAGGAGCTGGTGGAGGAGATGAGGAAAGCAAAACTAGAAATCCTGGCTATAACGGAAACGAAGAAAAAAGGACAAGGAGTCATGGATCTCGATGGCAACACGTTGCTCTACAGTGGTGTACCCATATCTGAAAGAGCTAAAGGGGGCGTGGGTTGCATTGTGGCCCAAAATCAAAAAGATAGTATCAAGGGATGGAACTTTGTCTCGGAGCGCATTATGGTTGTAAAACTAAAAGAAGGAGAAACCATAGTCAACCTGGTCATAGTGTATGGGCAAATGAGGATGAGAGAGCAGAGGTCAAGGAGGAATTCTTCGAGCTGCTTCAAAGGACAGTGGATGACTGCCTAGATGAAGTTATTATGCTCGGAGATTTTAATGCCAGAGTTGGAAATGACCATGCTAGATGTGGTAAAATCTGCGAGGATAATTACTCATTTCTATAGATTTTAGTCATAAAAACAAAAATAAATAAGACCAGCCCGATTGTGTCTGACGGGATTGCTCTCACACGCCCGCCACTGCCTTTTGTGCAGTGCGAAAAGCCTATAGCATATATAATATACAACGCGTTGCAGTTTCGGTTTCGCCCACGTACTACCAATGTTTAAACTTGTAAGATCTGCTGCATACACGGCCGCCTAACCCGATAAAATTAACTAATTGGCGGAAGAGCGCCGCACAATACTATCTGAACTAACGTAATATTTTGTTTTTAACAGGTTAATCAGTAGTAAGTCTTAAAATTTGGTAGTGAAACACGATAAAATACAAATCATAAAAACCAACTTGTTAACCCGCCACGTCTAACCCGATTTGCCTGCCACATTCTGCCATGCGTATATACACGCGGCGGCAAACGTCATCGGAGGCAAACACACAGACAGTATGTCCCCACTCGTTGTAGACGTACTGGCGTCACTAAAACAAGTAGTAGTTGAATCATATAGGCTAAGCGGGAGAGGAGAAAGGAGGAAATGGTGGTCTTGTGTAAAATCTTATTTGACGAACGAACAGTGACAAAAATGAAAATCTTTATTAATAGGAAACTGAACATAAAACTTATATGATAAGATAGCTGAGACTCCCCTAAGCAAGAATATGTTTTAAATACTATGTTAGCCCCAGTATTAGTGAAGTTATGAAGGAAAAATAAAATGTCCAAGACGGTAGACCAGACAGATAGTCAACCCTACTTGAATTTTTCATAACGTTAAGGGACGATCGCGTAGAAAGAGGCATTGAGGTGAATATTCAAATTCGCTTGAGTACAGAGGGTATAGGGTGAGAAGGGGGGCGATAGGAAATTGGTTATCAACGAAACATTTTTGTTGTAATGGCAACTAACACAGGCTAGCCAATTAAATAGCAGACGCGGTGTAGTTTGGAATTGTTTTTCAAAAACTGCATTTTGAAATCTGGTAGTCGCCAGCTTCTGATTGGCTAGTGGTACCCAATATTAGCAAGGGGTTTTCCTTATTCAATTGCCAGTTGTCTAAAATAAATTACATTAAACATTTTGCTGAGATTCAGCTGTGGTAAATTTAAAGTAAAATAAATATTTCCCAGCCTGAGACCAGTGCAGAGTGAAACTGCGGCCATTGCTTTGCAAGTCAGCATCATTTGTTTATATTTCTTGAAATTGTGGTAAGGACGATGTATGAATTGTTATGTTTAATTCCACAGCAAACAAAATTGGGTATTGATATTGAGGGAAAATGAAGAACATGTCGGTAGTAGACATTGTTGCGTCCTCATCTTAAAATGTATCTAATTGATGTATGTTGTCATGATTATGCTGTTATATTATTAAAGTATTATAGTAGTAAGCCTCTGTGTTCTATGAACACTATTTACATGCCTGAAGCATTTATAATATAAAAAGAAAAGAGAAAATCATACCAACGGAAATGTGGTTACCCCACATTATTGTATTGAGGAAAAAGATGTAAAGGTACAGTGGCGTATCTGCCATAGGGACCTGAGGTCACAGCAAGGAGGGAGTCAAACAAAGTTAGGTGTTTGTGCACCTGTACGGCACGCGAGGCTGACCCCATATCCTGGTAGGAAAATATTAAATAATCTCAGTGAGTAGATGTAAAGCCTGGGTATCCTTTTGTTCCAGCGTTTTATTCCCTGTTACCGACTGGTGGCAGGAAGCCAGCTGAAAGTGAATACAGCCCTCAAGCCTCCATCCAGTCATTTCTACTATTATAAGAACACGGAGGAGCTTGAACGAGTGAAAGAGTCTGCATCTTCAGGAGAGAATTTCCTTATAAATAACCCCAGGTGATGTGCCATACATCTGGGTACATCTGACACTTTTGAAAAAAAGTAACATTCACTGAGTTTCCCAATGATATTCAGGAATTTCAAGGGGTATGATGACACAACAGCCCCTCATACACAGTGACTCTCCCTTTATAGGATTACAGTTGTAGCTGTGAACTGTTCTTTCAGTGAAAAATATATCTTGACTTTATTTGTGTGGACAGAAAGTCCAGTTGTTTTATTACCCTCTTTTCTGTAAACTATCTTGTCCTTATTTTCAAGACCTGTCCAAAAGATATGATTGGACAGGCAGATTAAATTGTAAACATTCAGTTCAAAAGAAAACTTAACACCTGTTTTATTAACTTTCTCATAAAAAAGTAAAGTGTTTGTGTGTTGTGTACTATCATCTCATTTCTCCCCTAGACAATAGGTACATCATACACCCTACACTAGAGCCAACAGAGAGACCGTGTGAGATCTAGGGAGGTAGCGTTAGGTTCCCTGTACACAATTCATCATTATCATTTATAGAATCAGGGACCTACATTTGCTTGACCTCGCACGGTTACTGCATACACTTATTTCATTCTTTGTTAGGATACCATCATAACCTCCCCAGCAAATCATCTTATTTGCTACAAAATTTGGTAGGTTTGTCCGGGATTGAACTTTCTACATAAATTGGGGACAGTCTAATTTTCCCAGGGAATCCGCATATAATATATTTGCCCAAGATTTTGGGAAGTGAAGAAAGTGTCAGAAACCCAGATTTAATTAAATAAATTTATAATTAGTTATATTTAGAAACTTTGTTAGTACATTTTTCAGGATGGCAGATCTGGCCAAGTTTCGCTCTGCGGCTGTGCAAGCGGCGAGAGATATGAATATGGATGGACAAATTTTGGTTGATTATGTCACCTCAGAATGTGACAAATTTATTACTAGGGAAGAACATAGGTTAGCTGAGGAAAGGAGAGTGCAGTTAGAAGATGCTAGGGAGACTAAGAAATTAGAGGCTGATCGAGAGGCTGAGATAAAGAGGCTGCAGTTGGAGGAGAAGAAACTTGAGGCTGAGAAGGAGGCAAAGAAACTTGAACTCGAGGCTGAGAAGGAGGAAAAACGTCTACACAGGGAGGCGGAACGAGAGAAAGAAGAAAGAAGATTGGAGGCGGAAAGGGAAGATAAACGGTTACAGAGGGAACATGAGTTACGCCTAAGGGAGTTAGAGCTACAAGGCCATGCTCCAGAAAATGGAACTAGCCCTTCCACTTCCGACTCCGCTGCAAGCCAGGCTGCCTCCTCATCAGCCATGGGGTTCCACTTAGATTATTTTATAGAAAAAGATGATGATATTGAGTCGTATCTAAGCAGATACGAAATATTAGCCACTACTTATGGGTTGGAAAGAGAAAAATGGGGAGTAAAGTTGTCTCAAGGACTTCGCGGTACAGCTTACGAAGTTTTTTCTAAAATGAGTAGGGGTGACCAGGACAACTATGACATGTTGAAGCAAGCTCTTCTGTTAAGATACGAAAAGAACGGAGAATTTTATAGAAAGAAATTTAGGAATGCCAGGCTACTGTCGGGTGAGACCTATCACCAGTTCTCCGCCCGGTTGGAAACGTATATGGAGAAATGGGCTTCTTTGGGGAAAACCCAAGATCTCAAAGAGATGATACTCATTGAGCAGATGAGAGAGTCCATGGCTCCAGACATGAGAAAGTTTCTCATGGAACAGGGTGCGGAGAGACTGGAGGAAATAATAAATATCGCTGAAAGGTATCATGCAGCCCAGGCAGAGGTAGCTGGTATTAAAAAGAAACCAGTAGATCAGTTTAAGGCTCCTCAAACCCATAATAAATTTGATAACAGAGGTAAGCAGAACTTCGATAGGCCTCGAAATGATTATAAAAATAAAACCGCACAGTTCAAGGACAGAAGGAATGAGGAAAGAAAACCTCATCATCAAAGTAGATGGTATTGTACTTATTGTAAGAAGGAGGGACATGACATTAAGTATTGTAAAAGTAAACCTGCTGGATTTGCTGCTATGAAAAGGGGAAAACAGGAGGGAAAGGACAAACCTGCTGAACAGCAGGAACCTTATCACCCCTCAGTTTGCGAGGATGTTGTATGCAATGATGTCACCATAAGGTGCCTCTATGATACAGGTTTGGATTTTGAGGCTGTGGTGAGCTCGCACTTGGTGAACCCAGATCAGTATACCACAGAAACAGTGGAGATACAAGGGGCGACCAAGGACCTACCCCTCATGAAACTTCCCATTGCCAGGATACCAGTGAAGACTCGCTATGTGGAAGGGATAATCAGAGCAGCAGTGATAGACGCACCCATCTACCCTCTGATATTGGGGTGTCGTTATGTCTACTTGGGAAATCCAACGAGACCTGTGGTCTTGGCAGCAGTCCAGACCCGATCACAATCCAGAAAGGAAGAAGATGAACCTATAAATACTCATCCCGAAGAGATGAGAAAGGCACAGGCTGAAGATAAGTCACTGAAGCCGTGCTATAAGAAACTCCCAAAGAGCCATACTCCTCCAAATAAAGGAGAATTCTATATGAAGAATAAATTGCTATACAGGAAGGCCGGCACTGGTGCAGCTGGTCATGGTCAGCTGGTCCTTCCTAAATCATATAGAGAAAAAGTGATGGAGTTAGGTCATGCTATCCCCTTCAGTGGTCACATGGGGATTAGTGCAACAGGACAGCGTATAGCTTGTCATTATTTCTGGCCAGGGGTAACGGAAGACATAAAGAGATACGTACACTCCTGCCCCGAATGCCAGAGAGTAGCTCCAAAGCATTGGACTGCTCCCGCAACTCTTGGGGAAATGCCCATAGTGGGAACCCCTTTTGAGAGAGTTGCTGTGGATATTGTGGGACCTCTCACTCGGACCAAGAGGAGGAACAGTTACATCCTTACTCTGGTAGACACTTGTTCTATGTGGGGAGAGGCGGTAGCCCTGTCATCAATCGATTCGAAACATGTGGCAGAGGCATTACTTACGATATTCACAAGGTTAGGTTTCCCGCATCAAATCTTGACAGATAATGGCTCTCAGTTCAAGGGGAAACTAACTGAAGAGGTGTTCAGGTTGTTTCAAGCCAAGCACTTTCACTGTAGCCCGTACCATCCCCAAGGGAACGGCCAGGTAGAGAGGTTCAATGGGACTCTCATTTCTATCCTGAGAAAGCTGGCACATGAGAAACCTGAAACGTGGGACCACTACTTGCCCGCCGCCCTGTTTGCGTACCGGGAAGTACCACATAATTCCACCGGAATGGCCCCCGCAACACTGTTATTTGGTAGGCCAATAAAAGGTCCGTTAGAAGCTTTGTTAAGGACCTGGACTGATGAGAAGGCAGAGGAGACTGTTACCTCATCTTATCAATACGTGAACGAACTGACTAATCGTTTACAAACCGGTTGGAAACTGGCAAATGAAAATTTGAGACAAGCCAGGAAAAAGCATGCTGCTTATTATAATCGAAAAGCGAAGGATAGGGAACTTGCTGTGGGGGAGAAGGTACTTCTTCTATTGCCCAGCAGCAATAATAAACTTCAGATCGGATGGCAAGGACCATACACAGTTTTGGAAAAGGTATCCAGAACCAATTATAAGATAGACAAAAAGGGAAAGGAAAAAGTCTATCATGTGAACCTGTTGAAGAAATATCTGGACAGACAAATCCAGGAAGGGACACACTTATTGGCCTTGTCTATTGCAACCGAAATGAAAAATGACCCTCTCTCCTCATTTGAATATCCACTGAAAACCAGTGAAACGTTTGAGCAGGTGAAAATCAGCAATCACTTGACAAAAGGGCAGAAGGAGAAGGTTCGACAGATCCTTGAGAAACATACAGATGTGTTGACAGATAAACCGGGAAAAACCCATTTGTTGGAATATGATATGAAACTACTAGACCCAACACCTATCTGTATGAGGCCCTATTCTATTCCATTCGCTAAGGAGAAAGCTTTAAAAGAGGAGATAGATTATTTGTTACAAGAAGGGATTATTTCTCATAGTGAGTCTCCTTATAGTTCCTGCGTGGTTCTGTTGCGGAAACCATCGGGAGAACATAGACTGTGTATAGATTACAGGAAACTGAATGCTGTCACAGAAGGTCAGGTGGATCCATTACCTGATACTACTCAACTATTTGCCAGGCTGAACAAGGCAAAATATTTTTCTAAGGTGGATCTTAGCAAGGGCTATTACCAAATTCCAGTAAAGCCTGAGGTTCGATCTTATTTAGCATTTAGCACCTCGGAAGGTCATTATGAGTTCAACATGTTGCCGTTTGGGTTGAAAAATGCTCCGAGTGTGTTTTCAAGGATGATGCGAAAACTGCTGGATCCCCTGAAAAATCCATGTATTTCGAATTTTATGGACGATATCCTCATTGCTACGGAAACATTTGAGGAACACGTTACCTCTTTGAATATGCTGTTAGATAGACTCAGAGAGGCTAACTTAACCGCCAGGCCAACAAAATGTTGTATAGGTTGTAAAGAGTTGGAATTCTTGGGACATACTGTGCATCAGGGTAGCATGACCCCTGATCCCAAGAATCTGGAAAAATTGAAAAAAGCTCCTCGACCCCAAACAAAGAAAGACGTGCGATCTTTCGTGTCGTTGTGTGGTTTTTACCAAAAGTACATTAAAAATTTTAACTCAATATGTGCTCCGCTGACAGATTTAACTCGTAAAGGTCAACCTGATAAAATAATTTGGTCTGCTCAGTGCGAATTAGTTTACCAAGAGTTGAAGGAAAAACTTACAAGCAGGCCAGTATTGCAATTGCCTGACTTAACTCAAGAATTTATTGTGAGAAGTGACGCAAGCAATGTGGGCCTAGGTGCTACCTTGTTGCAAAGGTCTTCCTCACCAGATGGGGAATTGAAACCAGTCGCTTATGCTAGCCGCAAGTTGAACAAGGCGGAAAAAAATTATTCAACAAGTGAAAAGGAATGTCTCGCTTTGATATGGTCTATAAAGAAATTTCAGATTTATTTATATGGCAGGACATTTGTGGTCCAAACGGATCATTCACCTCTTGTGTTCCTGTCACAAGCCAAGCATGAAAATTCCAGATTATTGAGATGGTCTTTATTACTGCAGCCATACTCATTCCGGATAGATTATATCCCGGGTCCGACGAATGTGGGTGCCGACTTTTTAAGCAGACATCCATGTGATGAAAATCAGAGAAACGCATAAGACTTCATTGAGCTAAGTTATCTCGCAGATAATAACCTGCATAGTGATGCATGTTTAAGAGGGGAGGTGTGTGGTAAAATCTGCGAGGATAATTACTCATTTCTATAGATTTTAGTCATAAAAACAAAAATAAATAAGACCAGCCCGATTGTGTCTGACGGGATTGCTCTCACACGCCCGCCACTGCCTTTTGTGCAGTGCGAAAAGCCTATAGCATATATAATATACAACGCGTTGCAGTTTCGGTTTCGCCCACGTACTACCAATGTTTAAACTTGTAAGATCTGCTGCATACACGGCCGCCTAACCCGATAAAATTAACTAATTGGCGGAAGAGCGCCGCACAATACTATCTGAATTAACGTAATATTTTGTTTTTAACAGGTTAATCAGTAGTAAGTCTTAAAATTTGGTAGTGAAACACGATAAAATACAAATCATAAAAACCAACTTGTTAACCCGCCACGTCTAACCCGATTTGCCTGCCACATTCTGCCATGCGTATATACACGCGGCGGCAAACGTCATCGGAGGCAAACACACAGACAGTATGTCCCCACTCGTTGTAGACGTACTGGCGTTACTAAAACAAGTAGTAGTTGAATCATATAGGCTAAGCGGGAGAGGAGAAAGGAGGAAATGGTGGTCTTGTGTAAAATCTTATTTGACGAACGAACAGTGACAAAAATGAAAATCTTTATTAATAGGAAACTGAACATAAAACTTATATGATAAGATAGCTGAGACTCCCCTAAACAAGAATATGTTTTAAATACTATGATAGCCCCAGTATTAGTGAAGTTATGAAGGAAAAATAAAATGTCCAAGACGGTAGACCAGACAGATAGTCAACCCTACTTGAATTTTTCATAACGTTAAGGGACGATCGCGTAGAAAGAGGCATTGAGGTGAATATTCAAATTCGCTTGAGTACAGAGGGTATAGGGTGAGAAGGGGGGGGGGGGGGGGGATAGGAAATTGGTTATCAACGAAACATTTTTGTTGTAATGGTAACTAACACAGGCTAGCCAATTAAATAGCAGACGCGGTGTAGTTTGGAATTGTTTTTTTGTTTTTCAAAAACTGCATTTTGAAATCTGGTAGTCGCCAGCTTCTGATTGGCTAGTGGTACCCAATATTAGCAAGGGGTTTTCCTTATTCAATTGCCAGTTGTCTAAAATAAATTACATTAAACATTTTGCTGAGATTCAGCTGTGGTAAATTTAAAGTAAAATAAATATTTCCCAGCCTGAGACCAGTGCAGAGTGAAACTGCGGCCATTGCTTTGCAAGTCAGCATCATTTGTTTATATTTCTTGAAACTGTGGTAAGGACGATGTATGAATTGTTATGTTTAATTCCACAGCAAACAAAATTGGGTATTGATATTGAGGGAAAATGAAGAACATGTCGGTAGTAGACATTGTTGCGTCCTCATCTTAAAATGTATCTAATTGATGTATGTTGTCATGATTATGCTGTTATATTATTAAAGTATTATAGTAGTAAGCCTCTGTGTTCTATGAACACTATTTACATGCCTGAAGCATTTATAATATAAAAAGAAAAGAGAAAATCATACCAACGGAAATGTGGTTACCCCACATTATTGTATTGAGGAAAAAGATGTAAAGGTACAGTGGCGTATCTGCCATAGGGACCTGAGGTCACAGCAAGGAGGGAGTCAAACAAAGTTAGGTGTTTGTGCACCTGTACGGCACGCGAGGCTGACCCCATATCCTGGTAGGAAAATATTAAATAATCTCAGTGAGTAGATGTAAAGCCTGGGTATCCTTTTGTTCCAGCGTTTTATTCCCTGTTACCGACTGGTGGCAGGAAGCCAGCTGAAAGTGAATACAGCCCTCAAGCCTCCATCCAGTCATTTCTACTATTATAAGAACACGGAGGAGCTTGAACGAGTGAAAGAGTCTGCATCTTCAGGAGAGAATTTCCTTATAAATAACCCCAGGTGATGTGCCATACATCTGGGTACATCTGACACTTTTGAAAAAAAGTAACATTCACTGAGTTTCCCAATGATATTCAGGAATTTCAAGGGGTATGATGACACAACAGCCCCTCATACACAGTGACTCTCCCTTTATAGGATTACAGTTGTAGCTGTGAACTGTTCTTTCAGTGAAAAATATATCTTGACTTTATTTGTGTGGACAGAAAGTCCAGTTGTTTTATTACCCTCTTTTCTGTAAACTATCTTGTCCTTATTTTCAAGACCTGTCCAAAAGATATGATTGGACAGGCAGATTAAATTGTAAACATTCAGTTCAAAAGAAAACTTAACACCTGTTTTATTAACTTTCTCATAAAAAAGTAAAGTGTTTGTGTGTTGTGTACTATCATCTCATTTCTCCCCTAGACAATAGGTACATCATACACCCTACACTAGAGCCAACAGAGAGACCGTGTGAGATCTAGGGAGGTAGCGTTAGGTTCCCTGTACACAATTCATCATTATCATTTATAGAATCAGGGACCTACATTTGCTTGACCTCGCACGGTTACTGCATACACTTATTTCATTCTTTGTTAGGATACCATCATAACCTCCCCAGCAAATCATCTTATTTGCTACACTAGATGGGGTGGAGTTATCGGAAGATATGGAGAAGATACTCTCAATGACAATGGAAAGCGACTCCTTAGATTCTGCAGTGAGCAGAATCTGATCATTACAAACACAAAGTTCCCCCATAAGCGCATACATGCATACACTAGATGTGAACCAACCAAGAATGAGAAGTCAGTGATCGACTATGCCATTGTTCGGAGAAGCTCATTCAGATATGTCCGAGATGCAAGAGTCTGGAGGGGGCCAGAGATTGGAAGTGATCACTACCTGCTAACAATCAAACGAACAAATGAAAGAGTTGCTCAGCCTAGGAACTGCCCAACATCACGCAAGAAACCAAGTAAACGAGCAGGAGAAATGAGCATTAGGACCTACAAGCTGAGAGAGCCAGAAATTAAGACCAGATATCAGGGGCTTATTGCTACAGCAGTGAGCAACACAGAAGAACGACCTGATGACTTGGAAACCCTCTGGAATAAATTCAAGGATATCACAAAGACAGCTGCTGCAGAAGCATGCGGTGAAGTCCGACTTGGGAACCAGAGAAAGAGGACACCTTGGTGGACAGAGGAAGTCAAAGAGAAAATAAGAGAGAAGAAAATGGCATGGAAACAATACTTAGGAGCTAAAAACACAACAGGACAAATGGAAAAATATAGAGAATATGTGACACTCAGAACAGAAGCAAAGAACAAAGTGCTAGCAGCAAAACAGAAGTCCTGGGAAAAATTTGGAGAAAAGCTAGAAAAAGATGCACAAGAAAACCAGAAATTGTTCTATAAGACCCTAAAGAACACGAGGAAAGAAAAACAATGCCCTCTCAAATTTATAAAGGACAAGCAAGGCAAATTGCTTACTGCCCCGAAGGAAGTAATGGAAAGATGGAAAGAATATTTCTCAGAACTCCTGGATGGTGAGCATGGTGAAGCATCAGAAATGATAACCACTAGCACAGAAGAGAAAACCAATGATGGTGAAGATGACATAAAGATGGAAGAACTGAGGGCAGCACTAAAGAAAATCAAGATGGGCAAAGCAGCAGGGCATGATGGTATAACACCAGAAATGGTTAAGTACATGGGAGCATCAGGCGACCTATTACTCTTAAAGGTCCTACAGGCAGCATGGTGCAACAAGACCATACCAAAGGATTGGGAGATTGGAATCATAACACCAATTTTTAAAAAGGGTGACAATCGACAATGTGGAAACCATAGAGGCATATCCCTTCTCAGTGTCCCTGGTAAAATCTACTCTAGAATCCTAGAGCAGAGACTCCGACGCCTAGCTGAGCCACAGTTGGATGAGGTCCAGTGCGGATTCCGAGCAAACCGAAGTACTCAAGACCAAATCTTCACACTCAGACAACTGAGTGAAAAGGCCCTTGAGTATAAGAGTGAGATCCATCTTTGTTTCATAGATCTGGAAAAGGCGTTTGACAGGGTCCCCTGGAGCAAACTTTGGGACTGTTTGGCAAGGAAGAATATTCCAGCCCCTCTGATTCCTGCCATACAGAGCTTCTACAAGTCTTGCAGAAATTATGTGAGGACAGCAAACCATAAGTCAGAAGAGTTCAGGACCACCACTGGTGTAAGACAAGGTGATATCCTATCACCTTACCTCTTCATACTCCTTATGGACGATGTCATCAAGGCATGTAAGGAGAGAACAAGAAAGTATTCAGTGGGGTACTGGAAGATGAGACAGGTCTATATTTCGGAGCTGACAATTGCTGATGATGTTGCCCTGATTGCTAAATCAGAGGCACATCTCCAATCCAACATGCAAGTCTGGAAGGAAGAGCTGGAGAAGAGAGGGATGGTCATAAGCAGCTCTAAAACAAAATCCATGGTGATATCACGAGAAGAAAGAAAACATCAGATTAAGTTGGGAGAACAGGTCCTGGAGCAGGTCGACCACTTTAAATATCTCGGAGCTATTATAGACCGAAAGGGAGGCATCAAAGAAGAGTTGGCCACTCGAAAAGCAGCGGCTGGGAGACTTTTTCAGGCCATAAATCGTGGATTCCTCAGCAAGAAAGAGGTTGGTAAGAAAACGAAGATGGCTGTATACCGCTCCACCTATGTCCCAGTCTTGACATATGGATGCGAGTCGTGGGCAATGACTACAACCCACAAAAGCCAGATCAAAACCTCAGAAATGAGGTATCTGAGGAAAGTGGTTGAAGTAACAAGAAGAGACATGGTCCGCAACCAAACGATCCGTCAAGGCCTAAAATCCCATCCGCTGCAGACCCAAATAGAACAGTCCCAACTAAGATGGTTTGGCCATGTCTGCAGACTGGGAGAAGATCGGCTACCACGACAAGCATGGGAAACAAAGAGCCAGGGATCCAGACCTCCAGGACGACCCAGAGTCCGCTGGGAGGACAACGTTAGACAATCTTTGAAGGACCGAGGACTAGAATGGAACCAAGCCAGGAAGAAGACAGCTGATAGAATGGTCTGGTGCTCTCTCTTCCAAACCTCTACACCTCACGGTAGAAGGGGAACGACTAAGTAAGTAAGTAAGAATTCTCTAACACGACACTCCCCTATGGCAGTATTTGCTACGGGAGTAATGCGTATCTTATTATTTCACACTCCACTCCCAGACTGTTGTTACGATTCGCCAGGTTTGGTGACCCGTCCAGCGATAATATTTTATCGCCTAATCTGTCTTACCGCCTCTGGAAATAGGGCGGTCAAACATTTGACGCCATTGGAAAGCTGTTGATCATGTTGACACAAGCTGGTTTTGTGATACGATGAAAGAAGACCATACTGTCCGTCCAGACATCTGTCTGGCGGAGGCACGCAGATGAAGGTGATAAACAGAGATGCGCCGGAAGTCTTAGGTAACGATATGACATCATTGTGTAAGAGGCCAAACGTGTATATTAAATTAAATTTTTTCAAATATGCGTGGGATGAGTAATGATAAACTTCCCCACCCAAACAGTGCTAGGTACATTGGATTGGTTCGCCAGAATCTACTATGATTTGATTGGAACTTTCGGCGGAAACACAGCTGGGATTTGAAACTACGGATTGTGAGATATAATCTAACAAACTCGGAGTCACAACACAGAACAGACAGACGGCAGTGCAGCGGCAATTAAACACCTCCTACAAGCCAGAGGAAAGAGGAAAGGACTTATCATTCCACATTATAAGTACCAGATCGAGTATTGGGCAACTTTGGAAGTAAAGTAAACCCGCAATTTTAATACAAGACTGGAAACTTGGAATTTTATCACAAGGAGTCATAAGAGGAATTATAGATTTCCAGACCAAGTGTTTCACCCGTCATTAGAGGAATTATAGATTTCCAGACCAAGTGTTTCACCCGTCATAAGAGGAATTATAGATTTCCAGACCAAGTGTTTCACCCTTTCATAAGAGGAAATTCTCAGTCTTAAGTGATTCGAACAGCATCTAAATACAGGGCTGATGGTCCATTCTAATCTGCTCCAGGAGAAGTGTGTATTCCCAGAATTTTGGGGTAAGTGTAAACAATTTATTTACTAATGTAAATTTTACAGGTTTCTTGCTAAGTGGTTATGTATGAGGCTGGCAACCTCAACATATGAAAATAGTATATGCATGAACCACTACTGCAAGAGCTGGCGATTGTTTCTGAATGGTCGTGCGGGAAACCCGACAGCAGAGATGACCTAGACCCCGACGGGAGTAGCGACGAGTAATGAGTGATGATTACATCACATGTGCCTAAAGTGTATAAAATGTACTGAGGCATTTGTTTCTTTCTAATTTGTCACAGTTCGTGGTTACAAGACATCAGACTTAAGTACTGAAGTTCCTACGCCACTGGTGTGAGAGAAGAGTATCAACACTGACCGCCTACAGTGGACGAGTTTCGTGGTGAAGTGTACTCATCACCAAAAAGAAGTGACGGAAACCACAGCTGCAGGACGCATCTGGAGCTAAGTTTTATATAACAGGCTACAGCAAAAATACGGACATTATTATTAACGCCCTACCAAAACCTCAACTAGGAAAAATTTAATATAACTTTCACCCAATTTTCCAAATCTATTTTCCCATGTTACAGACTAATTAACTATTAAATTTGTTGTATGTTATTTTAAACTAAACAATAATGGTTGATTCAGTTTTTATGTACGAAAGCAAACGTATCTATAAATAAAGAGCCATTAATTATAAGAGGGCATTCGTTGGATTACTCCAACTGGAGGCTTGACGGGCTAGAATCATTGCATAACCCCTTCACAAAAGACGACGGACCAGATAATAAGTTAACAAATTTGCTCAGCCCTTAAGCAGCCGTTTGTTCTTGACTTTTGGTAATTTCTTGTGAAGGCCCCCCTAAGGTAGAAACGACATTCATCTCCTATCTATATCTTTGCCAAGAATAATCTTGCGCGAAGATAGATACCTTGGACGACCTACTTTTAGTTACGCTTGCGTTGTGACCATTAGTGGACAACCACTGCACAGCAAGGGGAGGCAATCCCGTGACAGTTGTTACCTAACGGGAAAAATACTCATCCTTTTACTTGAAGCTGGCTATTAGTGGACCACTATTGCAAAGCAAGGGAGATAAACTGCGACAAAGGATAAGGTTGAACGGTGTTTCAAATCTCACACTCCTCCCCCGGATGTATGTTCCACGGGCCACTTTGTATTTTATCAACACTTTCTTTATATACAGTTTTGGATCTCTTTATATACAGTTGTGGATCTCTTGACTTGCTGATATAGTAGCTGGGAACAAAATTGCCTTATAACCGAGAGACCAACTTAAAGTTGACCTTCATTAAAAATGCTACCAAAGGTCTGACCCTGCGGCTTATTGATAGTCATAGAAAATGCTAATCGTAATTGGAACTGCCTACTTTTAAATTTAAATTGCTTGTTCACTGAATCTAGAACGCTTACTGCGACACCATTACTAATTTGGCTCTAGATTGCGCAGTATCACATCCTTCGTTTCAGAAAACCTATCCCAACCCCCAATAGTTTCTCGCAGGCCAGCAAAAAAAAAAAAAAAAAAAAGCGGACCTTTTAACCGCGGACGAACCGTCACGCTGACAAAGATTAGTTGCACAATTTGTCATCCAATGTACCCACTAAAAACCGTGAAAACAGCACTCTCTCACCAGTGGGACCCCTCTTTCATACAAACTAGTCAAGTTTTTTTGGGTATTTCTCCACTTTTCATCGTCTGCCCATCTCGTCCGAACCGGTCGTACTGAAAGGAAATCAAACTCCCAATACCCCTCTTCAAGGTAAATTTTTCTCTGCCTTTTATTTTGAACATTCTCCTTATTCTTAATGGTTTTTCCTCTCCCTCCTATGTCTGGACCTCCTCCTCCAGTCTGGCTTTCTCCTCCTCGTCGCCGGTTTATTTATTTGGCCCACTAGACACGGGCCTAGGGCCGCGAGTTTACAGGGGCCCCCGCGAAAAAAAATCAACGGCGAAATATTTTTTCGAGAAAATGTCCGGGCCTCTAAACAATTTTAAAAAATTCAATTCATTTATTTCTTCTTCCATTCTAAAATAAATAGTTAAAGTTTGGTAATTTTTATACATTTTCGAAAGTTTCTTTGTTTGTTCAGGGTTGAGTCCGGCCCCATTAAAGCAACGGTCATTAAATTTTGCACAGAGCTTCTTCATGGGTCCTTTTTCTTCTTCGTATACTCTCAGATGTCTGATTGAATGTTTTCCATGAAAGCAGTATCAGTTTGAGGCTATTTGCATCTCCGTAGTGCTTTTTCACGAATGGTACTGGTGTCGGCCATATGCTATTTCTCTGTTCAGCATATGTTGGATAACTTTGAAGCAGGTGTTCAGCAGTGACACAGATACACTCATCGGTAGTTACTATCTTTCGCTTGTTGGCTAGATGGTATCCAATCTGTTGTGGTCCGTGAATACCTCTTGGTCACTTCTGTTGAGGAGAGCCGCGGTAGCATAGTGGGTAGTGCACTGGCTTCCTAGCTAAGTGGTCTATGGTTCGGTCCCCAGATGAGGTGGGACTTTTTTTAGGCCGCAAACGGCTCCTGGGTCGACCCAGCCCCAGCTGAGTACCACAGCAACTCTGGGAAGGTTAAGGCGGCCGGCGTGATGTTGACCACGTCACCTCTAGTGTGCCGACGGTCAAGAAAATATGGGCCTAACAACATATTCCCAATATGCCTCAATGGGCGTGTAACGGGATCCTTTACCCTTTTTTTACTTCTGTTGAGCTGGTAGTATGCATCAGTTTGTGTGTGGCCTGGATGCTCTACATCCCATTAGTTTCTGTATCTGATTCTGATACAACGTGCCAACGTCACCTTAATAAAAAAAATTTCAAACTTGACGTCACACTGTATAAAAAGTCTATTCGCCTATTAGCAATATTGATGGCTTCATTAAAATCGCAGCACTCATGCTACCAAAATGATGATGTAATTGTATTATTGGTAAGCAACATACACAAAGGATGACGTCATATAAGTTTGTGCATATGTAGCCTACTTCCCGCGTTATTCACATAATTTAAACCAATAAAGGATTTATATTTAAAATGCATTTCAGCTTTAGTTACTTTTCATTTTGGTTAATTTTATATTCTTGTGACAGGTTATGTAAATAGACTACATGAATCCGTCCGTCTTTGTTTCCCACTTTTGCTTCCTCATTAGTATTCACGTTTTGTTAACGCAGAACCCATGCACTTCGATATCTGTCTCACTCATATTTTAGCCACGCCTATTTTTCTTGTTTCTTGCGCTGATGAATGACTACCTAGATTTGTAACTGTCATTCCTTTAAAAGGGACGAACCAAAGGCGTTTACCTGTAACTCATATGCGAGCGGAGCCGTTAGTATTACGACAGCTGACAGAACGCACGGGCTCAAAACACGTGGCAGGTAATCAGCTTTGAAGTCTTTACAAGGGGAAAGAAATCCTGTGATGTGGGATAGACAGGGAGACAATCGCCGAGATCAGAAGCCTTTGTTGTCGATTCAACGGCGAGCAGAGCGAATTCTTTTATCTCGGAAGAAAACCCTGTTCATTTCTCCTGATGGCCCAAGGCGTGACTTTCATCATCGCTCAGCGAAACAACGCTTTTCTTGTATATATGCTCAATCTCCGAAAATCAGCATCTAGTCGCTTCAGAAATTTTCGGAATATCTAGTTCGACATCCTAGAGCCCTGTACAAAGTGGATTACTTAGATTTCGTGGAGATATTTTCATTTTTCTGTTTTGCGGTAAAAGGAATAGCAATTTTCGTGATTTTATGTGTTAAGTTTATCATTAGAATTCACTGGGATTTTCTAAGTGCTGAAAATGGTGTATTAAATAACGCAAAGATATTTTTTATTCCAGATGGGTTTAATTAACAAATAAAACTCTAGGCGATTGATAATTGACGGAATTCAATTTACTTCTATCCATTATGTGTAATTTTATAAATGACTAGTGTTTATATCACGAGTTAAAAGCGATAAGATAAGCTGGACACTTGTGGTTTCTAATCTAAATTAATAACGGAGTGGATAAGAGATCTTAAACCTTGCGCGTGACAGAGTAGAATATTAATATTGTGATTGAATGTTTTGTATCTTTTTCCTAAAATCTAGGCTGATCAAAAACCAGCGAACTAGCGGTCTTACCAGCTATCCAGAGATATTGTTGTAACATCAGGTCTTCGATTTTTGACCTGTGCGGTCCATTTTCTTCACTCATGAGAGAGACCAATCTAGAACGATAATATAATATTAACTGGACCTGAACATTACCAGATTTTTCCTATCAATCTAATCAGCCCGCTGTGGCAATAAGATATAAATCAACTTATCTGACCTATGACAGTAGTTTTCCACGAGGATTATACTCAAGAGAATTCATTGTTCAGAATCGGCCATCAACTCAGAGAACAGCCGATAATTATTATTAGCATTTGCATAACGTAACATAGTGTCTCAGCAACCAGAGGCTAGGCAGCACAGGAACAATATATATTTTTCTTTCTATGACGGTGACCATCACAGATACGCCTTATTTCAACCAACTGTGTGCAGTGATACCTGAATTATCCAGGAAAAACAACTAAGGCCCCAACTTCGGCTACTACCTTGACATTAGCAGTAAGCACCAAGGCTAGTCTGAGGCCGGATTTGGCATCAATCTGACACTGTATGGTCATAGTATTGTTAGTGTTTATTTCGAAGAACATCTCCGAATACTACTGGGTAAGCGAGTATGCATGTGGCCACAGAATGAATGCGCAAAAGAGCAGAAAGAGAGAAACATATTTTCCATTGTTACCATCAGTATACCAATCTTCTTTTTTTTATTTCCTCACTAACCTGATTATTTACGAGATAGTTTAACTAGGAACTTGCTCTTTGCCTTTAGTGACTATTCCATACCCTCATTGTTAACCTTTGACCTTTTGGGGTTATTACCTTCGGTTGGGATCCTATCTCTACAAGAGGGGTGAGCAATATTGTGTTATTTTTCATTTGTCTTAAACCATGTTTTTTTTTTATTGATATGCATATGCTTGATGTTGTGAAGATTTGTAAGTGATAATAAACTTAATAAAACTTAATTTAGTGTGTGTTGGTCGAACCCCTACCCATATATATTATCCATAGTTTCACGTCTGTGCGTATTCGTCACGTAATTGTGTACGTATGTGAGGTGTAACTTATATTTGTTATATATGGAGCGAAAGTTCGTCTGATTATAATATAGTCGTATAGATAGGCTGGAGTAGAGAAACTACTCACTCCAGAGACTGATCTTTCTCTTACACTATCACCATCTCGTGAAAAATCTATTTTCTTACACCTTTATTCTCACACCTTTTTCCATTATCACCTCTGCTCCGACCGGACCATAAAGATTCACAAACCTATCTTATAAAATTACGACAGTTCTGACAAGAGCATAGTTATTTTAAAGATTTCCCTTGCGAAGAACGGGTACAGATGCTAGTAATCATATAGCTTTTAAAAAGCAATTCGTTCAAAAAATGTTTTTAGTGCGTTTTAGTGCTTTTTTGCCACACCTAGTGCTATTCAAAACTTTCAAGTTGGCAACACTGTCCCAAGTATAAGTTGTTGACGGTTCTGATAATACCAAAAGTGTCCATTTGTGGAAATAATTTTTTCGTTTCAAATAACGTGATTGATTAGAATGTTAATTTTGCATTCTTTAATTACAAGAAATCTATATTTTTATTTGATCTTTATTGCAGCGGGTGTTAAAAAAGCCACATTGAATAATTATTTTGGTTGAAATTTACTTTGTGACTTCCAGGTTCGAATCTTGAAAAAATCATAAGATTTTGCATTTTTTTTAAAAATCAATAAAACGGTTATTCTAAATATTTCTCTATGATTTTGTTATGTTTGTATGGATTTATTAAATTTCTTAAACATATTATTAAGCATTCATAAAAAAATGTATCTGAAATTCATTAGTCTTTTTCATAGTTTTTACCTTTTAGAAGATTGGAAAGGGGCCCCCAAATATCTTAATAGCCTAGGGCCTCCGGAGTCCTTAATCCGACCCTGTTTCTCCTTCTCGTGTCTGTTTATCCCCCTCTTTAGTAGACTTTCTTCTTCTCATGTTTGGATATCTCCTCCTGAGTAGACCTTCTCATGGCTGGATATCCCCCTCCTGTGTAGACCTTCTCATGGCTGGATATCCAATTCCTGAGTAGACCTTCTCGTTAACATGTCTGGATATCACCTCCTGAGTAACCTTCTCATGTCTGGATATCCCCCTCCTAAGTAGACCTTCTCCTTCTCTTGTCTGAATATCCTCCTCTTTACCAGAGTTTTGCCATGATGCGTTTCGCTCGTTCTTAAACATGATGGTAAATATACCCAAGAATGCGAAAACAGTAAGGTTCTTTCCATCCATGTACTTTGATATCGAGCCCACTGAAGTAAAGGCTAAAGAAACGCTGTGGTTTTTTATCCGCTCACGAGGTTTTTATGATGGTCAAGAAAATATGGACCTAACATTATATTCCAAATATGCCTCATTGGGCCTTTACCTTTTTTCCTTACGATGATTTTATAATATCCAGTGGGTTTCTAATCTTTCAATACAGCAAGAATTTTCGATGACACTAAGAGTGACACTTGTCAGTTTTTGCTGCGTAATATTTTCTTCTGTTTGACGAAGAAGAGGAGAACTACAGTATGACTTAGTGATGGGTGGTGTTTTAGACAAACAAAGGAGAAAAAGAACGCGTATTACTAGGACAAAGATAATCGCCTACGTTACGGCTACAAGGCTTTCTTTAAGGACATGAAAAACGTCAGAAAAGGAATAAGATAATGAATAAGATAATGAATAAGATAATGAATAAATGAATAAGATAATGAATAAGATAATGAATAAGATTATTGTTGGCCACTCAATCACTCTTACCCGATAAGTCCGCTGGTCCGGGATCGCGCATTGCTGATTTAAACCCACTCTTGTTCTTGGTTAGAAGTGTTGACATAATTCGACCAGAAAAGCACACGGCAGTTATTGTAAAGTCTGTGTAATATGTTAGAAATTGTATTTTTCAATGGCAACATTAATGTAAGAAATGTTATATATATATATATATATATATATATATATATATATATATATATATATATATATATATATATATTATATATATATATATATATATATATATATATATATATATATATATATATATATATATATTATATATATATATATATATATATATATATATATATATATATATATATATATATATATATATATTAGTTAAAGTTGTTGAAGTATTACTAGTTGTGAAGGTAATAAAACAAATGATAGCAGCTGTAGAAACAATGGTTGTAAAAGTAGCTTTAGTAGAAGTTTGTTTAGTGTTAAACTGCATTGAATAAGCATTTATGTTTGAAGTAGATAGTATTACCTGTTTTGCCATTGATTAAATCACTACTCATCTGCACGATCACACCACAAAGGCTAGCTCATATTTTCAATACAGTAAGTTCGAAAAGAGTGCTATTTAGCAGATCTTTAGTTTACACGTAAATATTAAGCGCGTAAACTGACGTTGCTGTGTGAAATCCCTTTCTCCTCATATCGGCCCTGTATATCGTATATATAGGATTCGATCTTGGTCAATATTGTCCAGTGTATAAGTGATGCACAAGGGTTTATGGTCCCTGCAGCTGAAACTGCAGACGTAGCTTGAATCTACAGATTTCTGTTATTGCGTGCTATGTTGCTTATGGTCTGAAGCTTCGAGAAGATTGGTTTTTACAGTTCTTACCAGTATGCAATTTGACTGGTAAAGGACTAACTAAATATGCTGTCGACAGCTTGTAGAAGTTCGGTGTTGATGTCTCATTTGTTAAGGGGACAAGACTATGACAGTGTAACTCAAAGCCGTTTGGGAAAATCCGTGTAACCATTTTTGGCGCACATAGTCTGATTTTCCAATTGGCTGTGTATTTGCATTGTGCTACCCACAACTTTAATCTGTCTGTACTAGATGCTTGCAACATTGTGTTTGTGCGAAATTCAGCAGACTGATGGAACCGTGAGAACTTTTCCCCTGCCACTTAAACGATTGCGTGTTTGTAGCGAGATTCAAGAATTCTTTGAAGATGTTTGTGCTCGAAGTGTAAAACGCCTCGCTGTCACGACATGGGTGGTCCACCAAGGAATTATTCATAATTCTGTATTTGGCACGTCAGAAACTTCAAGATTTTGATAAGTAGGAAGCCTTCGGATCTTTCACTCTACTGGCGGCAGTAATTAGGGAGTGTTCAGAACTGTTTCCTCTGGGCGATCAAGTATGTCGTCACTTTCGGCTTCATTGTCTGAATGTGACTGAGTTAGGAAACCTTCGCCAAGGAATGTGAAAAATCAGTAAATAAAAAAACAAACAACACACAAAGGTAGTTATCAGGCACTCAGTAAGAAATAAAGAAGTAGAAGACCAGACAACAGAAAAACTACAGAAGTGATAGGCTTACCGGGATCGAACCAGGACCTTCCGAACGGCACCCACCGCCTAGCCACGGCAGCGAATCGCCACTATCCACTCTGCCAGCTCCGCATTACAAAAATAAAACTTCACTGACAGAGGTCTAGCGCGAACACCCCGTGACCCGGATATGTACCAAAGGACGACCCAGACTAATTATAGACGCAATCACTTCTGCAGTTCCACTATACAACAGTGTAAGCCAGATTACACATAACAAAGGCCTTAACACTGTGTCCAGAAAATGATAGAAGAATGAGAATGAGTAAAGTATAGACTGTAGGTTTCTTGGTATTTTATAAATGCTGGCAGAGTGTATAGTGGCGATTCGCTGCCGTGGCTAGGCGGTGGGTGCCGTTCGGAAGGTCCTGGTTCGATCCCGGTAAGCCTATCACTTCTGTTGTTTTTCTTTTGTCTGGTCTTCTACTTCTTTATTTCTTACTGAGTGCCTGATAACTACCTTTGTGTGTTGTTTGTTTATTTATTTACTGTTTACAGGCTTCGGGTTTCCCCTAATTATATGTTAATGTGAAAAATCAAACTGGACAATATTATATAAAAGGCGACGACAACGTGAAGTGACTTTTCAGCGAGGTAACATAATATTAATCCCAAGCCCGGCTGAAAAGGGAGGAGGGCGGCCTGCATGGAGGCCGTAAGGCACAACAGGCCAATCACCTGTTTGCTTTAAAGCTTTGATTATGAGAACTACAAGAAAGAAAACCGGACTGATTCTAAAGGCGACGAACTGGAACGGAATACGGACTACGACTTATGGAACTTGGAACACAAGAAGTATAAATGGGAAAGAAGAGGAGCTGGTGGAAGAGATAAGAAAAGAGCAAAACTAGAAATCCTGGCTATAACGGAAACAAAGAAAAAAGGACAAGGAGTCATTGATCTCAATGGCAACACGCTGCTCTACAGTGGTGTACCCACATCTGAAAGAGCTAAAGGGGGCGTGGGTTGCATTGTGACCAAAAACCAAAAAGATAGTATCAGTGGAAGGAACTTTGTCTTGGAGCGCATTATGGTTGTAAAACTAAAAGAAGGAGACACCATAGTCAACCTGGTCATAGTGTATGGGCCAAATGAGGATGAGAGAGCAGAGGTCAAATAGGAATTCTTCGAGCTGCTTCAAAGGACAGTGGATGACTGCCTAGATGAAATTATCATGCTCGGAGATTTCAATGCCAGAGTTGGAAATAACCAGCTAGATGGGGTGGGGTTATCGGAAGATATGGAGAGGATACTCTCAATGACAATGGAAAGCGACCCCTTAGATTCTGCAGTGAGCAGAATCTGATCATTACAAACACAAAGTTCCCCCATAAGCGCATACATGCATACACTAGATGTGAACTAACAAAGAATGAGAAGTCAGTGATCGACTATGCCATTGTTAGGAGGAGCCCATTCAAATATGTCCGGGATGCTAGAATCTGGAGGGGGCCAGAGATTGGAAGTGATCACTACCTGCTTACAATCAAAAGAACAACTGAAAGAGTTGCTCAGCCTAAGAACAGCCCAACATCACGCAAGAAACTAAGTAAACGAACGGGAGAAATGAGCATTAAGAACTACAAGCTGAGAGAGCCAGAAATTAAGACCAGATTTCAGGGGCTTATTGCTGCAGCGGTGAGCGACACAGAAGAACAGCCTGATGGCTTGGAAACCCTCTGGCTTAAATTCAAGGACATCATAAAGACAGCTGCTGCAGAAGCATGTGGTGAAGTCCGAGGACACCTTGGTGGACAGAGGAAGTTAAAGAGAAAATAAGAGAGAAGAAAATGGCATGGAAACAATACTTAGGAGCTAAAAACACAACAGGACAAATAGAGAAATATAGAGAACATGTGACACTCAGAACAGAAGCAAAGAACAAGGTGCTAGCAGCAAAACAGAAGTCCTGGGAAGAATTTGGAGAAAAGCTAGAAAAAGATGCGCAAGAAAACCAGAAATTGTTCTATAAGACCCTAAAGAACACGAGGAAGGAAAAACAATGCCCTCTCAAATTTATAAAGGACAAGCAAGGCAAATTGCTAACTGTCCCGAAGGAAGTAATGGAAAGACGGAAAGAATATTTATCAGAACTCATGGATGGTGAGCATGGTTAAGCATCAGAAATGATAACCACTAGCACAGAAGAGAAAACCAATGGTGGTGAAGATGACATAAAGATGGAAGAACTGAAGGCAGCACTGGAGAAAATCAAGATGGGCAAAGCAGCAGGGCATAATGGTATAACACCAGATATGATTAAGTACATGGGAGCATCAGGCAACCTATTACTCTTAAGGGTCCTACAGGTAGTGTGGTGCAACAAGACCATATTAAAGGATTGGGAGATTGCCATCATAACACCAATTTTCAAAAAGGGTGACAATCGACAATGCGGAAACCATAGAGGCACATCCCTTCTCAGTGCCCCTGGTAAAATTTACTCTAGAATCCTAGAGCAGAGACTCCGACGCCTAGCTGAGCCACAATTGGATGAGGTCCAGTGCGCTCTCTCTTCCAAACCTCTGCACCTCACGGTAGAAGAGGAATAACTAAGTAAGTAAGTATAATAATAATACACCCCGTCAGTCATAACTGACCATGGGTATGCGCCCCTGAGTTGACAGCCTTCAGCTGCTTATTTTCCTGGTGCTCTTTTCGACGTTTTCTCCTCTCTTCTGCTTGTCGTGTGAGCTTCTTTTCACCCAATCTGAGGAGGTGGCGCCGTAAATAGCATCGCCACTTGGTGCGATCGGCAGCTTAATCCTCCCACGTTGCTGGATTTATGTCCAGGGCTGTTATGTCTCTCTTGCACACATCTTTGAATCTCAGCTGCGGTCGCCCAACTGTTCTTTTGCTATCTGCCAGTTGTCCGTAGAAGATATCTTTCGGGTTGCGACCATCTTCCATGCTGCGGACATGGCCAAGCCAGCGTAGTCTGCGTTGTCTAAGCAGTGTATAAATGCTTGAAGGCCAGCACGTAACACCTCGACATTTGTCACTTTATCTTTCCACGAAATGCCGAGAATGTAGCGTAGAAACCGTAGACGGAAGGTATTGACCCTTGCTTAGCATAGGTTATCCATGTCTCGCTGCCATATAGAAGTGTGCTGATGACGCATGCGTTAAATACCGCGGCTTTGGTCTTCGTTGTGAGTTTGGAGTTTCCCCAAACACGCGATGTGAGGCGGGCAAAGGTAGCTGCAGCTTTGCCAATGCGACTGTCAATTTCTGTGTCCAGTGAGAGTTTGTCATTGATGGTAGACCCTTTGGTATGTAAATTGGTGCACCACTGCCCCCACATCTTGAATAAGCACATTTATTTTCTTTAGACTTTTAGTGAGGCCAACGTCCTTGCATGCTTGGGTGATCGATTCATGAAGCTCTGAAGCTTCTGTTGGCTTTGACTGACGATTGCAGCGTCATCAGCGAACAACAAGTCTTATAGTGACCCTTCTGATTTTTGTTTTTGCCTCAGCCTTGCGAGATTAAACAGACGGCCGTCTGACCTTGTGTGAGTGCATATTCCTTCAGTTGCATCTCTGAAAGCATGTTTCAAGAGTAAGGCAAAGAAGATCCCGAAGAAGGTTGGAGCCAGAACGCAGCCTTGTTTAACGAAACTTCTTATATCAAAGGGCTGTGATGTGTTTCGAGTATACTGGACTGTTCCCTTCATATCGTCATGGAATGACTTTATTATTTCTAGCAGTTTAGCAGGGAAGCCTATTTTCAGGAGGATTTTGAAGAGTCCATCCCTACTAACCAGGTCAAATGCCTTTGTGAGGTCTATAAAGATGACATATAAAAGCCTTTTCTGCTCTCTTGATTTTTCCTGAAGCTGGCGGAGGAGAAAAGATCATGTCTGTTTGTTTATCTACCAGCTCGGAATCCACACAGTGACTCTGGATATATGTGCTCAGCTAACTTGTGTAGTCGCATTAAGATGATTTTGGCAAAAACCTTACCAACAATACTAAGAAGAGAGATGCCTCTGCAGTTATTGCAATCACGAGGTAAAATAAATGTGGCATTAATTAATGGGGTTGGCATCAAACGTCCATGAATTTCTGAAGGCAAACATATTGCGCAAGTTAAGATACCAGAGAAGATGTAGAAGTCTGCTACCGAGTTTCTGCTATTATGTCTGTTTCATACGCCTTTATATCCTGCTGCAGAAACTATTCTTGGATTATCACGAGTTGTTTACTGGCTTCATAATTCTTCTACCGCGAAATTCGGAAATCGGGTGTCATTGGTGGTTTCGACCCGCTGCTTAGCTATTTAGCAATAACGAAAGCTAAGTCGAAATTTTTCCATCAGTCTACTTTCGGACTCTCCGTACAACACAATTGACGCTTTGCCTGTCTACCACGGATCCATTTATCCTAATCTATTTCTGTTGGCGGCCTGCGTGATGCTTACCACGTCACCCCTAGTGTGCTGATGGTCAAGAAAATATAGGCCTTACACCATATTCCCAATATGCCTCAGTGGGCGTGTCCTCTTCTTCTTCTTCGATCCTTAACCACCGACCGTCAAAGCAGTCAGTGGCCATTACGCCTGGTGGCGTCTTGTAGGGCAACAACAAATTGATTCCACTTTGCTCGGTCGGCGGCCATCCTTCGTACAGTGCCCCAACTCTGGTTCCCAAAAACCAATTCTGGTTTCGTGTTTTGCGGTCGGGGCATCCGTTTTCGTGCCAGTGGCTTCTTTTCGGCTTTCACCACTGTCAGTCATACGAGCCTGAGACTCCGGATGTCCGTTCCGCAGCAACGTTTTTCCATTTATTGTTGTTTCCGTAACATGTGCGATTTTTTACATAGACAGGGGTGTCGGCCCTGCGCTAAAACCCCCAACCTGGAGGACCAGAGTACCAGCTTTTGTCTGACCCCTACCCACGCAGACCAGTCCAGCTTGGTTGAACCTACCAGGAGTAAATCTCCCACTGGCATAGCTCTGGGGATTGTCAGGGTACACAAGCCGCCATACCGCTACAAGGTCAATGGGCGTGTAACGGGATCATATTCCTGTTGGTGTGACATTTAGCCATCAAATCGGTATACACGGCTATGAGCGGAGGCGCCTTCTCTACTTTGATTAAGACGAAGACGAAATTAGATAACACAACTTGTGAGATACGTGTAAACGGACTTGCTATAATGATACTGAATAGATAACAATACATTGATGTCCAACCAGTTATATATGATCTTACAAATTAAGGAAACTCCCATTCTGACGTTGTACTGTAGATGTGAACATTTTACTCTAAATTGTCATTTTATCGACTATTCTTTGCAATATTTTAGAGGCCATCTAGAGCACTTCTGTTTTTTTTTTACATGTTGCAGATAAAGACAATACCATAACACATTGTTGTGTGTGCTGTGTTAACTATTTTATCTTTCTATTTCTTCCATTACTACTTTCAGCTGTAAAATGTGTGTTTAAAAATCAACTGATAGCAGCGTATAGAAGGAAAAGTAACTAAGTAACAATGTAGTAAAGTGACGTGGCACATTGTAAACATACTTGTGGGGGAGGGAGAAGAGGAGAGGATTATTGTTGGCATAGCCTTTACACCCCTAACAAAAATCCTAAACACACACACACACACACACACACACACACACACACACACACACACACACACACACACACACACACACACACACACACACACACACTCACACATATCTAGATATAATGCAACATCGTTGTTTTCTAGATATATGTTTCGAAACATGAGTAAATTCTTCCAAATATTTAAAAAAAAGTTATTTTCCTAATTTTTACAAATCCATATTTCTTACTGTTTAAAATAATTTATTTTCCTAATTTACAAAAGCATTCATTATCTAGTATTTTGTTAAATTCCTTCTAAATATTTTACAAATGATCTCATTACCACAGCGAAAACAAAAAATCATATTTTACAAACATGCGCGCTTGCATAAATATACATACTTTTAATTAACGCAAATGCCAAAACAGTTCATCACGTATCTAAATGTAGAATTCATGGCAAGTCTACCAAGATAATCTCCTTTTTGCCTGACAAAGAACACTGGGAATGCACAACATTTTATGTTTCTGAGGTTTTTATAAAGTGTTCTTGCTTCGTGTGGTGAAGGCCTGCAGGTTCATAATAGACTCATGCCATTTTAGTTTAAAAAAATACAAAACTGCAAAGTTTTGGCATCGCAAATTACTGGGTGATGCATTCACTGAGACGCCTTGATAAGGACAGGCTGAACATGAATGCAGGAATGTATGTATTGATTTATCATGAGCGTACTATTGGCAGAGTGTTTAGAGCGCATGCCTACTCCGGCAAAGTTACCGGGTTTAAGTTCAAAACCTTGTAGCGTCATACTGTAAAGTAGTACCTGACTGTCTGTGATTTAGGGAAGGCAAAGGCAGCGAGGAAGGGAATCGATCACCCACTTCGTGTAGCTGAATGTAATACAGTGGAGTCTCTAAAGTCCAGAAAATCCGATTTAGCACTACTTTAGAACGACTGTGTTCATTAGAAAAATAACGCCTGAAAGTTCATTGAAAATGGCACGTTCACTGTTAAATTAGTATATCATAATAATAGCCCCTTCAGTCATAACTGACTATGGGAATGCGCCCCTGAGGTGGCAGCCCTCAGCTGCTTATTTTCCTGGTGCTCCTTTCGACGTTTTCTCCTCACCTCTGCTTCTTGTGTGAGCCTCTCTTCGCCCAATCTGAGGTGGTGCCGTAAATAGCATCGCCACTTAGTGCGATCGGCAGCTTCATCCTCCCATGTTGCTGGATCCATGTCCAGTGCCCTCATATCTCTCTTGCACACATCTTTGAACCTCAGCTGTGGTCGCCCAACTGTTCTCTTGCCATCTGCTAATTGTCCGTAGAAGATATCTTTTGGGATGCGACCATCTTCCATGCGGCGAACATGGCCAAGCCAGCGAAGTCTGCGCTGTCTAAGCAGCGTATACATACTTTGAAGGCCAGCACGTGACAACACCTCGACATTTGTCACTTTATCTTTCCACGAGATGCCGAGGATGCGGCGTATATCAAATAATGCAAAAATTAATTTATACACATTTAAAAGATATTTAGAATTACAAGGTTGGATACTTTGGTGGTTGTAGAATATTGTCCCAAACCTTATTGGCTAAATGGATTTTTCGAGAGTTTTTTCAAATCTGAATACGTGGCTTAATGGTAAATGATCGGCTAATTAACCCGAGGTGGTGTATCCATGCCACTCAAGTGTGCTAGTTTGAATGAAGAACAAAGCTCTACACACACACACACACACACACACACACACACACACACACACACACACACACACACACACACACACACACACACACACACACACACACACACACACACACACACACACACACACACACACACACACACACACACACACACACACACACACACACACACACACACACACACACACACACACACACACACACACACACACACACACACACACACACACACACACACACACACACACACACACACACACACACACACACACACACACACACACACACACACACACACACACACACACACACACACACACACACACACACACACACACACACACACACACACACACACACACACACACACACACACACACACACACACACACACACACACACACACACACACACACACACACACACACACACACACACACACACACACACACACACACACACACACACACACACACACACACACACACGCACACACACGCACACACACGCGCGCACACACACACACACACGCACACACACGCGCGCATACACACACACACACACACGCACGCACGCACGCACGCACGCACGCGCGCACACGCACGCACACACGTGCACGCGCAGGCACGCACACACATATACCCACCACACAGAACTATGCAAGTGAACAAGTATCTTGTGAAATTAGAAAATCTAAAAATGACAGTCAAAATAATCGTGGTTTTTGGGATTTTAACGTCAAAGCAGGTCAGGATAAAGGGATAAATGCTATTGGCATTAACGCTTATGATAACAAAAGAGGAGATGAGGTGAGCTAAATTAAAAAAGTTAGTCAGATACATTATTTGGTTATAGACGTAATCCGCATCAAACAACATTCATCAAGATTATTAACATAACAGAAGCTCGGATGATAAAAGGTTAATTGAAAGTTTTGACATATTGATCAATAGAAGATATTGAAATGCACAATTATTAGCAAAAATAAAGAAGAGTTGATTGTAATTGTAACTATTTTTAGCGCGTGAAAAATGAACTCGAACACCTTAAATCAAATATGAAAAATGAAAATTAAATTGAATAAAACAAATATAAATTTTAAAAATGTTAAAGCAGACATAAACCGTTCATATAAGATACGGAAATAAACAAAAATAGAGCAACTTTTATAATGAGATAAAATGCAACAGTAGAAAATGTGCGTAGAATCGATTCGGTAACAATGACGACGTATAATATTTGGAAAAAAAAAAAGAGCACAAAAGACATAGTGAAGACGAATCGAATAACAGAAAAAAAAAGCTGAAGGCAAGTGACAAATGAAGGAATGGTAAAAGATAACCACTTCGTTATACCATATTTTTCTGTGTAAGGGTCCACCTCTGTTGCTGCAGGCACTGGACTAATGAAGAAATGTTAAAAGATAACCGCGTTTTTGTACCATATTTCCTTGTACGGGTCTATTTTTGATGAGCACATAATGGGCGTTGACAGTAAATGAATATTCACATAGGAACAATTCTGCGAGTAAATCGACTCTTAGTTGACTTTGAAAGTTTCAGAAATCAGAATTTCTTTATTGATGTGACGGTGACCCAGGTACTTGCAGAGGTGTCTAAGGAGAAACATAAAGAATTAGACTACGTCTCCCTTAGGCAAATCGTAAAAGACGACTAATATGATCTTGTGTATTTAGTTAGCAGCCTCATAATGTAAATCAAACTGTTACATAAACCATCTCGGCAAGAGCACATAAATACGTTAGCGCATGCTTCCTGCAAAGGAGGGCCAGCAGGAGTGGTGGCTTTATGCGAAAGGTGGAATAAAACTAAAAAATGATGATGATGATGAGAAAATGTTTCTTGCGTAATGAAAATGACGTAGATGACAACAAGTATAAATAAATACAGGTGGATACGAATGGAAAGGTAATAAAGTTCATCAGAAAATACATCGTTCTCTTCTACTGTACTCGATACATAAACTATTGACCTGTCATAACTCTCCTTGCTTTATCTGAACACTTCAAACTGTACTGGTATAGTTTAGTAATAATCAATATATATATATATATATATATATATATATATATATATATATATATATATATATATATATATATATATATATATATATATATATATATATATATATATATATATATATATATATATATATATATATATATACTCTAGCAATAAGCAGTAAAACTTGACGGGTTTTTAATTACAGTGTGCTGTTTCCGTTCCCGGATGAGCAGATAGAAGTACATTCTTAGAGTGTTTTTGGTTTCTTTCCATTATACAGTGTAATCAAACTGTTCACGAACACCGTCATTTGAACGCTTTTCTTTGTTGGTTGTAACTATTTTCTGGAGAGTATATTGTGACGAAAGTACTGAGATTCTGTCTTTCAAATGGCCCATGTCTTTTTCTCCTTGCATTTAGTTCACTATTTTTGGAGGGATTACAGAAAAATCCTTCTCCATGTTTCTTCTCCTTCTATTATTTACGTTTTTTTCAAGATGAGATCACGAGGGAGTTTGATCTCATCTGCTTTATGGTTCTTCTTTATGTGTTTAGAATGGGGGTGTAGGGAATTAGACAGTATTTTTCTAGAAGGAAGATTATAGAGGCTAGATCAGGATTTGCACCAGTGTCTTTTTTTTTTAAAGATATTGCGTGGCCATATACGCATTTTTCGGGAGTTAAATTATTTGCGGCCATTTTTGCTTCATTTCCGCAGTATAGGGCTAGGACCAATTCCCGGTTCTTTGTCTAGCAGAAACTGGTTGCATCAGAAAGATCTAAGGTTCTGATTGGCGGAGAGCTAACTGCAGTTGAAATGCAGAGCGCCCATTGGCTTTAAGAACCACGCCGCGCATATGACGTCATGAAGTCGGCGCGTGGGGGTCTTGATTATAAAAGGCCTATATTTCATAAGCTTCTTTCTCTTTTAATGAAAATTTGCCAAAGCCGGGTGCCAGAAGCAAATTGTCGATTGCCTTCAGTTGGACATTCGAGATTTGGTAAGCATGAATTTTTGCGTGAGGACTTTATTTAATTTTTCTAGTCCTAGCCGATCATTTAAGTTTCTTTGGGCAGTTTAGTTTAATTTAATTCTTAACTCCAGAGCCATCAATTCGATCTGAGTGATAGACATGAGAAACTAGGTCCATTTAATTCCTTGTTGAAAGAATAGCGGCATGGTTTAAAAGTTGAGATATCACCGCTTTGTATTATTGCAAAGTCGGTCGGGAGAGAAACTCGCATCTGCGAATTTTATTTATTTACAGAATAGTCGGGAGCGCGTAATGTGTATTTTTATTTGTGATTTTAGTGAGAGTATTGATGCTCGCTATTTATATAGTTACGCATATATCTGTGGACGGGAGTGAAAGAGGCATAATTTGGAAGCGCGTGGGCGCGTTGGTTACGGAATTGTTATTGATACGACGTTCAGAGGGACGAGGGGGAGATAAGCACGTGGTCATAAAATTACAAACACGTGGTTGAACTACGGGGTTTTCAATTTGATAACCAGGGGTTATGTATAACTTTTGACGGCATGTAGATGCTAGCGTAAACAGGGTTATAGGTTATTGATTGTGCTTTGTTATTCTGTGTATTCAGAAGATGGAGATGACATTTATTTATGTTAAGGGAATTATTTTGTATTTCATTTTGAATGTGATTACTATTATTGACGGGAATTTTAGGAATTCCTTGAGAAGGCTAGTTTTAGTTGTGTTAAACATTACGGCATTAGTGTCAGCGTAAGAAGTAGGCCACAGTACGTCTGCCCAGACGGGCCATTGAAAATATGGTTGTTGCTCGGAGTTAGTCAGGCAGAACAGGCGATCTGGGTTAGCCAATGTTTACCTTGTGGGCTCAGGTAGAGAAGGGAGCTCAGTGGGGGGAGCGGACTTTGTTTGCATGATTTTGTATGGTGGTGCATAACGGGAGAGAGTAGGGGAGCTGTATTGATTATAGACGGGGGAGACTTAAGTGTTAAAGACTTAAGGGTTTGTCAGGAAGTTAATTGTTATTTGTAATAGAGTATTAACGTTTTGTTTAGCTGTTGTTTTTGCTTTTGTCTAAACAGCAGGTGCCGGCTTTTTTGTGGGAATGAGAGCGGAATTTTGAGACCACAAAATTTCTCCCACGGCAAAGTTGGGGCATTCGCAGAACCGCAAGGGTTTTACGTTAGTTGCCAGTAGTGGACGGAGAGGAAGAAAATACGTTTTCCCAACCAGGGGAAGACATTTTCCAGCGAATAGGATTTTTGTGGATAAATCCTGAGCTCTGACGCTCGTTACACACGCAGATTTGGCAGGCTGCCAGCGGTGTGGTAATTTTGTGTTCGTTTCTTCACGGCCATAATAAAGCCGACAGCCCAGTTATAGGTACTCGGGCAGGTAATTTCCGAGTGGTAGAAGTCCGCTACAGTTCCAGTCCAGAATCCAGTGGGGTTCTGTTAACCCTCAGTCATCAAGTCCAGAGTTAGTGGAGAGAGATAGGGTAAACATTCTCTCTACTGAAGTCAGCACAGATAGGCAGAACTGTTAGTTTTGGTGAATCATAGCAGAGGACAGCTGCTGAAGTTTAGAGGTGCAGTTAGTTGTGTTCAGGAGATTCCAGGATAGGCTGTGTAGAACCGAAGTCTGTGCAGAGATTGTGTAGTCACTTCGCCGTCGTTCCAGCTATCAGTGGACTTAGAGTTAGAGTTAGAATTTAGAACAGCTAGTTTGGAGTGTAGGCGACATCAAGTGCAGTGTAGTTCATTTCAGTTAACCTTACCTTCTTTCTCCATACAGGTTGCAATTGTGGGAGAAGGGTTGGGGTTGATGCATTTTTAACTGTGCTTGCTTTTTTTTCAGGAGTGCATCCTCGCACTTGATGTAAGGGACATGCATATGTTTGTTGTTTATAGGTGTATAATAAACTTGTATAAATTGTAGCTGGCATCAGTCATTTCCTTTAGTACAGTAGCTATATGTTGTCTGTACCTTGGTGTTTGTGAATCTTAATTGAACCTTATCCCCATAGGGTAGTTAGAGGTGGTTCGAGGCCATAGCAATTTAAACGTCCGAAGTGGCGAGGAAAGAATCAACCTCGGTTCTCAACCTCGGAGCCAATGGTCTCAACTTTCACAGTTTGCACTATATTTCTATCTGAATCTATCATTTCAGTCTTTCTTCTTACTATTGTCTTGTCACTATATGTAGACAGTCTCTAGTCCTAAATCCATTTCGTGACAAAGTGGGTGCTATCGTCCGGTGAATCATCTTTGTTACGTTCAATTCTGTGATCTTGACAAAGTGGTGGCGTCGTCCTTGGGATCATCTTTGTTGGGATCAATTCTAGATTCATAGATTGTCTCTGTAGAAAGTTCTGGAAATAGATTTCAAAAAAAATCCCCTAGACTTGAGCTATATTAAGACTGATCCAGCTATAAGTTTTTTTCCACAGGTTCCAGTTAGTATAGAGGATAGTGGTTGTAAGGTTGTTTATGACTTAGAAGTAATTGATGGCTAATGGAATTTTTTTCTTGACAGGAAAGTAAATTCGGGTTTTGGGTAGCTGGATAACTTGAATTTTTTTCAGGTAGTTATTAGTCAGACTTGGTGCTAGTCTGAGTGCGGGTTTTTGCGACAGCATATTCATAGTAGGTAACAGTAAATTTTTCTTGTTCCTTTTTTGTCATTTCCCCTCGTTGTGAGTACTGCTGATTTGTCAGGTAAGATGGCTGAATTGGTCAAGCTACTTACTGCATGGAAGGACGCAGCTAAAAGCATGGGGATGAATGAGGCCGAGACTAGGGCTTACATTATGAGGGAACAGGACCGGCAGACGGAGAAAGAAGAGAAGACCCAACAGGCAGAGGAGAGAAAAGCAGAGAGGGAAGCCCAGGAGAAGATAGCACAGAGGGAAGCCCAGGAGAAGATAGCACAGAGGGAAGCCCAGGAGAAGATAGCACAGAGGGAAGCCCAGGAGAAGTTAGCACAGAGGGAAGCCCAAGAGAGGGAGAAGGCAGCAGAGAGACAGCATGAACTTGCCCTACGTTCACTGGAACTGCAGTACCGATCTTCGGAAGGCAGTTCGGCTAACGGAGATTCTCCCGGAGCAGGGGCAACAGACACCTCAGGAAACGGAGGGCCCCGGATGGCAGCCATGAATTTTCCGATGGACTCTTTTCCTAACGGGAATGAGAAAATTGAGGTATTTTTAGAAAAATTTGAACGGATGGCAAAGGCATACGGGCTGGATGATAGTCTTTGGTGTCTCAAATTATCTCAATCTCTAAGAGGACATGCGTATGAGGTCTATAGCAAGATGCTGGTAGATGACCAAGGTAACTTTGAGGCTCTGCGGAACGCCCTGTTACAGCGATTCCAATGGACTCCCCGGAAGTGCCAAACGATGTTTAGGGAAAGTCGACTGGAGAAGGGAGAAAGTTTTCCCCAATTCGCGGAGAGGCTGAGGAATTACCTCACTCGCTGGAGAGAGTTGTCGGGTTTGGCTAAATCGTTTGAAGGACTCGAAGAGCTCATCATGTGCGAACAGATAAAGGCCAACATGTCTCCGGACTTAAGGAAGTACCTGGCGGAGCAGGGCGCACAGCAACTGGACCAGATAATTCTATTTGCAGAAAGGTTCCAGACGGCCCAGGCCGAAGTACTGGGCCAGAAAAGAAAACACCCTGACCTGCCAGCCCCGGACAAAGGAGCATCTTCATCGCATTCGCCTTCCTCTTCAGCTCACCAACCGCAAGGGCCGTCTCGCAAGGAGCCCCCTCCCAGTCATAACATGCGCTCCCAGCCGCCTAACAGAACACAGGGGCCGACTTCTCATGAACCCGTCAGGAACCGGGGAGATAATGAGAGATATTGTAGGTTCTGTCGGACTACTTCTCATTGGACAACACGGTGCCCAAACAAACAACCCGCTCATCAGATGGCTTGTTTAAGGCCTGTGAGGGTGAAACAAGGGAAGAAGTGGAAACCCTTCCAGTCAGAGAAGTTGTTTTCCAACAGCGGGCCAGCAGAAGTGAACGGGACTGAGACTACATGCTTATTTGACAGCGGGCTTACCTACCCCAGCATAGTCGCCCGACATCTGGTGAAGCCCTGGCAGATGACGAAGGAAAAAGTGAATATTGGTGGAGTTTTAAGGAAAGGGACTTCACAGTGCTTTCCGGTAGCCAATATTGAGGTGAAATGTAGGTTCGTGTCTGGCACCATCAAGGCAGCTGTAACGGCTCAGCCGGCCTACGACTTCATTCTCGGTAACCCATATTTAGTTTTGGGGAACCCGCCCACACCGATCCTTGCTGATGCAAGGGGGCCTACTGCAGGCCAGATAAGTGAAAAAGGAGAACCCCTAATTCACGGAGCCCCGAGCGAGCTCAAACATAGCTGTCGTGCCAAGGAGAGGTGCAACGCCTCTGACGACAGTGGTATGTTATTTGCAGAGGCAAATTCGCCCGCCAGCCCTGTTCAGCCAACCGGCCAAACAGTGGTGACGACGCCTCTGATTCAGGAAGTACACTCTTGGTTGTCGGGAATTAGGCCCCCGATGGTATTAGCTCCTTCAAGTGAGGGACATACTGACAAGAGCGGTATTACATATGTCAACGACCAGCGCCATCTTCATAGGGCACAAGATAGCGGTCTGAGCGAGCATATAGTTCCAACCAGCCCTGGAGCCCCATCCGACCAGCACTTTACTCAAACGGAGGAGGACAGTGATCTGAGTATCCGTTTGCCTATAGACGGAGATGGGCCCCACAACTCTCGTATCTCGTTTACAGGAAACGACTCTTGTAACGAGCAGCCTGAAAAATTGGCTATCTTTTCCAATTCGTTTCACGGAACATTGGAACCAGTTACTGAGAGCTTTAACTCAGATTCTCCGCGATCTAACGGGATCTTAAACCGTCAAGTGTCACTGCAGGACACATTCCAACTGACGCCAGTAACTCTCACAGGGGAGGGCAAGGTTGAAGGTAGAACCAGGGTGTTAGACGGAGAGCTCCCGTGGTCTACATTTTCATCTCACCAACTTTTCAGGCCAGAAAAGAGTGAGAAAAGCGACCTTACGCATTTGCAAGGAGCTATTTTGGAGAGCTCTGTCCCGCTTCAGATTGGTAGGGGAAGAGCGAGTCCAGAACCACTGCCAGGGGCAGATCTTACCTACCTTTCTCCAAAGGTAGAAGCTATTGAGGTCGATCGTGATCCAATAGACACCCAGCAAGAAATCGGAGGCTCTACACCAGAGGAACCCGAGACGTTGCATCGTTCTCGCACGGTACCAGCAGTCACAACCCTGCTGACGCGCAGCGAGGAAGTCGTCATCGCCAGGTCGCCACAGCGCCCGTCGGTCACATCAGCTGACCAGGACAGCCTTTTGACGGTCATAGCAAGGGAAAGTTCAGACCCGCCATTAGACGGCACAGGTCTGAAGAGAGATCAACTCTCCCAACGGAGCATAGGAGCTCATTCTAGGAGAGGAGGAAGGAGGAAACGCAAAAGAGGAAGGTCGAAGAACACTGAATAGGAGGGGTAAGGACAGACAGCCTTGTAGACAGAGTTAAGGGCCAGTGTGAAACACAGAGATTTCAGTAATGAGATCGATGCTCAATCTTCAAAGGTGGGAGTGATGTGACGAAAGTACTGAGATTCTGTCTTTCAAATGGCCCATGTCTTTTTCTCCTTGCATTTTGTTCACTATTTTTGGAGGGATTACAGAAAAATCCTTCTCCATGTTTCTTCTCCTTCTATTATTTACGTTTTTTTCAAGATGAGATCACGAGGGAGTTTGATCTCATCTGCTTTATGGTTCTTCTTTATGTGTTTAGAATGGGGGTGTAGGGAATTAGACAGTATTTTTCTAGAAGGAAGATTATAGAGGCTAGATCAGGATTTGCACCAGTGTCTTTTTTTTAAAGATATTGCGTGGCCATATACGCATTTTTCGGGAGTTAAATTATTTGCGGCCATTTTTGCTTCATTTCCGCAGTATAGGGCTAGGACCAATTCCCGGTTCTTTGTCTAGCAGAAACTGGTTGCATCAGAAAGATCTAAGGTTCTGATTGGCGGAGAGCTAACTGCAGTTGAAATGCAGAGCGCCCATTGGCTTTAAGAACCACGCCGCGCATATGACGTCATGAAGTCGGCGCGTGGGGGTCTTGATTATAAAAGGCCTATATTTCATAAGCTTCTTTCTCTTTTAATGAAAATTTGCCAAAGCCGGGTGCCAGAAGCAAATTGTCGATTGCCTTCAGTTGGACATTCGAGATTTGGTAAGCATGAATTTTTGCGTGAGGACTTTATTTAATTTTTCTAGTCCTAGCCGATCATTTAAGTTTCTTTGGGCAGTTTAGTTTAATTTAATTCTTAACTCCAGAGCCATCAATTCGATCTGAGTGATAGACATGAGAAACTAGGTCCATTTAATTCCTTGTTGAAAGAATAGCGGCATGGTTTAAAAGTTGAGATATCACCGCTTTGTATTATTGCAAAGTCGGTCGGGAGAGAAACTCGCATCTGCGAATTTTATTTATTTACAGAATAGTCGGGAGCGCGTAATGTGTATTTTTATTTGTGATTTTAGTGAGAGTATTGATGCTCGCTATTTATATAGTTACGCATATATCTGTGGACGGGAGTGAAAGAGGCATAATTTGGAAGCGCGTGGGCGCGTTGGTTACGGAATTGTTATTGATACGACGTTCAGAGGGACGAGGGGGAGATAAGCACGTGGTCATAAAATTACAAACACGTGGTTGAACTACGGGGTTTTCAATTTGATAACCAGGGGTTATGTATAACTTTTGACGGCATGTAGATGCTAGCGTAAACAGGGTTATAGGTTATTGATTGTGCTTTGTTATTCTGTGTATTCAGAAGATGGAGATGACATTTATTTATGTTAAGGGAATTATTTTGTATTTCATTTTGAATGTGATTACTATTATTGACGGGAATTTTAGGAATTCCTTGAGAAGGCTAGTTTTAGTTGTGTTAAACATTACGGCATTAGTGTCAGCGTAAGAAGTAGGCCACAGTACGTCTGCCCAGACGGGCCATTGAAAATATGGTTGTTGCTCGGAGTTAGTCAGGCAGAACAGGCGATCTGGGTTAGCCAATGTTTACCTTGTGGGCTCAGGTAGAGAAGGGAGCTCAGTGGGGGGAGCGGACTTTGTTTGCATGATTTTGTATGGTGGTGCATAACGGGAGAGAGTAGGGGAGCTGTATTGATTATAGACGGGGGAGACTTAAGTGTTAAAGACTTAAGGGTTTGTCAGGAAGTTAATTGTTATTTGTAATAGAGTATTAACGTTTTGTTTAGCTGTTGTTTTTGCTTTTGTCTAAACAGCAGGTGCCGGCTTTTTTGTGGGAATGAGAGCGGAATTTTGAGACCACAAAATTTCTCCCACGGCAAAGTTGGGGCATTCGCAGAACCGCAAGGGTTTTACGTTAGTTGCCAGTAGTGGACGGAGAGGAAGAAAATACGTTTTCCCAACCAGGGGAAGACATTTTCCAGCGAATAGGATTTTTGTGGATAAATCCTGAGCTCTGACGCTCGTTACACACGCAGATTTGGCAGGCTGCCAGCGGTGTGGTAATTTTGTGTTCGTTTCTTCACGGCCATAATAAAGCCGACAGCCCAGTTATAGGTACTCGGGCAGGTAATTTCCGAGTGGTAGAAGTCCGCTACAGTTCCAGTCCAGAATCCAGTGGGGTTCTGTTAACCCTCAGTCATCAAGTCCAGAGTTAGTGGAGAGAGATAGGGTAAACATTCTCTCTACTGAAGTCAGCACAGATAGGCAGAACTGTTAGTTTTGGTGAATCATAGCAGAGGACAGCTGCTGAAGTTTAGAGGTGCAGTTAGTTGTGTTCAGGAGATTCCAGGATAGGCTGTGTAGAACCGAAGTCTGTGCAGAGATTGTGTAGTCACTTCGCCGTCGTTCCAGCTATCAGTGGACTTAGAGTTAGAGTTAGAATTTAGAACAGCTAGTTTGGAGTGTAGGCGACATCAAGTGCAGTGTAGTTCATTTCAGTTAACCTTACCTTCTTTCTCCATACAGGTTGCAATTGTGGGAGAAGGGTTGGGGTTGATGCATTTTTAACTGTGCTTGCTTTTGTTTCAGGAGTGCATCCTCGCACTTGATGTAAGGGACATGCATATGTTTGTTGTTTATAGGTGTATAATAAACTTGTATAAATTGTAGCTGGCATCAGTCATTTCCTTTAGTACAGTAGCTATATGTTGTCTGTACCTTGGTGTTTGTGAATCTTAATTGAACCTTATCCCCATAGGGTAGTTAGAGGTGGTTCGAGGCCATAGCAATTTAAACGTCCGAAGTGGCGAGGAAAGAATCAACCTCGGTTCTCAACCTCGGAGCCAATGGTCTCAACTTTCACAGTTTGCACTATATTTCTATCTGAATCTATCATTTCAGTCTTTCTTCTTACTATTGTCTTGTCACTATATGTAGACAGTCTCTAGTCCTAAATCCATTTCGTGACATATATATAATGGAAACAATACAATTTTTCAACACGGTTGCATTCCTTAGCTGTGACCAACGTACACACGGCGAGAATTATGGTATTTTAGATTCAATTTAAAAGTTCTTTGATGACAACATTTCATGTGAAAGTGCGTGGATTGTTTTCAAAGAGTGTTCCCTGATAATAAGTGGTTTTAACAAAAGCTTTCAACTTTTCATGATTTGTACATCGGGTGAGAGCTCATGCACACCAATTTTTACGCACTTTTTCATTGTCAAGCGCTACTAATTTCGTGAAAGAATATTTAAAAAAAAAATAAATAAATAAAACCAAAGTATTTGTTTTATATAACACCCACGCCGCGCAAGTTGCACACCGTGTGTTGCTAACTTTTTTTTCTGGCGCGAGTTAATCTTTTGAATGAGACCGACCGACGTAACATACATTGGTAATTATGTTAGTTGGGATGGGATATGTGTGCGTGTGTGTGAGCTGAAGTTGGGTCAACACATCAGGATCTACTGTTAGTATCATTATATTTTTCACAACTACTCATATCATTGCATAGGATTATTTTCATCTTCTTCTTCGTTCACCATCAGATGTCAAGTTCAAAGAAAGCAATGGTTAGCCTAAGGCTGTTGATATCGCCGTAGATTTTCTCCAGGAATGGTATTGGTGATGGCCATATGCGTTTTCTCTGTTCCTCATAGGTTGGGCACCTTTGAAGCAGATGTTCGGCGGTCATTTTATCGGTGCCACAGTCACACTCATCAGTAGTTTCTATCTATAAGCATAGGATTAAAGAAACTCCCTACATTGAACTTTGTTTCTTACACCTGAAACTATAGCCAATCACTTCGGCGATCATGAATACACATTCACTCTGTAGACGGACTTGATATCGCAACAGTTCAACTATCAATTGGAGTACATCAGTTAGATATGTTGGCTACACACAATCAAAATTCCACTCAAGATAGAGTCTAGCCACGTCTCGATATTAAAGGGTCGAGGCTTACAAACGTTTCTCTGAAGCACAAATAAGTTACTGCTGAACTTTTTCGCTTTGTTAAAATTATCGTTTATTTCATTCAGGCCAGTTTATGGCTTCTTCCAGATTCACGCTTCCCACATTAAACTCATGTTTCTTCACCACTATGTGATACCTGTCGATTACTGAACCTTATATTTCTCAGTTAAGCCGATTCCTTTCATGCATAGTTACCGCTAAAGCTTTAACACCCTAACAAGAGTGTTGTAATGTATTACTGCCGTCCTTATGTCCCTTTACCAGCAATCTCCAATCTCCCATTCACACACAACTACTAAATAAGATGAAAGAAGCATATAAAACAATTAACACAGAAATAAGAAAATGCGTAACGCAGAAGTAGTATCGTTTTAAAAACAGTCTCCCAAAGCAGAAGAGCAAAATAAAATGGTAGGAATTAAGGAGCAAAACACACTTCAAACTTGCAGTACTAACGCAATACAGGCAATTTATAACACATAATAAAGCATTCAACAAAAAGCACAACTAATTAGTTTAATCCAGCGGTCAGTAACCCGGCATCTGTTGGGATCTGCTTTACAGCGACTAGCTCTCTAAAGATCTGCATTGAATCATGTACGCATGTTTGAAAGTGTTAGAGTATTTACATTTTGAAGCAAGCGCATCTTATATGCAACTTTTATCTCTGCTGGGCGATCTACTTCCTGCGATTTCATCGACAGAGCGGTGTACAGTTCGAACTAACTGATATTTGACATAATGTTAAACTTCACTTCAAACAAAAGATAGCTTTTGTTTACGATTAAAGTCAATTTTAGTAAATTTCCGGGTTTTCTCTGGAAATGTTGGGACTGTACTTTAAACATTGAGACACCGCATTTTTAAGTGGCGGAAAGAAAGGGCTAGTTCTCAATTTATCTAGGTGAAAAATTATTGATTACTTCTCCGCAAACTAAAGATCTACTAAATTATCTTCTGAGGTCTGCTCCTAGATGCAGATCAATCGACTGGTGTTTTAAATAGTCAAGTAATGAAGGATTTTAGCAACTCAGAGTTCTTTCTTTCTTTCTTCTGCATGCCTGTCTTTCTTTCTGCATGCTTGTCTGTCTGTATGCATGTCTCTCTTTTTTTTATCACTTTATTGTGTCGCACTAATCTCAAGCAACACAATTTCTTCATGTTTGTCCCTATTTTAGTATTCCAATTTCCGTCTTTCACAAGCTTTATCCACAGTCAGATTGATGATAACAAATATTCTCATATAGTAATTTATTTTCAGGAACAGTTACGCCCACGCTGGGACGTAATAGAATTATCCGTGATGCCTTTCTTCCCCTCACCATCTCCGGTGTCATTGATACATATGTGGGACAAGGCATGTCTGGATCGTATAAGAGAAAATTCAGTGTAAAAAAGATAATTCAAGTTTCGTTTGTATGGATGAGTTTTCTGACATAGGACGAGGACAAGAAAGCCAAGAAAAAAAGTTAAGATATGTCTGTGACAAAACGGGGCGGCCCCTATCGATCTTTGTTTCACTTCAGCAGTATCGGTACATTTGTGTACTGATTTTTATTTTGTGCTGGCAATTATCGCACTTTTCTTTCTTTCTTTCTTTCTTCGTTATTTTTCTGCTAAGTAGCAGATATTTGAGTATTGTAGAATTGCCTGACACTCCCTGTAGGTGATAATAATCACATTTGCTTGACGCTACCCAGATTTGCTGAGATAATTACTCGCAGTCGCAAGGGAGTGGCACAGCTTGGCTAAGATTCGCACAAGATCTGGTGTTCACGCCGAAACTTATGACATAAGCGTTTCCTGTCCTACTTGTTATGACAATAGTACTTTCTGATAAAGTAATGATGGTTACATTTTTAACAAGCTGTTGTATAAGTTTACCGATCTGTCTGTAAGTTTGTACACAAGGGCATCGGACATCATATTACCATATATGGGAGAGTTGACCTCTGCCTTATGTTCAATATTATCCGATGTCGGAATATTTTGAAATTACCTCATAACCCGCCTGTTTGAATATGATTGGAGTTTTTTGATAGCTTATAACAAACGAAGGCGTGGGACGGCAGGGAATATAATCTGATCATTTTCTCAAGCTATTTCACTTGAGAAATCGCTCGCCAAGGCACCAGACTGCTTCAGTGAAGAATTATAATTCAGAATTCCTTCTTAAAATACCGGACACCTTTTATTGGAGTATTTATCAAGACTTACGATACAGCACAGGAAATCTCTAATATTTTAAATAAGGAAACCGGTACTGAGGAAACTGAAGGACCACTCACAAAGTCAGAGAGGTAACTTATTAAGTTAACGACAATTCCGACGCGTGTAAGAGGCCGATTCAAGTCACCTTTATTCATCTGAGCAAAAAGTCTGAGAGTCAGGATTGGCGTAAGTTGTGATTTACATTTTATTACTAACATGTGAACTAACATATATATATATATATGTATATATTACCATGTGAAGTTTTATATGTGAAACTTGCTTGTGGATGTCAAAGTCATTTGAGGCTGGCAACCTCAGCGTATAGAATGACGATTCGTGAACCACCACTGCACTGGCTGGGGATTGCTTTATTGCTAGTTTCGTAAAGAGATCTAAAAGCATAAAGTAGTTCCAGGTTCCCTATGGAGCAGGGAGGGAAAGATGAAAGAAATGATGTGCATTCTAAGTATAATACTTATATTTTCAAAGCAGTGTAAATGTCCCTAAAAACAAAACACTTTAAAATTAATGTAAGTTTTCAAGCTTAAACCAGTGTAAATGTCTATGTGAAAATATTCATTTAAAGTAATGGAAGTTACAAACTTTTCAATCAGTGTAAACATAAATGAAGACATATTCAATTTATATTGTGAACACTTTTCAATCAGTGGAGATGTATATGTAAACAGACTCTATCTGTATTGTTAACCTTTTCATTTAAATATAAAGTAACTATGAAAGCTGTTCTATTTAAATGTAAAGGAAGTTTTATCCCGAGGGATTAAATTTAATTCTCATCGAAGGTAAAGTCTGAGTAATTGGGATGGTGGAATGGGAAGATAGGAACCCATAACTAAGGGGTGGAAAACGCCATACTCAGAAGAGCGTTTCGTTCTATTCTTTTACCATAGTTATTAGTGGTACCAGCAGAAAGAGCTCCAGCAGAAAGTGCTATCTCTGGAACAAGAAGGGAACAGTGGCCTTAGCTTTAAGACGAAGGATCCACGTGGTAGACTCTCGACATTTCTGGGAAACGAGCTACCCCCGACAACCTTGATCACAGACGAGCGTGAGCAGAGTGAAAAGAACCAACCCATAAGAAGGAGCAGAACCGTCATTGGCAGCTAAGTTCAAATTTATGCTTGTACTTGAACTTCTTGTAACATCTCACATTCCATAAAGACTGTGATGATAACTTTTCTTGATCCATAACTATTCAAATTATTTTCCAACTGTTTTTTTTTTTTCGTACGCCCGCTAATACTCGAGGCGAAATCTCAGGTTATTATTAATATTTTAACCTGACATTGATTTTACGTGAGTATCTCTTTGTTTCTTGTACATAGACAGGTGTCCCTCGCCATTCCGGCAAATACCCTCCGATTTCGGAGGTACCCATTAGAGCTGGGTCGGCTCAGGAGCCGCCAGTCCCTGGTCGACGACACTCCTTCAAATGTTCTCGCCAGGTCTCGAGTTAATCCAGTCCAAATCTCGGTCAACGAAAAATCCTCAAATGCCGTCGCCCGGGTTTGATCCTGTATCATCCTGTCGCCAGAGCGGTGTTGTAACCACTACGTTAGCGCGGCCCCCTATTCCAACTGTTAAAACCTAAAGTGATTATTAAATTTTGTTATTTGTAATGTTACAAATTTAACTTCGATTTAATCATTTTAAAGTTACTGTATGTTTGTCTCAGTCAAATGACTACTTACACTCTAAACAGAGCTATACTAGAATAATAGAATTCCACTGAGTAAATCAGGGGTGGGGGCTCAAAGAGCTGAAAGTAATAAGTTCTTAAATCCTTCACAAAAGCGTCGGCAGAATTACAGAGTTAACATACTCAGCCAAAGCAGTATTGTTCTCGCTTATTCTGAATATCTTGTGAAGACTCCCTTTGTAATAGAAGTGTCATCGCCCTTCTATCTACATCTCTGCCAAGAGTAATCTTGTGCGAAGGTAGATACCTTTGTAGCCCATATTAGATACTCTTGAGTTTTGGCCACTGTTGGGCCACTGCTGCAAAGCAGGGGAGGCAATACCGTCACAATGTGTGCGAGGTTGAAGTGAAAAGAAAAATACTAAAATGGTAATCCATGTCACCAAGGTAAAAGCTTGTCTGACTGAAGGAGCAGTACAGCGATGAACACCAAATGTTGAAAAACAAAAATTGAATACAAGATAGGAAACTCTTTACAGAGCGATACAACAGGAGGCAATCTGATCATCAGAAGAGGTCCCCCCATCAGACAAGTGTTTCGGCCCAGTATACTCCTTTACACTCTAAGGGGGGCGGGCCCACTTGGGTCATGACTCCCAAGCGTCTCAGCCTCCTGTTGTCTTGTATCGAAAATGAACCCATTTCACTTATGGTAGCAACTTTAATCCACAACTCCGCCAGCCGTGGAGGCAATTGTGAAAGTAACAAAGAGAAGACAAATTATTCCGTTCGTTCCGTCGCACACACTGAGACACCATCGCGAAGCCGCCGAGCCTAGCCACTGAAATTCTGACACTGACACCTCCTATAATATACATCGCCTGTTGCCCCTCAGTCACAGCCCGCTCACTAGTACACCACAAAACTCAGCGTTTTGTGGACTTAGAAAAATTCCTGGTGTTTTCTGTACCGCAGCGTTTATTGTCACGATTTCCATTGCCCATTGCGGTTGTTCCACAGCCAGCCTGATGCCTTTTCGGCAGTTTCACTAAGCCTCTTCAGTGCCCTTGTTCTCGCCCAAGTATTTAACCAGAGCCCTTCAGATTTTTAGAATGCTTGGAAAAAAGCTGGTTACTGGAGTCGTGCAGAACTCTGGGATTTATTAGCTTTCTGGATGTGATGGGTTGGCTCAGAATCTATTCTGTCAATTTCGTCCGTAAAGAGGCACTTATTTATTGCCTCTAATTCTAGTCCCTTCCCTCCTCCTATTTTTGGCCTCATGCTGTGGTATAAGCAGGCATGGATTAACCATTAAGCAAATAAGCACGTGCTTAGGGCACCAAGTGAAGGGGGGCACCACAGAATGTTCCCTCTACCTATCATGCCCTTAACTCTCATCTCTTTCACTGCCACAGTCGTCTTAAGTAGATTTTTTTGTAATTTTCAATATCTGCCGTGTTCGACTTTAATCTGAATTTAAAAAAAAACCAAAAAAACTTTTTTCGGTATGGTGAGTGACTGAAAGTGTCAAACATAGACCTAGAGTTCAGTATGTTTGCCTGTCTTACCAACGTTTTTCTGGATGAATTTCAGTGGAGTCTGGCCAGGAAGAAAATTTAATTTTCAGTCTCTTCGGCATTTAAGTCTTAATGTCTTGTCAGTTAAGCAATGGAAGCGCCCGGGGGATGGGGGGGGGGGGGGGTGGGGGGAGACCATTGGGGTGCTGTGCTTAGGGCATCAGTTGGCCTTAACTAAAATAAAAACCGGACACACATTTACCTTGACTTTGTGCTGTAGAAAAACATTACTGCTATTTGCTTGACTTGTTATATGTAAATCTTTCGTTAATTCATTGGGCACCATGTTTAGGAAATTCAAATATTCAAACAAACATTTCAAACAATTGTTTATAATGTTCCAGAGAGTGTCCCGTGTAATGTTCTAAAGAGTGTCCCGTGTAATGATTGCCGAGGATATGAAGTTAAATCTCGACGTTAACTGTCTCCTTAAGGCTCATAATGAATGCTATTTTATTCTTTATCTTACAAGATCAATATCTGGACCAACAAATTGTATAATTTCATAATCTCCGAAGTTGTAGTAGTAGATATAAACGTTGTTATAAATTCATCTCGCAATATGTCTATCTCCCATGGTGTTTAAACCTACGAACATCGTATGACGATAATATGTGGAGTTCTTGGCTATCATTTATATTTCCAAAGCTCCTGGGTTCCACAATCGAATGATAGCAACACGCCCTACTCTATCGAGCAGTAAAGTGGTACGTTACTTTGCTCTTGAGTTAGGGAAGGCAAAGGCATCTAGCAAGGGACTGATCCCACCTCATAAAAAAGCCGGACCTAGCATGGTGAAGTCTCTGAGAATTAAGTTCCTACGGCAGTATCTGTTATGGGACTACCTTTCATGTTTGTCCTCAATACATAATTATAGCCAATAGACTTCTGCCTAATAACCGTCTGAAAAAGCGTGACTGTGCATAACTTAAGACTTCCCAGAAGCCCTACTTTGTTCGCAAAGCCATCGACTTTTTAAACAGGCCAATTTTACATGTAATTCTCTTTAATTATAAAACGATCAAGTCGTTTAACAACTGTTGTTAAGCAACGACTCAGATCGTTATGCGCGACTCTACAACATCTGACGAGAGGAAAGAGAGTGCTCATTACACAAATCGCTATTATTATGTTTCTATTTTAAAAGTTCAGCTTCGATCATACACAAGAAAGAGAAACATAGAGGGTATTTGAAAAGTTGCTTTTAAATTTTATTTCTTAATTCATACCGAACTAGTTTATATGAATCAATACCCTTTAGCTCCCCAAGGAGCATAGGCCTTCAACAAACACACATGCCAAGTCTTCTTGTCCCGTGCCATCAGCTCAAGTTCTTTCAATGTTTTCCTCATCATTTTCACCTCTGTTTCCAGTTCTCTTCTCCATGTGTTTTTTGGTCTACCTCTGCCTCTCTTTCCCTGTGGATTACACAACAAGGACTGCCTTGTAATGCTATCAACAGGTTTCCTCAATGTGTGTCCTATCCATCGCCAGCATCTTCTTCTCAAATCTTGTTCCTCTGGTACTTGTCATCAATTCCACATTTGTGACTTTGTCATACCATTTCAGTCCTTCTATTCTACGCAAGCACCCGTTTATAAAAGTCTAGCTTTTTGGTTTGTTGTTTTTTTTTGCTCTCCATGTCTCAGAGCCATACAATAGGACTGACGACATTTGAGTTGAAGATTCTAATGTTCATGTTAATTTCTCTTGCTTTCTCAATGCTTTTTGTATTCTTATTTTGATATCACTGTCTGTCCCTCCAACTCTGTCTATATTACTGCCAAGATATGTGTACGATTCTACATCTTTTAATGGTATTTCTTCAAGTTCAACCTTGTTATCATTTCTTGCATTTATTCTCATAATCTTTGTCTTTTCCCTGTGTATTTTCAGGCCCACTTGTTGTGACCTCTCATCGAAAATTTTCATTTTCTCTTGCACCTGATTATGGTTATGGGACAGAAGAGTAAAGTCATCTGCAAAATCCAGATCATCAAGCTGTTTAATCAGATTCCACTGGATTCCATTTCTGTTGTGTGATGTCGATGTTTTCATAATTCAATCTATTGCCAGTAAGAAAAGAAATGGAGACAAGAGGCATCCCTGTCTTACTCCCGTTCTAATCCTACACGGTTCTGTAAGTTGTCCTTCATGAAGAACTCTGTATGTCATGTCTTCATAGGTCATCTTTATTAAGTTAATGATCTGCATGGTAACTCCATAATGCCTCATTAATTTCCAAAGTGATTCACTGTCTACACTGTCAAATGCCTTTTCATAGTCCACGAATACGATGTAAAGCGGGGAATTCCATTCCGGACTTTGTCCAACTATTATTCTCAATGTGGCTATGTGGTCTGTACAGGATCTGTTTTGTCGAAAACCTGTGTTCATCTCTTAGTTGCTTGTATATGGACTCTTTCAATCTCTCACGGATGAATCTGTTTTATACTTTTCCTGGAACTGACAGTAACATTATTTCTCTATAATTTGTGTACTCTTGTAAATTTCCCTTCATACGCAACTTGACCAGATAACCTTCTCTCCATTCTGCTGGTATTATCTCTCTCTGCCAGACTTTACCAAGTAGTTTGTATAATATCTCTGCAGAGGTATCAATATCTGTTTTGAAGATCTGGATCAGCTGCTTTTCCATCTTTCAGAAACTTTATGGCTTTCTTTATTTCTTCTCTACTTGGTCGTTCACAGCTGATTAGTTGCTCCCCTTCTGCTGGCTGGATGTCTGGGGGATTAGTTGGAGCTGGTCTATTGAGAAGGTCTTCAAAATGTTCTGTTCATCTCTTCATTTGTTCTTGTATATTACTAAGCAATTTTCCATTCTTATCTTTAATGAAACCATTTGCTTGATTATATGTCCCTGTTAGCTTCTTGTGTTGTTGTACAGGTCCCTCATATTTCCTTTGGCTGCATCTTCTCAAGCTTCCATTGCCAACTCTTCAATATACTTCCTCTTGTCTCTTTTGATGTTTCTTCTTATATGAAGCGAGTCCAAATAAAGAGAACAAAGTGCCGTTTTATTTTTAAAAATGCTATGTAACATGAAGATTACAGCTCCACGTGAGATCCAGTCTATTCACCACATGGTTACATGACAGGCACCAATTTTAGCTGTCTCTTGTAAGGTCGGTTTTGATTTTATTTTGTGTTTGGAAAAAAAAAAAATTAAAACTTACTAGTCAAATAGCAGTCATTGACCCTCGTTCCGATATTTGTTTCTTGTCTATCCAATGGATACAAGTGAGAATATAACTAATTTAAAAATAGAAAGTGACTTTTCCAACACCCTATATGTGTGTAAGTGTGTATGTGTGTAAGTGTGTATCAATATTACCGAATCCTAAGCTCTTTTTGTCATGTACAGTTATTATTGGAGCAGTGTTTAAATTCCTCAGTTCCATTGAATCATTAATAATTTCAGGTTCTGTATGTCTAATTGGTCAAATTTCAGTTAAGATGGTGGTGAATTACATTTTTTTTACAATCAGTTTCTCATTTGTTGATCAATGAATTTTGTTGCTGTCTTGTGTTCATGCGTCGATGGGCTAAACAGTTAGAGCACATATATCTCACGGCAAAGTTACCGCGTTCCGGGATCGAAACCTGGTAGCTTCAGTCTACCCAAATGTAAAGGGGTATCTGACTCTGTTTTTCTGTTAGGGAAGGCAAAGACAGCGAGGAAAGAAACTGTTCATCCCATTCATAAAATTGAACCTTGTATAGTGAAGTCTCTAGTATTTGCCAGTAAAATCCCGAGAATTTCTGCCTGCTTGTGTAATAATATCATTAACTATTTACTATACCGGCATACCATCTAACCCGGCAGGTTGCAAGTGGTCAGATTCAGAGGTTATAATGTCAAAGATTCGGGTCACTAAGAATACCACCAAGAATGCCAGAAGTCTGCAAATTTGCATTTAGCGTCTGCACATAGTGACGTACTGATCTTCGAAAATCAGTAGATCCACTGACATGTTTCAGGATTACAAGATAGTTTAAACAGAAACCCTTTGGTTTGCGCGAATTTCCGAAGGGCTCTTGCTCTGTTAGACCACCACCTAATCTGTTCAGTATGTTCCAACTGCAAAGCTTGGAGCTTCTAGTATTAATCTTAACCTGATTATCCAATAAATGTATGTTTTTATGCGACTCATTAAAAAGCATTAACTCAGAAGTACGGCTGTGATGCACACACTACGTATATCACCAATCACAAGGAAAAGTTAAAGTGCTCAGCGTCAAGCGTGGATGTGGCAAAGTTTAGCTTCCTTCATGTAGGCGCTGTAGTGGTTTTTGATGTTATTGTATGGTTGATATGTTACCTAGTGTACTGGATGAGGTCAGCTGTGGAGGCTCCTGAGATAAAAGTTTATGGGAGTTACAGGAGGCCTTTCTGCTACCACTTACGACCTCAAACAGACCTATTCTACTATAATGAGTGTTAGCTGCATTAAAAGTCTAGGGTACTGAAATGTAATGTTGTGGTAAAGTGGGATGTTATAAATATTTATAGGGGACTTAGTGTACTGACTGAGATCAGCTGTGAAGGTATCTATATCTAATAAAAGTAGTGTATTATAGATAACCTTACTTACTACCACATATGTATACCTCAGTCAGAATTATTCTGGAATAGTGTGATGACTACGTTATATGTCTAGGGTATGTGTATGATGAATTGTAAGTCATAACAACAACAGACAGATAAACAATTTAATTTATTCCACCACACTTGACAACACTGTGACACTCACATACATAAAACACTCTAAGAGGATATCTTAAAGGAGTCACTGATAACTTTTCAAATAACAATATGTATTCATTGCTGTCATGAATGTATATGTGTCCTGATTCAAATACAAGGGGAACCAGGAATCACAATCAATTTTAATTACAAGGTATATGTACAGAATTTATTAGTATGATTCATGTAGTGACATATATTATTAATGGTATCCTATGTGTGTCAGTTGTGTAGTGGTAGTATGAGGTAATACTGGTTTTGTTTTGTTCAAGCTCTGTTGGTATTTGTCATCATGACTTCAATAGTTTGTTTCTATTAGAACTAGTATTGGAGATGTTCTCAGTTCCTGGTATTAAAACAATTTACTTCCCCTCTTAATTTTATGTTACAATGTTATTTTAAGATGGGGGTACATAATGTTGAGCTCCATGGCCACACTCTCTTATCTTGCGTGATGACTGCAGTAAAAGACTCCTCTGCTCAATAACTGTAATGAGTTCTGGAGCCACCCCACTGGTTGCTATATTGACCTAGGAGTATGCTGTCCACTTCTGGCTTCAGCAAAGCTCTGACCAGGTGCTGCTCAATAACTTTAAGACCACGGTCCCTGAAACAAGAAGGTTGTACCTTCTACGTCAGAACTAATTTACACTCTATTTCTACACTGAGCACAATACATCACAAACATTGAGTTCAGAGCGTTAGGCCAACTGTCAGCTTCATCTGAAATACTTTATACCAGTATTTCCCTCCCTAATGGTTACTACGCCTCTGCAATTCCAGCATTATTTCTTTCTAGTTAATAATCTAGGTGTCAGTGTACTGTTTGGCCATTCCATGCAGTTTTACTTTCCTCCGACACCTTCTGTTCAGGCTGGAGCCTATAGGCTTTACATCATGTTCGCTACTGAACCACACATATATACGGACATAAATTATCAATTTACATTCAATTTTCATTAAAAGATATTGAATATTTCAAGCTTACCACAATTCATGGAAATAATAATAAACAGTTTCGTTGACTGGCAATGAATATAGCACAACTCCGATCTGCCGATGTCCCAGGCTTTATTTTATAAAAAATATACACTGGTGCTCAACGCACTGCTTCTTAATAGGTTTATTACAAGATGTGGCAATGAACAGACGCTCTGAATGGAGTATATTCGCAGCTCTACCCAATCACACCACGTCTACACATCTTTTCAAAAAAGTACCCCTTTCTCACGTTTCCCCTGACAACACACGATAGTATTTATAGTCCGACCAATCGTGTTTAGTCTTTCATTTGTTGCGCTCCAATCACATAGGAGTTAACATGGTAGGCTATTTCCGTACGTAATGTTTTTTTAAACACGTTATAAAAAAATTTTATGAGCAGAAATGATTTCATGCTGTCAGGCACACCCACTATTTTATTTTGGCCATAACTTGGTAATTCCTAGACTATTTGCGTAACGTTTTACATATTCTTTGTCAGCAAACCCTAAGGAACCCAAATATATATATATTTAATAGAGCTAATATGCTGCGTTCAAAATATGCAATTTCTTCTACCTCCTGTTTCGAAGATGTGCTGTCTGGGTACTGTAATGTTTTCAAACGTAAACCGGTATAATGTCATAATTCCTAATAAGCGTTTTTCAGGATTTTAAAACCTAACTCTGGGAAGGGTAGTAAATTTTATCACTGTCGATTTGAAATAAAGTTAGTGCATGTGGCCTTACACGCGTGATGGCAGCAATTGTGTATCGCGCGACGCGTGTTTAGTGTTGCACGTGTTCGGCTTTCTGCCTCTCCCTTCTCTCTATCCTTTAGTCCATCTGTCTTTAGTTACGCCGTGTATGGAATGAATGAAATATTAAATCTAGGTCATTGATCAGCTTGCGTGATACAGTACACGTTTCATTGAAGAAAGCGGGTAATAATACAGTAGGCTTTTACTATCAACGTGAAAGCGTTACAATTTGCAGACGAAGTAGAAAACAAGGGGGATTTCGAGTACGGTCATTGTGACAGCACTGTTCTTTACCATTCTTCTTTCCTTTTATTAAATTTATTTGTTAGGCTTTGCATTTACGTTTTAATTTATATATGGGGATTAGAATAATTCACGACAAATGTGTAGGTAATAAAATACACAGACACACACATGTAATCAATAAGTCTAATAATAATAATAAACTCTATAATACACTGAACTAACACTGGCTGTTAAAGTTTAAGTTTAAAAATTTTTTTAATTTATTAGTCCTGAACCAATTGTTTCTGTTGGTCAGAACATATGAAATGGGACCTCAAGACGCAGCAATAGAGACCGCAGTCAGCGACTCATAGCTTGACTGCCTGCGTCAGGACCAGCGAACCAGAGCTGGTCAAGACCGTGCTCCACCTCCACGTGGTGGTCCTGGAAACAGTCTGCAGCTGTGCAGGCTGGCTGAGCGAGTACGGATCGCAATGGGAAGGCAAACCCGGTCCTAAAAAATGCCGTGCAGAAGTCGGATGTGTCGACCGAAAGGTGCAGATATCACAGCTACGTTGTAAACAGACACAACGCAACCACCGTCCTTTTCAGGGCGAACGAAGAAGAAGAAGAAGAACATATGAAATGATAGGTATTTATCAATGAAATGCATATATATATATATTGCATAATCAAATATAACTTTTGTACATAAGTATATTATTACAATGATTATTATTAATGGTATCTACACTGTCTTGGGAAATCTAGCACTGGATGGTTAGTTGGGGTGGCGTCATCATGCCCAATCTGTGGTTACAAAGATCATAGTCCTTAACATAGGGACTAATGTTAATATTACAAGCTTTATTTCTTTATTGATGGTGGGATTTGTTAATGAATCTCCAACAGGCCAGGTTTGCACTTTACTGGCCTGTAATGATGTAGTACAGAATTCTTGTGGCCCACTCCTCTTAGTAGCTGGAGTAAAATGTTAGGCTGCACAGACACCCGCTCTTGTACTTCTACAAGAGTATCTGGCACAATCGTAGTGCCAGATCAGAAACTCTGAAACAAAATTTGTGCCATGTGTCAGTACTCTATTCACTGCGCCACTCTTAAACACAACACCACAAAACAACACTACACAGATTGAGTCAGATCTCTCTGACCAACGTAACACATCTCACCCAGTTGTTATCAATTAGTATCAGTTTCCCAAGACTGCATTGCATCCGAAATATGTTCAATAGTTTCCTCTTCTATTCAATAAGGTGGGTGATATGTTCCCACTGATGTCAATTATAGATCCGCCTTCCATAGTCTTAGATAGGTTTTCATATGGTAATAGTTTGTCTCTAGGCCCTGGACTGTAGCTAGAGACCTAGAGCAGGCACTTACTTGTCGTAATCATTTTTCATGATATGGCAGTATCAATCACTCAAAATATTAAAATAAACAAGATAAATGCTTTTCTCCTTACCACAATTCAGAATTGAGAACACAGTTACTTAGGACTAGCAAAACTCAGCTGAGCTGCTGGCTAGATTATGGCGTCCCACTGATTTTGATTTAATAATTCCGGGAATTCACCTCTAGCAGTCAAGAACTGTGTTAATGGACAGTCTTCTTTAAAATGGCACAAGTGTGCGTCTTTTTCTCAATAATATGAATGCTTCTGTCCAGTCAGCGAACTTCCCCTCTAACTTTTTTTCAAATATTCAAACCAAAAGTCAAATTTCAGTCAGATCTCAGTCAAGTGTGTATTATTTTCTGTTGGTCCGTCTGTCTCTACTTGGTTTTTCACAAACATACACTTGTTTCTTGGACTAACTACATGCAAAAACTGCACAAACCTGCCCCCTAAGTTATTTTTAGCTTCTATCCTCCGACTTTCCCCTCTAGTTCATTGCAGTTTGATTTTTGCATTTTTAGGGCTCAAGGACACCAAAATGTAACGTTAGTGAAATATGTACAAAAAACTGTTCGCTAGTCTGATTGGAACAATACGGTCTTTCGTCAATATCTTCCGTGTTATCTGTCCGTCTGTGTAATTAAAAGTATATTATTTGTCTGCTCAAGATGGGCTATCAAACTATCTAGGTTTTATTTTCATAACTTTATTATTAACGAAAAACCTACTTTTCTCAAGGTTATTTTTTTGAAATTTTGGTTTAAACCTTCGTCCACGCGTTTGCCGCTGTATTCAAATAAAACAACCAATTACCGTAAAAACGTCCAAGATATGACTGTTTCGAATAAGAGCTAAGGTCTTTTTTCTACCAATCCCTTACATTGTGTCAACTAGTGGCGTGATTTTTTCCTTTAAACTACAAATTGCGTCTTTTTGTTTTTTTAGGTTCAAACACGTGTTCAGTCATATTTTTTCCTTTTTATCTCCGTTTCCCCTCCCGTCTAAAAGGGTAAACCGTTTCGTCTGCATGTCTAACTAGTTAGTTTCAATGGCGGTAGAAAGGGCTGGCATAGGCGAGAATGTATCCTCGTATCTTACGTATAATTTTATCCCTACATGTTATCTTATCCGTTATCTTTATAATTAGAGATATTTTAACGTTGAATCACTGTATTTTTCATCACAGGCGCGTAATCCAGCACAGACGCCACTCATATTAGCTCATATCCCATTTGAGTCTCCATTACGATGATCGATATTTATTCCACAAAGTGATTGTGATTCACTCAGTAAGGTATGTAAGTTAATTTTTCCTGAAATCATGAAGATTCATAACAGTCGTTCTTTTTCCTGGCCACCAACAACAGATAAAACAAAACTTCACAAAGATCATTACCAGAGAAAGTTTTGATTAAAGCTGTGTGCCTTGAAAATAGACCGGCCTCCCTAACTTCCTGTGCCATTTTGTTCAGTCATTGTGCTGAGTTTTTGTTGTCTTGTTCAAATTGGGGAAGCTCATATAATGTACACCACCCTTCTTTTCAGTTAAAACAAAACTTCACACACATCATTACCAGAGACAGTTTTGATTAAATCTGTGTGCATTGAAAATAGACAAAGATCATTACCAGAGACAGTTTTGATTAATTCCGTGCGCATTGAAAATGGACCCGCCTCCCTAACTTCCAGTGCCATTTTGTTCAGTCATTATGCGGTGTTTCTGTTGTCTTGTTCAAATCGCGGAAGCTTATATTTTGTCCACAACTTTCCTTTTCAGATCGTTCATCTTACTCGTCTCATTTACCTTCTCCTAACTTTCCTGAATATTTGGGTGGTGTTCTGCAAGATCCTTCACAGCTTCCAAGAAACACCACTTTCAAGTTCCATGATTCTAAATTCCCCATGGGAACTCAAATTTACTTACATTAGTGATATAATACGTATGCTAAATTCAAACTGAGATATATCCCATTCACGAAACGTGGCATGAGTGGCACTGGATTATTGTTGCTTTGACTTTGGAAGAACGACTGATGAAACAAAAGGTAACTGTATTTAAATCAACAAGATAAAGCGATTAACAGCAGTGGGAAAAAGGTGACACAACTCTTTCTGCGCATTTCCCTTACAGAACTTGGTGGGTTGATACAATTCCGAGAATATCGATTATATATAATCGATATGGATTACAGCTGTTATTTTTTCAGCTTAAGTAGAAGTAGTGCCTAGACTGATAACTGCGGTGTATGTTAGTTTATGACAGCTGTAAGCTAAGATAAAAGATTGTTTACTTTTCTAGTAATAGGTAACTCTAAACATAGCACCACAAGAGGAAGTAATCTGATTATCAAAAGTGAGTACCCATCAGACTGTGACGACACGTCTGTACGTGTCCTTTTGTGTGATCTCTCACACCTTCAACCGCCGGCAGTATACTTTCTTTTTCTTCATTTTTCTCACTCATCGCTTTTATTTGGCATAAATCATGCCTTTTCACTCGTTATTTTCACTATTTTGCTCTATGCTGGACATAGCATGGTGAATTCTCTAACACGCCACTCAACTATGGCAGTATTTGCTACGGGAGTAATGTGTATCTTATTGTTTCACACTCCACTCCCAGGCTGTTGTTACGATTCGCCATGTTTGATAATATTTTATCGCCTAATCCGTCTGAACTCCTGTGGTAACGTGTCCGTCAAACACTTGACCCCATTGGAAAGCGGAGGATCATCTTGACACAAGCCGGTATGCTGATCAGATGAAAGAAGACCACACGGGCTGTCCAGACATCTGTCTGGCGTAGGCATGCAGATTATTCTGATAAACAGAGATGTGCCGGAAGTCTTAGGTAACGATATGACATCACTGTGTAAGAGGCCACGCGCGTATATTAAATTTAATATTTTCAAATACGCGTGGGATGAGTAATGATAAATTTCCCAACCCAAACATTGCTAGATAGATTGGATTGGTTCGCCAGAATCTACGATGATTTGATTGGAACTTTCGGCGGAAACACAGCTGAGATTTGAAACTAAGGATGTGAGATATAATCTAACAAACTTGGAGTCACAGCACACAACACAGACAGACTGCATCGCAGCGTCAATTAAACACCTCCTACAAGCCAGAAGAAAGAGGTAGGACTTACAATTCCACAACTATAAGTACCAGATGGAGTATTGGGCAACTTTGGAATTCACAAGTAAACCCGCCATTTTAATACAAGAGTGGAAACGTGGGAATTCTATCACAAGAAGTCATAAGAGGAATTATAGATTTCCAAACCAAGTGTTTCATCCGTCATAAGAGGAATTATAGATTTCCAGACCAAGTGTCTCACCCGTCATAAGAGGAATTATAGATTTCCAGACCAAGTGTCTCACCCTTCATAAGAGGAATTATAGATTCCCAGACCAAGTGTTTCATCCGTCATAACAGGAATTATAGATTTCCAGACCAAGTGCCTCCCCCGTCATAAGAGGAATTATAGATTTCCAGACCAAGTGTTTCACCCGTCATAAGAGGAATTGCTCAGACTTAAGTGATTCGAACAGCATCTAACTACAGGGCTGTGGGTCCATTCTAAATCTGTGCCAGGAGACGTGTGTTTTCCCAAAATGTGGGGGTAAGTGTAAACAAATTATTTACTAATGTAAATTCTACAGGTTTCTGGCTAAGTGGTTTTATATATGAGGCTGGCAACCTCAACATATGAAAATAGTATATTCATGAACCACTACTGCAAGAGCTTGTGATTGTTTCTGACTAGTCGTGCGGGGAAACCCGACAGCAGAGATGACCTAGACCCCGACGGGAGTAGCGACGAGTAATGAGTGATGATTAAATCACATGTGCCTAAAGTGTATAGAATCATGTAGTGAGATTTAGATACCTTTTTAATTGTAATTCATGCAAATCATTATTCATGCACTCCAGACGCAATTTCCTAGTTGACACCCAGAAGGATATTGGGGAATTTTCATCCTATTCCCTGAGTTACACTGTGTGCTCGGGAATTTAATTCTTCTGAGAGGTTAACATTCGTGGGTGGAACGCATGAAAATGGGCCTGTTAGTTTGCGGAGAACAAATGTACTGAGGCATTTGTTTATTTCTAATTTGTCACAGTTCGTAGTTACAAGACATCAGACTTAAGTACTGAAGTTCCTACGCCACTAGTGTGAGAGAAGAGTATCACCACCGCCCGCCTGCAGTGGAAGATTTACGTGGAGAAGTGTACTCATCACCAAAAAGAAGTGACGGAAACCACAGCTGCAGGACTCAGCTGGAGTTAAGTTGTGTGTAACAGGCTACAGCAAAAATTACGGACATTCTTATTAACGCCCTACCAAAACCTCAATGAGGAAAAATTTAATATAACTTTCAACCCCTTTAATCCTTATTTTAACTTGTTGAACTAATTGAATACTAAATTTGTTGTATGTTATTTTACACTAAACAATAATAGTTGATTCAGTTTATTGGTACGAATGTAAACGTATGAGCCAAGTTTTCATTATATATATATATATATATATATATATATATATATATATATATATATATATATATATATATATATATATATATATATATATATATATATATATATATATATATACAGCCATTAATTATAAGAGGGTATTCGTTGAATTATTCCAACTGGGGCTTGACGGACCAGAATCATAGCATAACCCCTTCACAAAAGGCGACGGACCAGATAATAAGTTAACAAATTTGTTCAGCCCTTAAGCAGCGTTTTGTTCTTGACTTCTGGGAATATCTTGTGAAGGCTCCCCTTAGGTAGAAAAGTCATTCCTCTTCTATCTACATCTTTGCCAAGAGTAATCTTGCACGAAGATAGACACCTTGGACGACCTACTTTTAGATACGCTTGCGTGGTGACCATTAGTGGACCACAACTGCAAAACAAGGGGAGGCAATCCCGTGACACAGACAAGCGTTTCAGCCTTTTTATCAGTTTCTGAGGGAAGTGTATGAGCCCACTCCTGTTGGATGTTTTTATTTTCTTTGCTGTTAGCAATGGAAGTTGATCCCACATCACCTTGTACGCAGTTACTGTTGTTGTTGTTATTGATCCAGCAGCGCTTGGGCTCTCACCCTTCGGCCCAATGTCATGTAGTGATATCTGCATGTTTTCGCAAGTTGGTTTTTTTCTCCGTACAAGGTGTTCCACTTATCTGGCCTCGGAGGAAGGAGCATTTTCCTAACATCATCGAGTGCTAGGCACTCAAAGAGATGGTGGTCAACAGTTTCGTAGGGGTAGTTACACAGCTAGCACTCTGGAGTGTTGTGGTAGGATTCTGTTCAAGTGACTATTGTACGCAGTTACTAAACTAGCCCTTCACTCCTGGTTTTATCCACTATGCAACTTGAGGCGGTTAAGACAGTAATCTTTTGCTGTAAATAAACTTTAATGTCTTAAATTCCAGTGGTGGCGTAGTTGTTTCACAGCCTGAACGAAGCTTTTTCAGCAGTTCCGTGAAGACTTCTAAGTGCCCTTGTCCTTGGCTGTCTCTTCAAAGACAATTTTTTTCGGTAGATGAAGCAGCTAGAAGACTTGAGCATACTTCTAAAGCTATGACGTTTACTGTGATTCCTCCATGTCTTAATTCCGTGACCAGGTGTCACGTAGGTCTTATGATCATTAAATTGCCTAGATCTTCTTCCTATTCTCTCACCCGGATCCTTTTAATTTATTATCTGTCTTTACTTTTTTCCGGTATTTTTCGCATCATTCGTTTGCGAAATATATTTCCTTCCTAATTCGCAAACTTTACCTGTTTCTTTTCTCAAAACTGAGAATCGCACTAGCATTCTATTACATAGATGTCAGTCAGACGAGAAGTGTTAAAATGCATTCCGTCAGACCGGACAGCCGACAGCTGTCTGCAGTTTCCCCGGGGACAGTGTTTTCTTCGGCTGAGTTCTGGGCCTGTAGTGTGATAATTCACTCCACCGGACATGGCAGGCAGACGGAGTGTCTGCATTTTTCGGTAAACCGCGAGCGTTTCGTCAAAATAGCTCCGGCTTAGCGTGAAAACTCGCTCCGCACTGGAGACGGACTGTCTGAGAGTTGCAACTCACGCGCGCTCTTGGTCACTGATGGCAGTTACGACACGTGTTAAGCTGACGTAGGTGTTTTACACGTAAAAAGGGGAGATGATTTCGGAGTTTGAGAAAATGTGGGATTGTTTGCCCCTGTTTTCAAATATCCACCCAGGAGCTGAAATCTGATTTCATTTCAGTCTTCAACATCTTCAGTAGACGGAACACGCGTGCTAGCGAATGAAGCTTGCAGAGCGAATTTCATAGTTCTCGTCAGATTTCTGACGAGCTTCTAACTACCTATCTAGTGAATTATCCTAGTCGTGGTGTTACCGTAGTTCTGTGGTGAGATAAATATATTTTATCTAGTATTTTGTGAAGTGATAAAGTGTTAAGTCGCTTATTTCATATTTCACTAGTTAGATTTTGCGCAGGGTGCCAAATTTATATAGTCTGTATTATTTTCTAGTGACGCGTTTCAGTGGAAAGCAGAATAAATTATAATTTCTAGCATTAAACAATAATGTAGCTATAATGAAGTTAATTTTACTGCTAAATAATCAGACGAGATCATATTTTTCTAAACTAACTTATAAATGCTAGAAGCCTCATGAGATGTTGACGGAATACGCACGTGTTCCTAAATTCATGAGGATTGATGATTTTTTTAAAATATAACTTATTTCACGGGAAGTTTTAAATATAAGTCAAGCTGTAGGCTTGTCGTGTAAAATGTAAGTTATATCCTTATACATAATATGTATAATTATTTTATATGTGCTTTTTCCATTTTATACAGTGAATACTGGGGTGAACCCAACTTGCCGGCGTTTAGTAATAAAGAGTTTTCAGACTTGAGAAGTATTAGACATTTCTTAGCTTTACCCACGTGGGGTTTCAAGTAACACTGGTCTGACAGTGCATGTGCCATCAGAGATAGACAGAGATACCAATCCCACTAACGGGTTTTTAAAGACTGAGTGTCAATTTCTGGGCCTTTGAGCCAGATTTTATTTCTTCCTGAACTCTAATGTAAAATTGCTGCCTGGCGGCGAGAATAATTACAATCAATAACATTAACATTTCCCGACCTTTATTTTGTCAAAAGAGTGAATAGTGTAATAAGGCTATCTGTTGAAAGAAGTTGTCCACTGGTCATCTTTCCAAATTAAGGGAACCCTCGTGTTTTTTGACTCTGTGTGCCCGTTTAAACTTGCTTATCCAAACTGATTCAAGTGACATTAACAGTAATCAAAATTTAACTGGTGAAGTGAACGCTCCCCGAAAACAGTGGAAGAAACCTGTAATTGTAGAGCTGGGATTCGCTTTATCCAAAGAATATATATTCACTGAAGAGAAGTGTCCTAAGGTTGCGCCAGACTGTGAACAACATCAAGTTTTTAGGTAAGCACGTGTGCCAGGGATCCCTGATGAAAGAACCGAGTGAAAGTGGACTGAGTGAGTTTTTTTTTTTTTTGATAACTATTGATCCACCCCACGTTAAAATCTCCTTACGGAAGATTGGCTGCTTGATTAAATTGTTCCTTTTTGAAGGACAATATTAGACCCTAATCATATGTATCTATAACCCTTTGGGCCATCATCTGTCATCCTAACGGGGCTGTGGGCTAAACCTAGAGTTAAGATCATAACGGGGCTATCATCCTTGTAGCATTTTTTTCTTGAATTTTATGACTATTTGTATGTTTTCCTTGATGTATTTCGTTTAGGTGTTGTGAGAAGATTTTTTATGATAATTAAAATCTCTCTTGAACTAAATCAGTGCGTTGGTCAGCTCGTTCTAATATATATATATATATATATATATATATATATATATATATATATATATATATATATATATATATATATATATATATATATATATATATTCAGTGTTATAGATTTCCCACGTCTGTGTGTTTAACTGTCGTCACGTGTATGTGCGTGCCCGTGAGTAGATAGAAATATATGTAATATATATATCCATGTGTGTAGACTGTCTGACGCCTTAAAAGCCGTCGTAGAAGATAGGTGAAAGAGAGAAGATTTCCTCGATTTTTTTCAGAGACAGCCTCTATATCACAGTCTATCATCTCACTTGTGGAAATTCTATTTTTTTGTTTTTACTAACTCTCACTGTGTCAATCACCTATTCTAACCTATTCAGAAGGGACCAACCCCAAGTCTTAATTCTCCTATCTAAAATCTACGACAAATGGTTGCTCGTTACCGGAAATTGAACCCAAAATCCTGAGACGATACGACAAATGTGGTCTTGTCCGAAGAATTTTTGAACTTAGAATAGGAAGACGAGACGACTAATATCAGCTCGTCTTTAAGATTTTTATTCTGTAATAGAGTAAGAGTTTGATGTCTTGTGAGTTGTTATATCTTTAAATAATTTATCCCCTAGACTAAAGATCTGTTTACGAGCGTGCTGACCACACAAACTGATAAGTTTTTTCCACAGCATTTGAATAATATACATTGGAGTTACAGGTGGATTTTGTCGGAATATATGTTATTTGTTGATTTGTATTACTAAACGCTGGTAAAGTGGTGAGTGTATAACATTCACTGGGTTTTGAAGAAGTAGGTGTTTGAGCAAAAGCTAAGGAGTGCGTTTCGGACTATTTGTCCAGATTAATTGCCTCGCTTACCCTAACTGTCTTCAGGGGTGAAACTTATAGTGGATTAAAATTAAGGGATTTTTTTTTCTCCTTAAAATTTTTGCAATAATTATTTTTGCTTCCACTGTAGCAACTTATTTTTCAGTGAGTAATCCTAACTACCATTTATTTGGCGTAGTCGTGTTTTGCATTAGGTGCTTTATTGCCGATTAATAGCAGCGATAGTTAGATTTTATTTTGGAGGAGTTATCCCAGGGTTAAATATATCATCTTTTGATTTTTGGTATTTTTTTTCCTCGTAAGTGGTAGGAACCAGTGTATCCTTTTTCCTATTTTCTTTCTCCACTAGTCTCAGTCACTGACATAATATGGCCGAGAGGGCAAAGCTCAGACAGCTCATCAGGGACGAGGCGAGAGAATAAGGTTTGGATGGAGACGAAGCGAAAGCTTTTGTCAGGGACGAGCTGGACAGATATGATGCGGAGAGGAAAGCAGCGGAAGCTAAGGAAAAAGCAGCCGCAGATTTACAGCAGAAGAAGATGGATGAGGAAATGGAAATTCGCAGGATGCAGCATGAGGAAAGAGAGAAGGAGAGACAGCATGAGAAGGAGAGGGAGGAGAGACAGCAGGAGAAGGAGAGGGAAGAGAGACAGCATGAGTTGGCTCTTAAAACTCTAGAATTCCAAAGTCGTGGTGCTGCCTCTACCTCCAGCAATGGAGAGTCTTCTCATTCCTCCTTAACCGATCCGTCTAACACTCAATCTCTTCAACTCAACGCTATGTCCTTTGCTCTTGAATCTTTCCCTTGTCCTAATGAGAAGATTGACACGTACCTAGAGAAATTTGAGAAAATTTCGACTCTTTACGGTTTAGAAAAGTCGCGTTGGAACATGAAGCTTTCTCAGGCGCTGAAAAGCAGTGCGTATGATGTTTACGCCAAACTGGAAAGCAGCCAACAAGACAACTATGATGTGTTGAAGAAAGCGCTACTGGAGCGCTTTGAAATGAATGCTCGCAAATTTCTGCAACTGTTTCGCAACAGCAGGAAAGAGAGCTCTGAAACTTTTCAACATTTCTCGTCTCGTTTGAAGGGATACCTAACAAAGTGCCTTGAGCTTTCACAGTTCCCCTCTACCTATGAAGGTCTGGAGGAATTTGTTCTAACAGAACAACTAAAGAACACTTTGTCTGCTGATACCCGGAGATTCCTAGCCGAGCAGGGGGCAGAAAAGCTTGAAGACATCTTAGAAAAGTCTGAGCGTTATCAAAATGCGCTGGCTGAACTGCCGGCCTCAAAACGTAAACCGACAGAAGAGCATTTTCGGAAAAATAATCTAGACCAATTTTCTCAGGCTTCTCATACTTCTCATGTTTCTAACCAAAATAACCACAGAGAAACGGGACCTCAAAACCGCCCTCCTGAAAATACCAAGTTCTACAAGAACAAGTACCCCAACCACAGTAAATAGTCTGATCAACCCGACCGCCCTTCATGGCAGCGTAGTCAGAAAGGACAAGGTGGCAAAGGGAGAACTCCTGAGCACGGGACATATGATCAGACCGAGCACACCGAGCCGAAACGCATCGGATGCTTATTAACAGTCTCGCAAGGCGGAATTATTGACAATGATTCCCAACCTGTTGGGGATAGACCCTCAACACGAGGCACTGTTACATTGAACGGTTCTCAAACTTCTTGTTTATTTGACACGGGGCTTTCTTATGATTGCATTGTTGCCAGAAACCTGGTCAAACCCGGTCAAGAGACAGCAGAGACCGTCCAATTTTGTGGAGTTCGAAAGAGTGATGCACCTACAGCGCTTCCCATCGCATTAGTGGAGATACGCTCTGACTTTGTCAGAGGTGTGATCAAAGCGGCTGTTATGGATGATCCCATCTACCCAGTCATACTTGGCGGTAGATACGTGTGTATTGGAAAACCGGAAGAGTCGATGGTGGCAGCAGTAACTACAAGAGGGCAAACCAAGAAGGAACGGGAGCCTGCGCCGAATTTGTTACCCATGGAACTTAAAGAAGCGCAATACAAGGACCCTACTTTGGCACCCTGCTTTAGGAAACTGCCCATGGCTAAGGAACCCAGACAGCACGGGGACATTTTTTCTAAGGATGGCGTACTGTATCGCAGAACGGGCAAGCCTGACCAAGGTTACAACCAGCTCCTAGTACCGAAACAGTACAGAAGCCAAATCCTAGAAATGGGGCACTCTCTTCCCTTCAGCGGACATATGGGACAGAACGCCACAAACCAACGGATAACCACTCATTATTGGTGGCCAGGAGTAAATACTGATATTATCAGATATGTCAAATCCTGTGCCCAGTGCCAACGTGTGCCACCCAAGCAACGGGCACCCCCAGTCTCTTTGGGTGAAATGCCAATAGTGGGAACACCATTCGAACGGGTTGTGATCGACATTTTAGGGCCCTTAGAAAGGACTAAAAGAAGGAACAGGTTTATCCTGACCTTAGTCGATACATGCACTTTATGGGCAGAAGCTATCCCGCTAACATGCGCAGATGCCAAGCATGTCGCAGAAGCCCTTGTGCAGATTTTCACTCGGTTGGGATTCCCTCAACAAGTGTTGACGGATAACGGATCTTCATACCGAAACCTGTTGATGGATGAGATCGTTAAGATTATGAGGACCCAACACATTCACACTAAGCCATATACTCCGGCCGGAAATGGGCTCGTGGAACGTGCTAATGGAAACCTCACCATGATGTTAAGTAGACTGGCACAAGTGAAACCTGAAGATTGGGATCTTTGTATTCCTGCAGCTTTATTTGGCTACAGAGAATCTCCTCATACTTCCACAGGATTTCCGCCAGCTACGCTTCTATTCGGCAGACCCATTAAGGGGCCACTTGAAGCCTTACTTTGGTCGCTGACTGACCAGAAGGCTGATGAGACAGTTGTCTCAGCCAGTAAATATGTGTCGGGTTTAAAGGAAAGGTTGAAACTAGGATGGGACCTAGCAACGACCAACTTTAAGCGAGCACGCACAAAGCACGCTAACCGATACAGGAAAGTCGCGAAAGAGAGAGAACTGAAGGCAGGAGAGAAAGTTTTGGTGTTACTCCCTACCGAGAACAACCAACTGAAGATCGGATGGCAAGGGCCGTTTACCGTCCTGAAAAAAGATTTCTAAGGCTAACTACCAGATCTCTATTCAAGGAAAGGAGAAGGTTTTCCATTTAAATCTGTTAAAGAGTTACTTGGAAAGACCAGTGCCAACCTCCGACCATCTCCTGACGATCGCCAAAGCTGACGAAGATGATGATAGTGGCAGTGATATTCCACCGCAATCACACGAAATCTTTCAAAAATGTCAGAAGCGGCGACGCTCTTTCAAGCGCGCATGGGAGACATTCCAGAGGAAGGAAACTTTGGGGAGTAGACTGGAGTAGGAATTGGACAGAGATAGAAGGGGGGGGGGGAGATGAGAGGGAAGAAGACAGACATCCCCGAAGCTACGGTTATAGGAAATTTAATTCCATAACGTAGACATGGAGTCTTCCATATCTTAAAGGGGGGACGTCCTGTCACGTAGGTCTTATGATAATTAAATTGCCTAGATCTTCTTTCTATTCTCTCACCCGGATCCTTTTAATTTATTATCTGTCTTTACTTTTTTCCGGTATTTTTCGCATCATTCGTTTGCGAAATATATTTCCTTCCTAATTCGCAAACTTTACCTGTTTCTTTTCTCAAAACTGAGAATCGCACTAGCATTCTATTACATAGATGTCAGTCAGACGAGAAGTGTTAAAATGCATTCCTTCAGACCGGAGAGCCGACAGCTGTCTGCAGTTTCCCCGGGGACAGTGTTTTCTTCGGCTGAGTTCTGGGCCTGTAGTGTGATAATTCACTCCACCGAACATAGCAGGCAGACGGAGTGTCTGCATTTTTCGGTAAACCGCGAGCGTTTCGTCAAAATAGCTCCGGCTTAGCGTGAAAACTCGCTCCGCACTGGAGACGGACTGTCTGAGAGTTGCAACTCACGCGCGCTCTTGGTCACTGATGGCAGTTACGACACGTGTTAAGCTGACGTAGGTGTTTTACACGTAAAAAGGGAAGATGATTTCGGAGTTTGAAAAAATGTGGGATTGTTTGCCCCTGTTTTCAAATATCCACCCAGGAGCTGAAATCTGATTTCATTTCAGTCTTCAACATCTTCAGTAGACGGAACACGCGTGCTAGCGAATGAAGCTTGTATAGCGAATTTCATAGTTCTCGTCAGATTTCTGACGAGCTTCTAACTACCTATCTAGTGAATTATCCTAGTCGTGGTGTTACCGTAATTCTGTGGTGAGATAAATATATTTTATCTAGTATTTTGTGAAGTGATAAAGTGTTAAGTCCCTTATTTCATATTTCACTAGTTAGATTTTGCGCAGGGTGCCAAATTTATATAGTCTGTATTATTTTCTAGTGACGCGTTTCAGTGGAAAGCAGAATAAATTATAATTTCTAGCATTAAACAATAATGTAGCTATAATGAAGTTAATTTTACTGCTAAATAATCAGACGAGATCATATTTTTCTAAACTAACTTATAAATGCTAGAAGCCTCATGAGATGTTGACGGAATACGCACGTGTTCCTAAATTCATGAGGATTGATGATTTTTTTAAAATATAACTTATTTCACGGAAAGTTTTAAATATAAGTCAAGCTGTAGGCTTGTCGTGTAAAATATAAGTTATATCCTTATACATAATATGTATAATTATTTTATATGTGCTTTTTCCATTTTATACAGTGAATACTGGGGTGAACCCAACTTGCCGGCGTTTAGTAATAAAGAGTTTTCAGACTTGAGAAGTATTAGACATTTCTTAGCTTTACCCACGTGGGGTTTCAAGTAACACTGGTCTGACAGTGCATGTGCCATCAGAGATAGACAGAGATACCAATCCCACTAACGGGTTTTTAAAGACTGAGTGTCAATTTCTGGGCCTTTGAGCCAGATTTTATTTCTTCCTGAACTCTAATGTAAAATTGCTGCCTGGCGGCGAGAATAATTACAATCAATAACATTAACATTTCCCGACCTTTATTTTGTCAAAAGAGTGAATAGTGAAACAAGGCTATCTGTTGAAAGAAGTTGTCCACTGGTCATCTTTCCAAATTAAGGGAACCCTCGTGTTTTTTTACTCTGTGTGCCCGTTTAAACTTGCTTATCCAAACTGATTCAAGTGACATTAACAGTAATCAAAATTTAACTGGTGAAGTGAACGCTCCCCGAAAACAGTGGAAGAAACCTGTAATTGTAGAGCTGGGATTCGCTTTATCCAAAGAATACCGATTCACTGTAGAGAAGTGTCCTAAGGTTGCGCCAGACTGTGAACAACATCAAGTTTTTAGGTAAGCACGTGTTCCAGGGATCCCTGATGAAAGAACCGAGTGAAAGTGGACTGAGTGAGTTTTTTTTTGATAACTATTGATCCACCCCACGTTAAAATCTCCTTACGGAAGATTGGCTGCTTGATTAAATTGTTCCTTTTTGAAGGACAATATTAGACCCTAATCATATGTATCTATAACCCTTTGGGCCATCATCTGTCATCCTAACGGGGCTGTGGGCTAAACCTAGAGTTAAGATCATAACGGGGCTATCATCCTTGTAGCATTTTTTTCTTGAATTTTATGACTATTTGTATGTTTTCCTTGATGTATTTCGTTTAGGTGTTGTGAGAAGATTTTTTTATGATAATTAAAATCTCTCTTGAACTAAATCAGTGCGTTGGTCAGCCCGTTCTAATATATATATATTCAGTGTTATAGATTTCCCACGTCTGTGTGTTTAACTGTCGTCACGTGTATGTGCGTGCCCGTGAGTAGATAGAAATATATGTAATATATATATCCATGTGTGTAGACTGTCTGACGCCTTAAAAGCCGTCGTAGAAGATAGGTGAAAGAGAGAAGATTTCCTCGATTTTTTTCAGAGACAGCCTCTATATCACAGTCTATCATCTCACTTGTGGAAATTCTATTTTTTTGTTTTTACTAGGGACCAACCCCAAGTCTTAATTCTCCTATCTAAAATCTACGACACCAGGTCATTATATTCGGCCATTTTGAGACTAAGAGAGCATAAGCCAGCCCCTGCCTGAAGATGATAATTGCAAAAGAAATAAAAGTGAAAACTTAAGTTCATTGGTTAGCACTCATCACAGGAATGTCACAAAATGTCGCGTACACAGAACACACCAACATGTTGTAAAAATTAAAAGGCTAAACAAGGAAACAAAAACAAATACATGTTCATGATGACAATGTAATTACGTGTTTGGGTCTTCCTTTATAATCGTACTAGCCCCTACAATTAAGGCAAACAGAAAGAATAATTGGTCACAGTGGCATGATAATATGCACTTAAAACAGGGTTGCTTAATATTGGGTCTACGAATCCCTTGGGGGTCACTGACTGGATTTTTGTGAGGTCCTTGTATATAATCCAAAATTTAAAATGTTACGTTTTTAAATTATGCTTTAGTGTACATTTTTTCCCCAAGAAAGGCTCCATTGCCTTCACCGGACAATTGCAGGGTTCCACACCCTTCACCGTGCATTCAAAGGGGTCCACACCTTTAATAGGACAATCAAAAGGTCCAGGGCACACAAAAAAAGGTTAAAGAATCCTGCTTTGAACATAATCAGAGTAACAAGCAAATACAAAGCAGATTTGTTAGTTCTGTATGCGTGCAGTTTGTTTCGTAATATGTTCCTAAATTCCGGTTTTAAATACGCAACCACATTTATTAACATCATAAATGTTCCAGGAAAAATCTTAAAACCCAGCCAACCGACAATAACTATAACAGAAATGTAAATCTGGGAAACACAATACAACCTGATTAACTACTACTATTGCGTGCTTCATGGCTGTCAAACATTCTATAACCACACGCTTTAGTACAAAACGCCCCTTTCTCAAGATTGTAAATATGTGCCTAGAAATAGTATAATTCTACTTTATAACAATCGATTCATGAGAAAAATTACAAAATAACAAGATAAGTTATATGTAACGGTGTAACTGGAGGCAAAATAAAATAACATTGATTCAGGTTTGTACGCGGATTGGTCAACACTCGATCACAATGTCGTAAAACTGGGCCATCCGTGCCGGTAATACCGCCAGATTACGACATTTAAGACCATAAATGTCTCACAACAACAGCCTTGGGATAACTCTTCGTGATAAATGTTCGGCCTCAGGAAACAGATGAGATTGAGTGCTCTTGGGAAAGGTAGAAAGATGGATGGTGTATTAGGGAAAGACAGGTATATGTGTTGTGTTTGCGCAGTGAAAGTTGAAGTTAGGTAGAAGTGGCGAAGGGAAGTCGCATAAAGTAATATTTAGATAATATAGGCGCGAACTGCGTCATTGGGGCTTATACCTATCGATCAATTTTCACAACGAAAATGGTAACTGCTGCTAAGTAATATCTTTAAAACACATTTTACAGAGAGTAAAGAATACTGTGGAGACAATGGGAATTAACCTGAACTAAGTCAGCCGGAGTCTTATGCCCCTGACAGGTTCAAACAAGCTGAAAAGGTTTCATAGCTTTGCTACTACTGCCACCCCGAGTCCGCAGGAATCCTTACAAGGGAGGTGAATAACGCAGTTTCATGAATGCTAGATACTGAAGTCATGCCGTCGACTAATCTTCTGTAGTTAGAGACAAGATCTAGAAAAGCTGCGTGGGATTTAGAAGCCTTGGATTAAATGGAAAAGCAGAGCAGCATAAATGGCGGATGGAAATAAGACGCTTCGGTGTAAAACTCTAGGGACTAGTAGAGATTAGATGGTATAAAGTAGAACATAATACACTGAAAATCAGCAGAAGCACAGCATATTCAAGCCTTTGTCTATTGTTCTATCTATATTTTCTTTGTCGTCTGTGTATGATTGTAGCTGACGAGGGTGAACCCTGAAACGTACCGTGTTTCCTGTATACGTTAATTTGTAAAACTGATTCAATACTATTTTATGTTTTTAATTGATATATTATTTATCTTACAAGTTTTACAGCAGCCCCAGTATTTATTTAAGATTCAGGACACGAAGACGAAGAATATGCACACAGAGGAGTTACCTGTGTGTCACCAGAAGTAAAACATGTCAGTAATAGAATGGGAACCAATATAATCCAGAATTATAACATCCAGAAATGTAAGAATGGCTATAACCTAATGATACGCACCAAAACACAGTGCAGACGATACCATCAAGCATGATTTGTGTAATAAACTACAGCGAGCATTAGACAAAGCACAAATGCGAGATATTAAGATAGTTTTGGGAAATATAAATGCAAATTTAAAACAAACACTAGCTACAATTAAATTAATTCTGAAAAGAATAACACTGGAAACATAAAAGAAAATGGAGAATTCTTTGTCAACATCTATGCTTTTAATGAAGTTTGTATTGGAGAAACTATATCTCTACACAGGAATTGTGTACAAAGCTACATGGAGATAATGAGATGTGCATAAGGGGAAACAAGTTGACAATTTGTGGCGGTGCAGATGGTGATTGAAGGATGGATCCTCGAACAGCAACGTGCCGAGAAGACATGGTCTTGTCGTACCTAATAGCTGCAACCGTCGATTAAAAAAGGTCAAGGTAGTCCAATAGCAGATACTGCCGTAGAGGAGTGAAGTGTTAGAGACTTCACCGTACTAGGTTCATCATGGAGAGATGGGGTGACCAGTTCCCTTCCTTACTGCCTTTTCCTTCCTTAACTCAAGAAGTAAAGTCAGGTACCCATTTGTCTAAAGCAGCCTTTCTCAACTTTTTTATCCTGGAAGAACCCTAGAAATTATTTTCAAATCTGTCTCCATTGATCTGCCGTAGTGGTCCACAAATAGCCCGACAGTGGAGTAAAAGGATGAGTTTTTCAAAGGTAGCAGCAGTGATGCAAATAGAGGAATGATGCTCCTATTTCAGGAAGTCTCACAGGGATTTTTAGGATGGCAACAACAGCGTTTACTAAGTTTGTTTTAAACCCCATCCGCTTCTGTGAGATAGATTTTGACTCGTATTTTATTAGAAGCCCCCACCCGAAGGTAATTCAGGAAAGTATTATAAATATATCAGCTCTGAATACATGTATTTTGAAAGAAATACGGGTGCGACCATTGCTTTTAATCAACCAAGTTATCAACTCCAACGAAAGATTTACATTTACATAAATAAAAACATGATATTTACTCGTTAAATATAATTTAAACAATGTTAAAATTGGAAAACGGGTAACTTTAAAAACAGTTGAATAATTAGTATATACTATTTTAGGACATTATTATTTTCTTCACGGGAACATGTGGTGGAATAATGTTTGGAACTGCAGTGTCCGCTTCGCTTAGGTCAACTTGTTTGTCCAGTTTCAGCAAAGAGTTGCTGCTGTAGTTTGATATAGTTGATGCTGGTTCACAGTGACTTCTTGACTGCTCCTCTCTTCAGGAGTCTAATGGCTTTTGACAGCACGCTCGCTGCAAGAGTAACTTCCACACATGTCACCATTTCGACTGTCCCCTATATCCGCTTGTTATAGGTGGTGCCTAGAGATAGATGTAGCCCTTGTCGGAAACACATATGTCATATCTCCTGCCCCAATACTTCAGTCTTGTTGTAATCAAGACAAACCTGGGAGTGAAATTGTTATTCTTGCTAGTTATGCCCGCAAAGTCAAACATTGGATATCTTCTAAATTAGGGGTTCTCAACCTTTATTTGCTCATAGCCCCCATTTGCTGAGCTTCATTTACCTCTGTGGCCCCCCTCATAGTCACTGTTAGCTTGAAAAAAGGTACTTTACCATCTTACTGTGGCCCCCTCAAAATATGGCATGGCCCACGTTGAGAACCACTGTTCTAAATGACCATCTTACACTAATCCGACAATATTATTTGTTGCTTCTTTTCAATGGAGCAGAGGCAACTACGTAATACGAATGTGGTGTTCAGACAACTTAACTGCTAATATCAATGCTCCTTGATTAACGTCTGCGTGTATGTAAACAAAACACTTCAAGCTTGCTTACCCGTAGCAGTCTTTGCTATTGTAGTTGCCACACAGAGAGACTTTTCATAATTAGAAAGATAAACATGTCTCAAGCGGTCAAGCTTAAAAAAAAAAGATGGGTGTTTATCTAAGGAGAACGCTGTCACAGTGACTGTTAATTTATTTTACCATTCCGTTCCATATGTTATTACTTTTTTAATGTTCTGGTTTCCTTGACATTTTGTAATTTCTTTTCTACCTTCGTAGCCCAAATTTTTTCACCTTCTCAAACCCCACCCGCGGTTTGTTTACGTTTTGGCCTTCAGAATAAATTCCTACAGCGGTCAGCGAACGGTAACGTTACATCAACGCACCTGTGGTTCGTTTGACCAAAGCAACATTTCTGTTACGCTTAAAGTGTTTGAACGAGCGAGAGACGGTTTCTGTGAAGAAACGGTCTGCTAGCGGCTGGTACCCTTTGAGGCCTGGGTAACCGTTGCATCTTCGATTCAGGGAGAGATAACCCGCGGTCGGTCTCTGTGGTTTTGCGCCTTAGACGAACGCAGCGAGTGATCATAATATTATGCATTATGTCTATCAGGGAACTTTCTCGCGGTTGTTCACTTCTGATGTAGTCTCTAGAGAAACCTTTGTCTTACTCTTTATTACGCCTTACGCCGATACATCTGTAGAATCAGGCCATCCAGGTTGTCACAGAGGTTTTATGATCATTGAAATTGCTTATATCCTCTTCTTTTTCTTTCACCCGTATCCTCTATTTATTATCACTCTTTATTTTTTTTCTGTATTTTTCGTATTCGTTCGTTTGCGAGAAATATTTTTTCCCATGCTCACTTTCGCCAGTTTTGTTTCTCATTTAGAAACGCATTTCATTGCTGATTAAACGAGTAACTTTTTACGTAACGTGTCAGTCCCTTGCACCAGACGATTTGGCGTGAGAATGCATTCGGTCAATCGCAGCAGATTGACGAAAAAACTGTGAATTTTAGGCTATCTCAGACATAGGGCCGACATATCGTCTGCATTCTCACTTGTCAAAACGTAGCTTCTCGGTGAGCGCTGAGGTGAGGCGTGAATCCCGACATCTCCCGGCGCAGTATCAGACATTTGTCTGGTATTTTGCATCTGAAAGTAGTTTCCTCGGTAGATTCTCAGTGTCAGGGTGGAGAACGCGCCATCACGCATTCGCTCAGAATGGTCATTTTGGCGTGAGGTGCGAAGACAGGAGGTGTTAAGAGAAGGGGAGGCTATTGCGTAGTTTATGGAAATAGTGTACATCTTTGTCTGGTGTTTCATATATACTGGAGGGAGTTAGATTTTATTTTCACTCAGTAACTTCGCAGTCAAGACTAGAACAAGCCTTCGTTCGATTTCTAGAATCTCTGTTAATAGAGATGTCATTTAGTATGATCGTAGTGGTTTAAGTTCTTAGTAGTTCTGTGTTGAGGTAAATCTTATATTATTTATCTAGTATTTTGTGAGTGTTAAAGTGTTAAATCGCTTATTTCATTTTGCTAGTTAGATTTGTGCAGAGAGTTAAATTATTAAGTCTGTTATATTCTCTAGTCGACGAGTTACAGTGGAAAGCGGAATAAATTATAATTTCTAGCTTAAAATCATGTAGCCATGATGGATTTAATTTAACTGCTAATACGCAGTCGAGAATATTTTAAAACTAACTTATTAAATGACTGCTACATCTTGAGTATTGACGGAATGCGTAGGTATTCCTAATTCAGGATGTTTGATTTTTAAATATAACTTATTCCACGGGAAGTGTTAAACTATAAGACAAGCTACGCTTGCAGTTTAAAATATCAGTTATAGTATGTATAATTATTTTATATGTGTTCTTTCCATTTATATATAGTGAAACTGTGGTACCCAAACTTTGCCAGCGTTTGAGTAAAGAGATAAATCTGTGAAGAAAACAACAAACATTCTTACCTTAATGATTTGATGTATAACTTTTACAAGAACTTTAAGATTTTAAAGAAGTAACGGGTCATCGAGCCTGATTTGATTCTTCCTGAGAAAACTCTAGTCATTTTTCAGCCTTTGTGGCAAGTAACATATTACAATCAGTAACTTTCCCGACACTGTTGACAAGTGGTGGTGTGACCAACTAAATTCCTATACTGAGAGAAGGTGCCGACCCGACATTCCTCATTCTAGAAACCTAAGCTATTGACACTGTGCTCGTTGTTAATGTTTCGTGCCTGGACAATTTTAATGTGACCTAAACAGACATCCGAAAAATAAGAACACACAAAGAGTCGTTCCCGGAAGCAGAGAATTCATCCTGTCTTTTTGGAACTGGGGATTTCTTGGTCAAAGAATGCCCTTGACGAGTCTGTAGGTGAATGTCCTAAAAATTGTATTACCAGAAGTGGCTATCTAAGCTGTGAGTATGAACATGTGCACGTGTGCTCGGCTGAATGAATAAAGTGAATGCAGGACGGAGTGATTTTTTTATTGTTGTAATTTGGCACCCATTTTGCTATCTTAACTTCCTGTATGCAAGTATTGCTACTCATATTTCCCTTAAAATAGAGCAGAGATATCAAGTCTGTCCATACCTTAAGAAGGGGAAATATTAGACCTAATCCTATGTATCCTTGTTTCCTTGAGGCTATCACTTTCTTCCAACAGGACTGTAGGCATACCTCGAGGGATAAGATCTAACTGTGGGTCTATCATTTCTTTGTAGCAATTCCTTGTTTTTTTATGACTATGTGTATATGCTTTAATGTAATTTCTATGTGTTGTGAAGAAATTTTAGATGATAATTAAAATTTACCTTGAGATTAATCAGCGTGTTGGTCAGCTCGTTCTAGAATATTTATATAATCATTTGTTATAGTTTCCCTACGTCTGTACGTATAACTGTCGTCTTGTATGTGCGTGCACGTGAGTGGTTATATATATATATATATATATATATATATATATATATATATATATATATATATATATATATATATGTGTGTGTGTGTGTGTGTGTGTGTGTTTAGACTGTCTGACTCCTCGAAAGCTGTCGTAGAAGATAGGTGAGAGAGAGAGAGAAGATTTCTCGATCTCAGAGACAGCCTCTTGATCACATTCTACCATCTCACTCGTGGGAATCTATTGCTATCACTACTTCTCACTGTGACTATCACTTATTCTAATCTATTCAGAAGGGACCAACCCAAGTCTTAATTCTCCCATCAAAAATCTACGACACAGGTGTCCCGGGTAGCGTTGTTTGTAAACTATAAGTCTAGAGAATTTTAATAAGTCAAACACACTCGTAAATATTTCCTGGCCCGTAGATGACCATATGAGACTAAGGCAGAGTTAGCACAGCAGAACTAGAATGTGTTTGCCTAAGTTCTTGTCATTTTTCGGGGTGAGTAGACATATCTTATAATATTTTATATTCATGTTAGCTTTTACATATATCTGATAGGAAAGTGACGTGAATTCATTTCTGAGGACTTCTCCTTGTAATTTAATTCAGTGATAATGTAGACTCAGTCCATACAAGGCTTACCATGGGTTAAGAGTCGGTAGAATTAACTGTCATTTCTGTAAGAAAATGTCAGAGGGGTGGATTATTCACTTAAAACTGAATAGTGAGATACAGGCACTATAACTCTGAATTATAGGAGATAGTCACTTATTCCTTTTTGATAGAAACTTCTAGTGGCCGGGGAGAATCATTATATGCTTACTTGTGTAGCTAGATTCTAGTCATAACTTTCACAGAAAGCAGACACCCGCCATATATATAATTCTATCTTATGTACAGTCACAACTGTATTATTATAGCAAGAACATTGCATTTTCTATGTACTCATTTTGTGGAATGTTAATATATTTCCCCAAGGGGACATATGATTTATTTGTGTAATGTCACATGCTGTAATCTGTTTGTCACGTGGGTCTTTATATCATTAAATTGCCTACATCTTCTTCCTATTCTCTCACCCAAATCCTATCATTCTATTATCTTTCCATACTTGTTTTCCTGTATTTTTCGCATCACTCGGTTGCGAAAAATATTTTCTTCAGTATTTTTAAACTTTACCTGTTTCTTTCTCAAAACTGAGAATCGCGCTAGGGCGATATTACGTAGATGTCAGGGCTGCAGGGCGTCAGAAGGCGTGATAAGTCGGTTCGCTGAACATCATTCTCACCGAGCGCGCGAGCTTCTTCTCGGCATAAGTCCCGGTGAGGTGTGATACTTTACATCTGCACCGGTCAGTATTCAGACATTTGTCTGAAAAATCCCCAAACTGACACGGCGCTCACTGTGGGCCATGGTCAGCTGTAGTGTGAAAACTGCCCTGCATTGGAGACAGGTTGTCTGAGATTTGAAACTGACACGCGTACATCTTGGTCAGTGGTGGCAGTTACGACATGTTAGGTGTTAAACGTATCGTTTAAGCCGGAAAGGGGAGAGCATTTCGTTCTACGAAATAATAGTTCATCCTTTGTCTGGTTTAAAATATTAACCCACGTTTGAAACGATTTCATTTCACTCAGTAACTTTGCAGTTAGAGTAGAACAACATTCGTTCGATTTCTAAATAATCTCTGTAAATAGAGATGGCCTTAGTTTGGTCGAAGTGGTTTAACGTTCTTAGTAATTCTGTGGTTGAGGTATATTAATATTATATATAATAGATATCTAGTTTTGCGAAGTGTTTAAAGCGTTAAATCGCTCATTTCATTTTAACTAGTTTCTTTTGAACTGAGTGCATAATTTATAAGTCTGTATTATTTTCTAGTGACGCATACAGTGGAAAGCAGAATAAATAATATTTCTAAGCTTAACAAACTAGTAGCTATAAGGAATTTAATTTAACGGCTAATATTCAGTCGAGAATATTTTTAACTAAACTTATAACGCTAGATACATCATTGAGTGTTGACGAAATACTTATGTATTTTCTAATTCATGATGTTTGATTTATTTAATATAACTTATTTTACGGGAAAATGTAAATATAAGTCAAGCGGTCGGCTTGCTATTTAAAATGTAAGTTATATTGAGTGCATATATGTAAATGATTTATATGTGCTTTTCTTTTTATACAGTGAAATACTGGGGGTGACCCGAACTTTACCAGCATTTAATAAGAGTTCATAATTGTGAAGAAATAGACAGTCCTTATTTTGAACCACGTGGGTTTTCTCAAGTAACACTGATCTGACGGTGCAAGTTAGACAGAAATACTAATATCCCACTAACGGGTGTTTTCATAGACTGTAATGATCAATACTGGGCCTGTGAACCAGATCTTAATTTCTTCCATAAACTCTACGTAAATTTTCTGCCTGGCGGCGAGAATAATTACAATCTATGACATAAACTTTCCGACATTGTTGACAAGTGAGTGGGGAACCAAGATTTTCTGTTTTTTTGAGAGAAGTTGTCCACCGGTCATCTTCCTTATTAAGGGAAACTTCGTGTTCTGACATTTTGTGCTCGTTTAAGCCTAATTCTTACCTCGTGAGTCAAGTGACATTAACTGTAGTCTGAAATAACTATCGCCTGAAGCAGACGCTCCCCAGATCCATTTTGATGAAACCAGCAAACAAATCTGCAGAGCTGGGATCTGTTTCATTAAACGACAGTAACAGATAAAAAGTGTGAGTGTCCAAAAGTTGCGCCAGCCGGCGAAACCACAACACGAGTGTAAGTATATCAGGGCCCTGATGAAAGAATCGAGTGAAAGTGACGGAAGGAGGTTCGTTGTATAATACCCTCATTTGTTATATGTGTTTTTTAGGCGAGATTGCTGTTTAAGTAACATGTTACGTTAGAATAGATACTGCTGTCAAAGTCAGTCTATATCTTCAAAGGGGGACAATATTAGACCCTAACCACCTGCATCTATAACTCTTTGGGCCATCATCTGTCATCCTAACGGGGCTGTGGGCTAAACCTAGAGTTAAGATCATAGCGGGGCTATCACCCTTGTAGCATTTTCTTGATATTGTATGACTATGTGCATATGTTTTCCTTGATGTATTTTTTTTGTTTTGGTGTTGTGAGAAGATTTTATAGATGATAAATAAAATCTCTCTGGAACTAATCAGCGTGTTGGTCAGCTCGTTCTAGAACATTTACATAAGTATTGTTATAGTTTTCCCACGTCTGTGTGTCAAACTGTTGTCACTTTAAGGGGTGTGCACGTGAGTGGTATGTTCATACATAGTAACATATGTTGTCAATAGTCTGTCTGACTCTTATATATCTGTCGTAGAAGATAGGCCTGAGAGAGAGAGAGAAGAATCTTGTTTTCAGGGGACAGCTCTATTTGATTCGCTACCACTGCACTCTTGGGTAAAATCTATTTCTTTTTACTACTCTCACTGTGTATATCACATATTCTAATCTATTCAGAAGGGACCAACTCAAGTCTTAATACTCCTATCAAAATCTACGACACTGTTTATGTAATTCATTTAATGTTGTAAGATGAATAAGCATATCCATTCAACTGTAACTACAAGGTTATGTTTCCTGTATGTTTAATTGGAAGAAGAGGAGTAGTTTTTACTGTCAGAACATTTACTGACAGGTACCTGGGTGTACAAAATATATTAAGCCTATGCGGGCACATGCTGATAATTGATAGAGAGGAAGGAACAGGAGACTTATATGGTTAAAGACAGCCCGAAACTATCATAGCAATAATTACAATAAATTTAAATCCCACAGCGAAGCATAACTATGTTATATAACATTAGTGTGATTTTATTGTTTGCTTAATGTAAAGGGTGTCTCTTTTGGGTCTCAGTTTCAGGGATACCGACTTGCTAGAGCAGACTCCAGTCAGGCGAAGAACGTCATATACTCTTCGATCTAGAGGGTTTCTGAATACAGCTAGCGTCACGAGTTGTCAACCCCATTCCTGAACCAAAACACTTTGTCAACGCTAAATTAAGCTCACGCAGTGTAACGAGCCAACGCTAAATCTGAAATCATCTGTTGCAGTAGTAGTCTCCTACTCGCCTATCGATCGCCAGTCAGAGCATGGCGGCTTCCAGCATATCAATCAGCCCAGCGTCAATAGCAGAATTTATATCACCAAGCTTTGTGTGCCTAAACGGGGCACTCAGTCAAACCACAGTCAAACCAGCCCAAACCGGATTTAATGCCAAGCAAATTCTAGCGCCGGATAAGAGCGCATGGGACCGTTTTGTCCTCAAGTAACTTCGTCTGGTGTATTTCTGGGTTATGTAGAACCTCGCACTTATGAGCGGCCAGCCAGCAATAGACAGAGTTCCAGCCCCCCTCGCGCAATTAGGGGTGTGGTGAAGTGGGATGTTATAAATATTTATAGGAAACTTAGTGTACTGACTGAGATCAGCTGTGAAGGTATCTATATCTATTAAGAGTAGTGTATTATAGATAACCTTACTTGCTACCACATATCTATATATCTCAGTCAGAATTATTCTGGAATAGTGTGATGCTACGTTATGTGTCTAGGGTATGAGTATGGTGAAGTGTAAGTCACAACAACAGACAGATAAACAATTTAATTTAATCCACTACTCTTAACAACACTGTGACACTCACATACATATAACACTCTATGAGAATATCTTAAAGAAGTCACTGTAACTTTCAAATAACAATATGTATTCATTACTGGCATGAATGAATATGTGTCCTGATTCAACTACAAGGGAACCAGGAATCACAATCAATTTAAATTACAAGTTATGTACAGAATGTATTTAATATGAATATTGTAGTGACATATATTATTACAAATGTTCTATGTGTGTCAGTTGTGTAGTAGTAAAATGAGGTAATACTGGTTTTGTTTTGTTCAAGCTCTGTTGGTATTTGTCATCATGACTTCAATAGTTTGTCTTTAGGGACCAGTATTGGAGATGTTCACAGTTCCTGATTTTAAGACAAGTAAATTCCCCTCTGAATAGTATTTTTATAAAGTTATTTCAAGATGAGGGGACATAATGTTGAGCTCAGCTGGCCAATTCGCTTATCTGGCGTGATGGCGGCAGGAAAGGACTCCTCTGCTCGAATTCTCCTCTGGGCTCAGGAGACACCTCACTGATAGCTAAAAGACCAAGGAGTATGCTGTCCGACACTGGATTCAGCAAATCTCTGACCAGGTGCTGCTCAGTACCATCAAGACCACTGTCCCTGAAATCAAGAAGGATGTACCTTCTACTTCATAACTAATTTATATTCTCTTTTACACTGATCACAATACAGCACAAACATTGCGTTCAGAGCGTTAGGCCAACAGTCAGCTTCATCTGAAATACTTTATACCAGTATTAACCTCCTTAATGGTTACTACGCCTCTGCACTTCCAGCATTATTTCTGTCTAATCAATCATCCAGGTGTCAGTGTACTATTTGGCCATTCCATGCCGTTTTACTTCTCTCCGACACCCTCTGTTCAGGCTGGAGCATTTTAGGCTTTACCTCACGTTTGCCACTGAACTACACATATATATACAGGCATAAATCAACAATTCACATTCAATTTTCATTAAAAGATATTAAATGGTTCAAGCTTACCACAATTCATACGAATAACACAGATACGTTGATTAGCAATGAATTCTGGCACAAACTGGCACAAATCTCCATCTGCTTATCTTCCAGGCTTTTATTTTACACAAATATGAGCTGGCTTCAACGCACTGATGCTTTATCAAGTTATTTTAAACAAGTGGTCTCGAACTAACGCTCCCAAGTGTGTATATCAGCGAGATTGGCCAATGAGCCACGTTTCGATAAGTGTTTGAAAAAATGTTATCTTTTCCCGTCTCCCCTAACAACCAAGATAGTATTTATAGCCCGACCAATCGTGGTTAGGCTTTCATTTGTTGCGCTCCAATCAATTTGGAGTTTACATGGTAGGCTATTTCTGTAACGTAAATTTTTTTCAAACACGTTAAAAAAAAATCTTATGAGCAGAAATGATTTTATGCTGTCAGGCACCCCCAATATTTTATTTTGGGTATAATTTATTAATTCCTGGACTATTTGCGTAACGTTTTACATATTATTTGTCAGCAAGCCCTAAGGAACCCAAAAATACTAATTTAAAGGAGCTACGTGGCTGCGTTCAAAATATGCAATTTCTTCTACCTCCTGTTTCGAAGATGTGCTGTCTGGGTACTGTTATGTGTTCAAACGTAAACCCATCTAATGTTATCTTTTCTAATAAGAGTTTGTTATGATTTATAAACCTAACTCTGGGAAAGGGTAGTGTATTTTATCACTGTCCGTCTGAAAAAAAATTAGTGCATGTAGACTTACACGCGTGATGGCAGCATTTGTGTATCGCGCGAAGCGTGTTTAGTGTTTGGCTTTCTGCCTCTCCCTTCTCGTTATCCTTTAGTCCATCTGTTCGTTCGTTTTGGTAACGCAGTATAATTAATGTTAGGATTAATTTAGGTCATTACGCAGTCGCCTCTCAATGTTTTTCCAAGAAATACAGCACACGTTTCATTGAAGAAAGCGGGTATAATACAGTAAGCTTTTACTATCAACGTGAAAGCGTTACAATTTGCAGACGAAGCAGAAAACAAGGGGGATTTCGAGTACATTCTTTGTGACAGCACTGTCATTTTACCATTGCTCTTCTCTTTATTAATTTTATTTGTTAGGCTTCATATTTACCTAATAATTTATATATGTGGATTAGAATATTTCATGACACCTCCCCTCTTAAAACAGACATTATATGTCAGTCCTTTATTCTATATACACATAGAGAAATTTATTATTATTTCTGGGGTTTACGGTGATTCTCATCACACGGATGGCGGCTTAAAAAATCCGCTCCCAGATTGGTTTTTCCAGATATATATTCAATGCTAAAATTATATGGAGCCAGAAGCAAAGACCATCGGAGTAACCTAGAGTTCTCATGCTTAGCCTGTGCTAAAAACGATAAAGGTTTGTGGTCAGTTTGCAACTTAAATGCCTTCCCATATAGATAAATATTGAATTTCTTTATTGCCCATATTACTGCAAGACATTCTTTTTCGCTAGTTGAGTAGTTGATTTCAGCTTTATTCAACTTTCTGCTAGCATATGCCACTGGGCTTAATTCCCCATCCAATGCATCTGATTTCTGTAGTAAAGTTGCACCTAACCCAATATTACTTGCATCCGTCCTTACTATGAATTCTTGACTTAAGTCAGGTAATTTCAAAATGGGTTTACTTGTGAGCTTTTCCTTCAATTCTTGGTAAGTCATTTCACATTGTGGTGTCCATGTAATGCGATCTGGATGTCCTTTACGTGTCAATTCAGTTAACGGTGCACATATGGAATTAAAGTTTTTGATATACTTCTGGTAGAAACCACATAATGAGACAAAGGATCTCACGTCCTTCTTGGTTTGTGGTCTCGGGGCTTTCTGTAGTTTCTCTAAATTCTTTGGGTCAGGGGTCATGTTTCCCTGATAAACTGTGTGTCCCAAAAATTCCAATTCTTTACATCCAACGCAACATTTGGTTGGTCGGGCTGTTAAATTTGCCTCCCTAAGTCGATCAAACAGCATGTTCAGAGAGTCAATGTGTTCCTCAAATGTTTCTGTTGCTATAAGGATATCATCCATAAAATTTGTTATACAGGGATTATTCAGAGGATCCAATAATTTTCTCATCATTCTAGAGAAGACACTAGGCGCATTCTTCAATCCAAATGGCAATCTATTAAACTCATAGTGTCCTTCTGAGGTACTAAAAGCTAGGTATGGTCTAACCTCAGGCTTTACTGGAATCTGATAGTATCCTTTACTCAGATCCACTTTTGAGAAATATTTAGCTTTATTTAGTCTGGCAAACAGCTGATTTGTATCCGGCAATGGATCCACCTGTCCTTCTGTAATAGCATTCAGTCTCCTGTAATCTATACAGAGTCTATGTTCTCCAGAGGGCTTCCTTAAGAGTACAACACCGGAACTATACGAAGACTCACTGTGCGAAATAATTCCTTCCTTCAATAGATAGTCTATCTCTTCCTTCAAAGCTTTTTCCTTAGCAAACGGAATCGAATATGGTTTCATACAGACAGGTGTGGAGTCTATGAGTTTCATATCATATTCCAATAGGTTTGTATGCCCTGGTCGGTCTGTTAACACCTCTGCATGATTATTTAGAACCTGTTGCACTCTCTCTTTCTGAGTTTTCGTTAAATGTGTACTGATTTTCACCTGTGCTGCTGTCTCACAGGGGTGTAATGGATATTCAAATGATGAAAGTGGTTCCTTTTTCATCTCCATGGCGATGGACAAGGTCAACAAGTGTGTCTCTTCCTGATGTTCTCTTTCCAAATATTTCTTCAGGAGATTCACATGATAGATTTTTTCTTTCCCCTTCTTATCTATCTTATAATTTGTTCTAGACACCTTCTCTAGAACTGTATATGGACCCTGCCATCCAATTTGTAACTTATTCTGACTCCCGGGCAAAAGAAGCAGTACTTTCTCTCCCACAGCCAAATTTCTGTCTTTCGCCTTCCTGTTATAATAGGCAGCATGTTTCTTCCTGGCTTGTTTCAAATTTTCATTGGCAAGTTTCCAGCCAGTTTTTAACCGAGTGGTCAGCTCATTCACATATTGGTATGAAGATGTAATGTTTTCCTCTGCCTTTTCATCAGTCCACGTTCTTAACAAAGCTTCAAGTGGACCTTTTATTGGCCTTCCAAACAATAATGTTGCCGGGGCCATACCGGTTGAACTATGGGGTACCTCCCGATAAGCAAAGAGGGCGGCGTGCAGGTACTGGTCCCATGTATCTGGTTTTTCGTGTGCCAACTTTCTCAGGATCGACATCAATGTGCCGTTAAATCTTTCCACTTGGCCGTTCCCTTGGGGATGATACACACTACAATGGAAGTGTTTGGCCTGGAAGATCCTGAAAACTTCTTCAGTTAGTTTCCCCTTGAACTGAGAGCCATTATCAGTCAAGATTTGATTGGGAAAGCCTAACCTTGTGAAAATTGTGAGCAATGCCTCTGCCACATGTTTTGAATCAATCGATGACAGGGCTACTGCCTCTCCCCACATAGAACAAGTGTCCACCAGAGTCAGAATGTAGCTGTTCCTTCTCTTGGTTCGGGTGAGAGGTCCCACAAGATCCACGGCAACTCTCTCAAAGGGTGTTCCCACTATGGGCATTTCCCCCAGAGTTGCTGGTGCAGTCCAATGTTTAGGTGCTACTCGTTGGCACTCTGGACAGGATTTTACATATCGTTTGATATCTTCAGTTATTCCTGGCCAGAAATAGTGACAAGCTATTCGCTGTCCTGTTGCGCTGATTCCCATATGACCACTGAAGGGAATCGCATGCCCTAGTTCCAACACTTTAGTCCTATATGAAGTGGGAAGGACCAGCTGTCCGTGACCATTGGATTCAGATCCAGCCTTCCTATATATCAATTTGTTCTTCATATAAAACTCTCCCTTGCCTGGAGGTGTATGAGATTTGGGCAACTTCTTGAAACATGGCTTGAGTGTTTTGTCCTCAGCCTGTGCCTTCCTCATCTCATCTGGGTGAGTATTTATTGGATTATCCTCCTCCTTCTTTGTCTGTGATCTGGTCTGCACTGTTGCCAATATCACAGGTCTCTTGGGATTCCCCAAGAAGACATATCTACACCCCAATATTAGAGGGTAGATTGGCTCATTTATCACTGCTGCTTTTATGATTCCTTCCACATATCGCGTTTTCACTTTTATTCGGGCGACGGGAAGTGTCATGGTAGCTACATCCTTGGTTGCAGTTTGAATCTCCACTGTTTCTGTGGTGTATTGATCGGCCTGCACCAGGTGAGAACTCACAACGGAATCGTAATCTAAACCGGTATCATATAAACATCTTATAGTGACACCATTACAATGACATCTTCACACACTGGGGGGTGGTATGGTTCCTGTAATTCTTCAGGTTTGCCCTTCTTTTCCTTTTTCCCCGATGTCATAGCAGCAAAATGAGGAGGTTTCCTTCTACAATGGTCAGTGTCATGATTGTTCATCTTACAATTTTTACACCACCTTTTTCCTTGGTTGAAAGATTTTCTTTCATCATATTTCCTTTCATCGAATTGTGGGAATTTATTTTTATTTTCATACCGTGGCCTATCAAATTGGTGCTTACCTTTATTTTGATCCTTAGGATCAAATTTATTAAAGTTCTGTGGTGCCCTAAAGTTATCCACCTGTTTCTTTTTATTACCTGTTACCTCTGCTTGAGCTGCTTGATACCTTTCAGCAACATTTAGCAACTCACCCAGCCTCTCTGCACCTTGTTCCATGAGAAACTTTCTCAGGTCTGGAGCCATGGACTCTCTTAGTTGCTCTATAAGGACCATTTCCTTAAGATCTTGGGTTTTCCCCAGAGAAGTCCATTTCTCCAAGTATGTCTCTATTCGTGCAGAGAACTGGTGATAGGTTTCACCTGACAGTAGTTTAGCATTCCTAAATTTTTTCCTGTAAAACTCTGCATTCTTTTCATACCTTAACAAAAGAGCCTGCTTTAGCATGTCATAATTTTCCTGATCACCTCTGCTCATTTTTGCAAAAACTTCATAAGCTGCCCCACGAAGTCCCTGAGATAACTTTAAGCTCCACCTTTCTCTCTCTAACCCATACGTGGTAGCTAATAGTTCATACCTATTTATATAGCTCTCAATATCATCGTCTTTCTCAACAAAATGATCTAAATGAAAATTCATAGCTGAGGTTGAGGCTCCTTGAGTAACCGTAGCATCAGAGGCAAAGGGACTGGCACCATTTTCAGGAGCATGGCCTTGAAACTCAAACTCCCTTAGTCGTAACTCATGTTCCCTTTGTAATCTCTTCTCCTCCTTTTCTGCTTCCCTCTCTGCAGCTAATCTCTTCTCTTCTCTTTCTGCAGCTTGTCTTCTTTCCTCGGCTTCCAATGCTTTAGCCTCTTTGTCAGCCTCAATCTGCAACCTCTTAGTCTCAGCCTCCAACTTTCTTTCGGCCTCTTTTTCTAATCTTCTTTCTTCGCGTTCAATAAATTTGTCACATTCCGTTGTGACATAGGCAACCATAACTTGCCCATCTAATCCTAACTCTTTTGCAGTCTGAACCGCAGCAGATCGAAATTTGGCCAGGTCCGCCATTGTCTATCAGGTAAATTTTTACAATGTCTACCCAACAATTCAATTTCTAACTATATATCTAATGGACAACACAGGCACCGTGAGCTCAACCTTATTTAATTCCACCCAAGGATACCTTTTAATTCTTATATTCCCTGAAGTGAATTACCCCCAATATTTTTAATAGGGAAAGATTCAAAATCCCAAGAGCGAGACCCCAATATATGTGGTGAAGTGGGATGTTATAAATATTTATAGGGAACTTAGTGTACTGACTGAGATCAGCTGTGAAGGTATCTATATCTATTAAGAGTAGTGTATTATAGATAACCTTACTTGCTACCACATATCTATATATCTCAGTCAGAATTATTCTGGAATAGTGTGATGCTACGTTATGTGTCTAGGGTATGTGTATGGTGAAGTGTAAGTCACAACAACAGACAGATAAACAATTTAATTTAATCCACTACTCTTAACAACACTGTGACACTCACATACATATAACACTCTACGAGGATATCTTAAAAGATTCACTGATAACTTTCAAATAACAATATGTATTCATTACTGGCATGAATGAATATGTGTCCTGATTCAACTACAAGGGAACCAGGAATCACAATCAATTTAAATTACAAGTTATGTACAGAATGTATTTAATATGAATATTGTAGTGACATATATTATTACAAATGTTCTATGTGTGTCAGTTGTGTAGTAGTAAAATGAGGTAATACTGGTTTTGTTTTGTTCAAGCTCTGTTGGTATTTGTCATCATGACTTCAATAGTTTGTCTTTAGGGACTAGTATTGGAGATGTTCACAGTTCCTGATTTTAAGACAAGTAAATTCCCCTCTGAATAGTATTTTTATAAAGTTATTTCAAGATGAGGGGACATAATGTTGAGCTCAGCTGGCCAACTCAGCTTATCTTGAGTGATGGCGGCAGGAAAGGACTCCTCTGCTCGAATTCTCCTCTGGGCTCTGGAGACACCTCACTGATAGCTAAATGGACCAAGGAGTATGCTGTCCGACTCTGGATTCAGCAAATCTCTGACCAGGTGCTGCTCAGTACCATCAAGACCACTGTCCCTGAAATCAAGAAGGATGTACCTTCTACTTCATAACTAATTTATATTCTCTTTTACACTGATCACAATACAGCACAAACATTGCGTTCAGAGCGTTAGGCCAACAGTCAGCTTCATCTGAAATACTTTATTCCAGTATTACCCTTCTTAATGGTTACTACGCCTCTGCACTTCCAGCATTATTTCTTTCTAGTCAATCATCCAGGTGTCAGTGTACTGTTTGGCCATTCCATGCCGTTTTACTTCTCTCCGACACCCTCTGTTCAGGCTGGAGCATTTTAGGCTTTACCTCACGTTTGCCACTGAACTACACATATATATACAGGCATAAATCAACAATTCACATTCAATTTTCATTAAAAGATATTGAATGGTTCAAGCTTACCACAATTCATACGAATAAACACAGATACGTTGATTAGCAATGAATTCTGGCACAAACTTCCATCTGCCTATGTTCCAGGCTTTTATTTAGCAAATATAAGCTGGCTTCAACGCACTGATGCTTTATCAAGTTATTTTAAACAAGTGGTCTCGAACTAACGCTCCCAAGTGTGTATATCAGCGAGACTGGCCAATGAGCCACGTTTCGACAAGTGTTTGAAAAAATGTTACCTTTTCCCGTCTCCCCTAACAACCAAGATAGTATTTATAGCCCGACCAATCGTGGTTAGGCTTTCATTTGTTGCGCTCCAATCAATTTGGAGTTTACATGGTAGGCTATTTCTGTAACGTAAATTTTTTTCAAACACGTTAAAAAAAAATCTTATGAGCAGAAATGATTTTATGCTGTCAGGCACCCCCAATATTTTATTTTGGGTATAATTTATTAATTCCTGGACTATTTGCGTAACGTTTTACATATTATTTGTCAGCAAGCCCTAAGGAACCCAAAAATACTAATTTAAAGGAGCTACGTGGCTGCGTTCAAAATATGCAATTTCTTCTACCTCCTGTTTCGAAGATGTGCTGTCTGGGTACTGTTATGTGTTCAAACGTAAACCCATCTATTGTTATCTTTTCTAATAAGAGTCTGTTATGATTTATAAACCTAACTCTGGGAAAGGGTAGTGTATTTTATCACTGTCCGTCTGAAAAAAAATTAGTGCATGTAGACTTACACGCGTGATGGCAGCATTTGCGTATCGCGCGAAGCGTGTTTAGTGTTCGGCTTCCTCTCCCTTCTCGCTATCCTTTAGTCCAACTGTTCGTTCGTTTTGGTAACGTAATGTAGAAAAAGACATGAATGGAATTTAAAATTTAGGTCATTACGCAGTCTGCCTCTTAATGTTTTTCCAAGAAATACAGCACACGTTTCATTGAAGAAAGCGGGTATAATACAGTAAGCTTTTACTATCAACGTGAAAGCGTTACAATTTGCAGACGAAGCAGAAAACAAGGGGGATTTCGAGTACATTCCTTGTGACAGCACTGTCATTTTACCATTGCTCTTCTCTTTATTAATTTTATTTGTTAGGCTTCATATTTACCTAATAATTTATATATGTGGATTAGAATATTTCATGACAAGGGGCACCAACGTTTAGCGGCTACATTGGATTTACAGGTTAATTCCATCACCCATGGAGTATATATTTACGTAAAGACACTTCTTGGAGCTAGAGCCTTTGGTCTTACGAAAGCGGACAGACTGACACTCAGTTTATTCATTTGGTAAACCGGAGGTAAATAGAGTCTTCCAGCCCACCTCGCGCAATTAGAGGTCACCAATGATAGCACCGAGAAGGACAGTTTTGTAGGTTTATTTCATCCCCTTAAAGGATATCTACATGTAAGACACTTTTCTGGAGCTAGCTTTTGGTCCCACGAAAGCGGACGGGCTGACACTCAATTTATTTCATTTCTCTGTGTTCTACAGGTTTTATGATCGGTGGTCTGTGTGTTCGTTGTTGGTGTATTTTGCATATTATGATTATTGATGAATTCTATGTTGTTTGTGATGAAATGCATTATTTTCATGCTTTTCTGCTTCAATAAAGTTTACACATTTATTAATGCGCTGTTCACGACCCTTCCATCCATATTTAACATTTTCTTAGCTCTTTGCTATACTCTCTATGTATGATTCAGAGAAAAGAGTGAGAGCAGGAGGTGCTTAGACAGTATAAGTGTGTTGAGGCTTGGCGAGAGAGATCATTTTAATAAATCTTCTTCCAAGTTGTCTCAAGTCCACCTCCTATTTTACACCTTATCTACGTGTAAATCTATAACTCTGTCAGTACACTATCCCTTGTCGATTTCACTACTATTGTCCAACTCGACAAATACTCTACACTCTAACTCAACCACGACAAACGCTCTTCTATATAAAAAAAAGGTTTACCAGAAAAGTGTTTACGTACAGGTGTGTGTAGTAAAATGATGGAGGGAAAATTATTCGGATGAATGACGTTCTGTGACAAGGTCTCAGGGAACCCCTGCATACAAAATTAAATTAACTACAGCTCGCGGTACGTTAAAATGATCAGTAAGTTGGAAATGTAAACATCAAATAAAAATGTTCAATGGTCTTTTGAGCGGATAATGATTTTTTCTGTTAATTTGTTTACTTTGGCCAACTTATTAGCCTAATCTTTTTGTGTGGTTCCCCCTCCCCACAAAGGATATCAACTTTAAAGTCAGTTGTGTATGTAGAAGAAACTTCGGTTTTTTTTTCTTTTGTTTTGTTTTTTTAAATTTCTTACTTAATTTGTGTTACTTTATCCAAGTTGGATTAAAGTCTTATCACAACTTTCTACTCTGCAAGATGATAATAAAATATGGCATGTGCAAGAGTGAACATGGCCCTTCTGTGCACTGCCATACGGGGCTTCTCGATCACTGCCAACCACTGCGAGCGGTAACATCGCCAGGCGCGCAAAGTTAAAAAAAAAAAAACGACGTTTAATTTTAATTTTTGTTCTTCTCAATAACGGTCTCTCAAGGTATCCCTAGTGACCTCTCGCGGGACTTCTAGTGACCTCTCGCCGTACCCTAGAGTTCCGTGGAACCCCGGTTAAGGAACCCAGGTCTATAGTCCCAAAAGCCGATATGGTACTTCCTTCCAGACCCATTTGACCCAATGAACGTTAAATCGGCTTTCGTATCTTTTGCTCCTTTCTAGAGCTGTTTTCTAATTTTAACAACCCAAAACGTCATTTCTGACAGGAAGTACTTTCATTTTAAATACCTCAAATCTATGCATTTGAACATTTAAAAAAGTTTTTTTTCCAAACAACAACAATAAAAAAGCACTGGGGTGGCCATTTTTGTTTGGGCCAAACTTAGCTTCTTGCTTGGGACTGAAAGAGTTATGGTGTATACATTTCCATGTTCCCAGATTAGTCTCTTTTACTCTGTTGCGTTCTGAGTTGTTTGTTTTACTTTATATTTGCGCCCATATTTTTGATTGCCATTGCCATTATATTTAATATATCTACAGGACATTTTTTCATGGTACTTTAATTTTACTTCTCGTACTGATATTGAGTAGGGGTAAATTATTTTTTAAGTATTTTTGTACCCTCATTTACCGTTATCATTTGTTCTGGAGTTATATATTAATTTGTGTGTAATAACTAACAAATACAAAAGTAACGGAAAATCTTAGTCACAATATCCCTCGAGTAACAGGAACTCTAACCGTTATGTCAATCATTAGCACAGGTAAGAAATACAACATATAAAACCCAACAAAAGCGCACCTGATATGTTCAAACTGAATTAGAAGGAAAAAATTAATAACTACTTCCACAAAATCCATAAACCATTTTAGTTCACATTCGAAGACGTTGTTGATAAAGAAATAATTACATTTCAAAGAAAAAATCAACAACAGTCAAGAACAAAATGAAATAACGTAACTGATACCTTAATAAGAGAGTCAAGAAGGGAGCTAGTCAAGATATAAGGAAATTGATTTAAAAGTCAGATACGTGGAGCAGAGAGAATGCTGCCAATAAATAAATAATTAAATTAAATAACACACTTCAAACATCCAGTGTAAGTCTTGGCGTATGAAAGTTCATATACAAAACGTGCTTTTTTCGGCTGTTAGTCTCTCTAAAACAGATCCAAGTAATAAAGTCGACTATCATGTTTCTATGATTACTATCTATGGAAGACTGAAATTTGAAGATGTTTGTATGAGGTATGTGTCGGAGGTATTGCCTAGTTGGAATATGAACGTTAGGGCACATAGAACACTCGAGAAAATGACTGGAACCCAGCTAGGGGGATGTAATATAATTGTCGTTTCAAGCTGGTGAAAGTAGTCTGAGAGCTCTAGAGTACAGGAAGTAGACTGCCTCTAGAATACAGATCACATCTGTGTATCGATCTGATCAGGAAAGGGCTTCTTCTTGTTAGTTCTGACTAAAAATTAGGTTTTCCTTCAATCATAAATTTAGTTAAACACGGGCTCTTAAACGGGTCTGTACTTCGTAAAACAATTCGTTTAGTTAAAAAAAAGGAAGAGCTTTGTGACATTCCCCCACTATATTTACAGCAAGTAGAAGCCCTAGTTCGTGCGCTGTGTAATTAGAACTATTACTGCTAACCAGAGCTACAAGTGGCGGAGTCGTTAGTGCGCTAGTTTCTCGAGGCAAAGTTACTGGGTCGAAACTAAGTAGCGTTATGCTCCAGACTGCCCAGCTATTAAATGTGAGTCACAACTGACTAGACTCAAAGGCAGCCAGGATGGGAATGGGTCAACCTACTCCATAAAGCTGAGACCTGGTCAGTGAAGTATAAAGCACTGCATTCCCCTACGGCAGTATTGGTTAAAGAACTGCCTTGACCTTTTCACTGCTAACGATCTGCGACTACGTCTACTTCTGCTACTTTTGACAAAACATAGCTCCCCTGCCTCTTGTTTAGTAATAATCATTATCTACTCCTTTTTTCTCTCCTGATGGAGCAACATTTGCAGTTAGCTCCCCGTACAGGAAGTCCGTGTTACAGCGCATGATCATGAAGTTGTGGTTTCTGAAGCAACCTGTTTATCATGATGAGGTTACAACCTCATGCTAGTCGCCCAGTAAGACATAGCCCTTTGCTTTCAATATCTCTAAAGAGACCCCCCGGGAACCACATGTGGGCTTGTTTAAATTTTTCACAGCCACACTTTTACACTCTTGTTACATATCACAATCAATTCACTCCCTGTGGCAGTATCTGTTTGGGACTCAAAGCTGCTCACCTGTGGGAACATTTTCAGCATGTGCTGACAACACACTAAGTCCCAGGTCATTCAGCAGCGGATTCCCAAAATGTCACGAGTTCTTATTATATACCACCATAAACTATCTATCTATCTATCTATCTATCTATCTATCTATCTATCTATCTATCTATCTATCTATCTATCTATCTATCTATCTATCTATCTATCTATCTATCTATCTATCTATCTATCTATCTATCTATCTATCTATCTATCTATCTATCTATCTATCTATCTATCTATCTATCTATCTATCTATCTATCTATCTATCTATCTATCTATCTATCTATCTATCTATCTATCTATCTATCTATGTATTAATGTTTATTTTTATTTTTATTTATTTTATTTTTACATTCATTATTATTATTATTATTCTTTTTTAATGTTAAAAACGTACTTTAACTATGATGATTATTGCAAATGTAATATTACTTTTATAATGATAAATGCCTTAATTATGCTTAAAGTAAATGTGAGGATGAAAGGATATAGTATATATGATGAGAGAGAGAGGAAGGGCAGAATGTCAGACGGGCCTGCGTGCCCAATTCTTAACCCTTTGAAAATAAAGTTCGTTCGTTCGTTCGTTCGTTCGTTCGTTCACACTTTTACACTCTAGTTACATGTCACACTTTTTCACTCTTGTTACATATCACACTTTTACACTCTTGTTACATATCACACTTTTACACTCTTGTTACATATCACACTTTTACACTCTTGTTACATATCACGCTTTTACACTCTTGTTACATATCACACTTTTACACTCTTGTTACATATCACACTTTTACACTCTTGTTACATATCACACTTTTTTTTTTTAATGCCGTATTAAGCTATGCACGATCACGCTGTTACATATATGTAAAAAAAAAAACCAGCGAGAAATATTAACACTTAGATTAAGCAATAACGTAAATTGATATGACTAGACAGGAAATAAGTCAATAACGTAAATTGATACGACTAGACAGGAAGTAAATGTGTAAAGTGTTGATGTCCGTGTATATTAAATAGACGGCAGGAGTGAAAAATCAATGTTGCCGAATGTGATGTCACTGAAAGTTGTCAACAATGCAAGGATTAAAAATTGAAAACAAAATAGCAAGAGAACATAACCAAACCAAGTTTAGACATAAAACATTCATACAGGCAATAAATCTAATGGTTTGAAAACACCGGTTCACAACAAAGGTAACGCGCATCATATACTCTCGACTAGTTAGATTGATGGTGTGCAGCGTTGTTAAAAAAAAAAAAAAAATATATATATATATCGCTTATTGCCTTCAACTCAACCTCACCTACCCCAATGCATTTTTGTGTCCATTGATATGTGATAAACATTAGCCATATTAAAAGCAATAAACTTACTTACTTAGTCGTTCCCCTTCTACCGTGAGGTGTAGAGGTTTGGAAGAGAGAGCGCCAGACTATTCTATCGGCTGTCTTCCTCCTAGGCCTGGTTCCATTCTAGTCCTCGGTCCTTCAAAGATTGTCTAATGTTGTCCTCCCAGCGGACTCTGGGTCGTCCTCGGGGTCTGGATCCTTGGCTCTTTGTTTCCCATGCTTGTCGTGGTAGCCGATCTTCTCCCATTCTGCAGACATGGCCAAACCATCTTAGTTGGGACTGTTCTACTTGGGTCTGTAGGGGGTGGCATTTTAGGCCTTGACGTATCGTCTGGTTGCGTACCATGTCTCTTCTTGTTACTTCAACCACCTTCCTCAGATACCTCATTTCTGAGGTTTGGATCTGGCTTTTATGGGTTGTAGTCATTGCCCATGACTCGCATCCATATGTCAAGACTGGGACATAGGTGGAGCGGTATACAGCCATCTTCGTTTTCTTACCAACCTCTCTCTTGCTGAGGAATCCTCGATTTATGGCCTGAAAAAGTCTCCCAGCTGCTGCTTTTCGAGTGGCCAACTCTTCTTTGATGCCTCCCGTTCGGTCTATAATAGCTCCGAGGTATTTAAAGTGGTCGACCTGCTCCAGGACCTGTTCTCCCAGCTTAATCTGATGCCTTCTTTCTTCTCGTGATATCACCATGGATTTTGTTTTAGAGCTGCTTATGACCATCCCTCTCTTCTCCAGCTCTTCCTTCCAGACTTGCAGGTTGGATTGGAGATGTGCCTCTGATTTAGCAATCAGGGCAACATCATCAGCAAATGCCAGCTCTGAAATATAGACCTGTCTCATCTTCCAGTACCCCACTGAATACTTTCTTGTTCTCTCCTTACATGCCTTGATGACATCGTCCATAAGGAGTATGAAGAGGTAAGGTGATAGGATATCACCTTGTCTTACACCAGTGGTGGTCCTGAACTCTTCTGACTTATGGTTTGCTGTCCTCACATAATTTCTGCAAGACTTGTAGAAGCTCTGTATAGCATGAATCAGAGGTGCTGGAATATTCTTCCTTGCCAAACAGTCCCAAAGTTTGCTCCAAGGGACCCTGTCAAACGCCTTTTCCAGATCTATGAAACAAAGATGGATCTCACTCTTATACTCAAGGGCCTTTTCACTCAGCTGTCTGAGTGTGAAGATTAGGTCTTGAGTACTTCGGTTTGCTCGGAATCCGCACTGGACCTCATCCAATTGTGGCTCAGCTAGGCGTCGGAGTCTCTGCTCTAGGATTCTAGAGTAGATTTTTCCAGGGACACTGAGAAGGGATATGCCTCTATGGTTTCCACACTGTCGATTGTCACCCTTTTTGAAAATTGGTGTTATGATGGCAATCTCCCAATCCTTTGGTATGGTCTTGTTGCACCATGCTGCCTGTAGGACCCTTAAGAGTAACAGGTCGCCTGATGCTCCCATGTACTTAACCATTTCTGGTGTTATACCATCATGCCCTGCTGCTTTGCCCATCTTGATTTTCTCCAGTGCTGCCTTCAGTTCTTCCATCTTTATGTCATCTTCATCACCATTGGTTTCCTCTTCTGTGCTAGTGGTTATCATTTCTGATGTTTGACCTTGCTCACCATCAAGGAGTTCTGAGAAATATTCTTTCCATCTTTCCATTACTTCCTTCGGGGCAGTAAGCAATTTGCCTTGCTTGTCCTTTATAAATTTGAGAGGGCATTGTTTTTCCTTCCTCATGTTCTTTAGGGTCTTATAGAACAATTTCTGGTTTTCTTGTGCATCTTTTTCTAGCTTTTCTCCAAATTCTTCCCAGGACTTCTGTTTTGCTGCTAGCACTTTGTTCTTTACTTCTGTTCTGAGTGTCACATATTCTCTATATTTTTCCATTTGTCCTGTTGTGTTTTTAGCTCCTAAGTATTGTTTCCATGCCATTTTCTTCTCTCTTATTTTCTCTTTGACTTCCTCTGTCCACCAAGGTGTCCTCTTTCTCTGGTTCCCAAGTCGGACTTCACCACATGCTTCTGCAGCAGCTGTCTTTATGATATCCTTGAATTTAATCCAGAGGGTTTCCAAGTCATCAGGTTGTTCTTCTGTGTTGCTCACCGCTGCAGCAATAAGCCCCTGATATCTGGTCTTAATTTCTGGCTCTCTCAGCTTGTAGGTCCTAATGCTCATTTCTCCTGCTCGTTTACTTGGTTTCTTGCGTGATGTTGAGCAGTTCCTAGGCTGAGCAACTCTTTCAGTTGTTCGTTTAATTGTTAGCAGGTAGTGATCACTTCCAAATATCTGGCCCCCTCCAGACTCCTGCATCTCGGACATATTTGAATGAGCTTCTCCGAACAATGGCATAGTCGATCACTGACTTCTCATTCTTTGTTGGTTCACATCTAGTGTATGCATGTATGCGCTTATGGGGGAACTTTGTGTTTGTAATGATCAGATTCTGCTCACTGCAGAATCTAAGGAGTCGCTTTCCATTGTCATTGAGAGTATCTTCTCCATATCTTCCGATAACTCCACCCCATCTAGCATGGTCATTTCCAACTCTGGCATTAAAATCTCCGAGCATGATAACTTCATCTAGGCAGTCATCCACTGTCCTTTGAAGCAGCTCGAAGAATTCCTCCTTGACCTCTGCTCTCTCGTCCTCATTTGGCCCATACACTATGACCAGGTTGACTATGGTTTCTCCTTCTTTTAGTTTCACAACCATAATGCGCTCTGAGACAAAGTTCCACCCCTTGATACTATCTTTTTGATTTTGGGCCACAATGCAACCCACACCCCCTTTAGCTCTTTCGGATATGGGTACACCACTGTAGAGCAGCGTGTTGCCATTGAGATCCATGACTCCTTGTCCTTTTTTTCTTTGTTTCCGTTATAGCCAGGATTTCTAGTTTTGCTTTCTTCATCTCTTCCACCAGCTCCTCTTCCTTCCCATTTATACTTCTTGTGTTCCATGTTCCATAAGTCGTAGTCCGTAGTCCGTTCCAGTTCGTCGCCTTTAGAATCAGTCCGGTTTTCTCTCTTGTGTTACTCGTAATCGTGGTTTAAAGCAAACAGGTGATTGGCCTGTTGTGCCTTTGCATGGTGGAGGGGCTGCTTCCTTACGGCCTCCATGCAGGCCGCCCTCCTTCTTTTTCATCCGGGCTTGGGACCGGCATGGGCGGAGTTAAAAGCAATAAAAACAAGAGAAATTGGAAAATAAAAATCTGTGAACATTCTAATCAATCATCACCCAATGAGCATAAACCTTCAATACACACCTGCCAAGCCCTCCTGTATCATACCATCAGGTGAAGGTCTTATCATGTCTTCCTCATAATTTTTAAGAATAGTTGAAAGTTCCTGGTACTGATTTAAGTCTGGCATTTGAATGTTCGAAGACTCTGGCAATGGATTAAAGCAAACACATTAAAGAAACGTGCTGAAAATGTTACCAAGCAGGCTTTGTTCTGGAATCCCCAGGGCAGGAGACGAAGAGGAGGACTGAAGAAGATATGGAGAGGAAAGAACTAGCTCTTAGTATACGAGCTGCCTTTCATGACTACCATTACAGATTTTGCAATAAATAATTTATTTATAAAGATAACATAAGTGTTATATATCAAAATGTGAAGAAATGAAACCCCTACATCATGCACGTAACTAAATTGATCAGTGGTTTGAAACATGCATTCAGCTATAAATTTTCGCTATTGACGGGGATCGATCATCGGCCTCTCTAGAAGGCCGCTCGTATACTAAGTTAAATAAAAACAAAGTACTAAGAATGCTGTACTGGACATAATCTGACCACAAATATTTTCAGAAAAAAAAAAACAATTGCCAGTGAACAACAGCGTTGAGCAGGAGGAAGGCTATGACGCATCGTTCAACTAAAGTTAATGGAAAAGTCAGGTGCATTAACTTTATTTTCTGTCACAGATGAGAACACGAACTCATGTACAGTAACCCCCCGCTTAGCGCTATTAATTCGTTCCTGAAATATCAAGCGCTACCCGAAAAAGCGCTAACAAAAATTGATTTCCCATAAGACCTAATAGAAAACAAATTAATTCGTTGTCAAGTCACAGAAAACTACACAAATTAAATAAAAGTGATATGAAACAAAAACGACATTTTTAACTTCATGTAATTATCAAACATATTAAGCACAAACAAAATATTGTCCATATACTGTACTTACAAAAACTATATAAAAATATTATAGGACTTTAATCACTACTACTTCCATTGCTTGTGAGACTACAGTTGTCACAGCGAAGCTGGCTCCAGCTTCAGACGACTGGTTTAGCAGAAGGTGTTGTAGGTGTTTAAAACATTTTTGTGTGGCTTCAGATGTAGAAGGCACTTGGACAATGGTACAGAAGATATTGTAGGAGACTTAAAACAAAAAACAAAAAAACAAAAATAAAAATAAAAAATAATCGAGCTTGCTTTGCTTTGCGACCGTTTTCTCTTCAAGAAACACATTGTAGCAGTTACGATCGTTTTCTAAGTTACGGATTTCCAGAGATTAGCAATGACAATGCTGTTTGGCCCTCCCACCACCCTGAATGAACTTGAAAATAATATTTCTTCCTCACACGGAATTTTCTACACAATGTAAGATCGATTTTTTAAAGCAAATGACGGGCACATGGCATAAAATAGAAACTGTGTTATATCGAAAAAACTCTAATCTACAGCTTAATACCGGAATAGGTGTATTCTCGTCCACTCAAACTATGTCAAAAAGTTCTGATTGACGTGAAGAAAAGTTCGATGTATGTTTGATGCGGCCTTAAAAATAGTTTAGAGACGTCGTAATATTGGGCAAAGGTTAGGTTTAGAAATCCGAAACTTAACCTTAAACCCTAATGCTAACCCTACCCTTGTGGGCGAAATATTTGGGTGACATCGAACACATGTCTCACTATGCTTCATTTCAACCCAACGTTTTTGCTGGACTAACTGGTGGACCTTACAGTGCAATAAATTATTTTCATATTTTTTACTGACAATGATTTGTGTCCAAGTAGTGATGACATTGTGTTTAACCTGCTGGACTGTCTCGCTGGAAATGCCAAACGATAATGTCCAGCCTGTGCTTTGAAAGGGAGGATAGTGTGATTCGTTTGCATAGCTAGGCAGGGTTGTCGCAAGGAAGGTCCTGAGTAAGCCATTTTCTTACGAGTGCCTGAAAACATACCTTTACGTTTGTCTAATATTTATTTACTGTTTACAGGCCTCGGGTTTCCCTTTCTTATGTGTTATAAATGTTTGTCCTTTGATAACCAGAAGTACAGATTGTGTACACAAACTGGAAGTTTTTGCTTTTGTCTCGGTGTCTGGGTGGGCAAAGTGTAAAGATAATGGTGGGAAGATAAGAGCATGGGAAAGGGGTGAAATATTGGAGAGAGAGAGAGAGAGAGAGAGAGAGAGAGAGAGAGTGAGAGTGGGACAGCAAGAGAACAAGAGTGAACGAGACAGTGAGAAGAAGTGAGAGAGAATGAGAGAGAGAGTAAGAGAGAGGATGAAAAGCGAAAGAGAGAGAGCGTGGGAAAGAGTGGGAGAGAGTGAGTATGAGATAGAGTGAGAAAGAATAAGAGAGAGAGAGAGAGTGAGGGAGATTGATAGAATAAGAGAGCGTGAGAGAGTGAGTAAGAGAAAAAGCGTGAGAGAGTAAGTGAGAGAGAGTGAGATAAGGATAGGGGAGAGAGAGTGAGAGAATGTGAGTGAGATTGAGAGAGTGAGAATAAATGAGAGAGAGAGAGAGAGAGTGATAGAGAGTTTGTGAGAATGAGATAGAATGAGAGAGTGAGAGAATGATGGACAGTGAGAGAGTGAGAGAGATTATCCGACACGTCCACAGAAATTGAATTTATAACCCAGACAGGAAAGCTAAGCTTATTGGGATAGTGACATTCTATTGCCATTGTCATAACGCCCTAAGAATTTTCAAGGTGTGAACAGAATGGCTGCCAATTCGGAACCTGGCAATTTACGTGTAACTTTTATTTATGTAGTCTGTGACTAAAACAGTTTAAAGTACTGCCGTTTCGGTTCTTAATAGTCAGTTTTTACGAGAAAGTAACCCGCCAAGACATGAAGGAGGGAAGTATCTATGTTGATGTCTTTCTGCTGCATGCTCTGATAACAGCACTAATTATCGCGTGATCATTTCATTTCTTCCCATTCCATACGGGAAATTATAAATCAGACCGAAAGGTCTTTAATATTTGGACATGCGTCCTACTATAACCGATGAACTCAGTGTCTAATTTGAACGGCACATGCCTCGTCAAAAGGAGACAACATTTTATAATAAAAAAAATCCATTCCATATCAACTTCAGTGCATCAAACTTATCATGACTTATTGTCACTGATCAAGGCACCATGAAAAAAATTGAAAGGCCTGCGTGCTATTTTAATGGATGTTAAATTTAGCTTTACCGTTGTGATGTTCGCCGTTTTCCCGAAAACGCACGATGAAAAGATTGTAAAGCATATGTTCTTTTAATGGGTGTTCAATTCCGCGTTCAAATTAGCGTATTTTCCGTATTTTCTCGAATAGCAAGCAGGACTTTTTCATTACTGGGTTAAGTCGCTTCATTTAGACAATTAGTATGTAAGGTATGGCCAGGCAGTCATGTATTTAACCTGGCGTATGAGCTTGTGAATAAATATTCCCTATCGCTGTTTAGTAATTTACCGTCTCTTCACAGCCTCATGAACGTACACCCATCTTCCTCCAAAATAAAGGCCCCCACCTCTTATTTTTTCCTTGTGAGCAGCCACGCATATTATAGGAATCACTGCCATGGATTTTCTATAAATTGAGCACACAGAGAGACTAGCGAAGAAAAATGTTGGTGGAGAGGCTGAAGTCGCTAGAAGTAGTTGGTAGACTCGCTGTCGGACAGCTACACACATACACACATTTACACACAAGTTTGACGGTGGAGTGGAGGGGACAAGAGAAAAAGGTAATGCGTCATACAAGGATAAAAGATGAGTAAACTTACGTTGCACCCAGAAGGCCTTCGTCAGGGACAGACTAACAAAAACAGAAAGAAAAGAAGGTTAGAACTGTGTAAAAAACGTGAAAAGTGACGGTGAGTACACCCACATGCCTGGTCCAAAGTGGCTGCCACTGCTACCGGAAGTAGAGAGGGAATTCTAAGTACGGGGGAAAATATGAACCGAAAAACTAAGTAAAGGAAAAGTATAAAACGAAAGAGTAAAATTGGAAAGAGACCACAATACATATATAAAAGAGAGACAGAGTGAATTACATTGGAAAGAAAAGACAGAGAGAGAGAGAGAGAGAGAGAGAGAGAGAGAGAGAGAGTGAGAGAAAGTGAGAAAGAGAAAGAGAAACAGAGAGAGAAAAAAATTAAAAAAGAAAATTGGAGAGAAAAATGTGTAAATAATTATGAATAGATTAAAAATAAATAAATGAAATAACCAAATAAAAAAAAAAAAACAACAACAAAAATGTTTGACGGAGTGGCTGAAGCCACTAAAGACAACTGGAAGGCTTAGTGTAGTGGAACAACAACAACAACAACAACAACAACAACAACAACAACAACAACAACAACAACAACAACAACAACAACAACAACAACACACACACACACACACACACACACACACACACACACACACACACACACACACACACACACACACACACACACACACACACACACACACACACACACACACACACACACACAAAAAGTTAATGGCAGGTAGGCTTGGGTATAGGGCAAAAACACTCACACACATACATTTTAATGTAATGGACTGACTGAAGTCACTATAAGCAGCTGATAGGCTGGATGTAGAACCTCTTTACACACACACACACACACACACACACACACACACACACACACACACACACACACACACACACACACACACACACACACACACACACACACACACACTCACACACACTCACACACACACCCACACACACGCACACCCACACACACGCACACAAACACACTACGTTTCATGAAGTGGCTGAAGCCACATAAGTAAATCGCTGGCTTGCTGTAGAACATTAACACATACATAAATGCACACAAAATTCTAGTGCAGGGATATCGACAACATCTACTCGATTATACATAATTCATGGCTGCTGGTACTGTAATCATTCCATCTTTCATTCTATGAATGTTAAATTTATTTTCCTACTCACAACACATTAATCATATGTGACTCATAACAAAACGTGCATCGTATTTGCAGCTAAAACACATTTAATCCGTACACATCGTGACATACTCATCTAATTAATTATTTTTATTTATTTGCATAGAAAGTTGATATCGTTAATATCATCGTACGCGTACGTGTAAGTGCAACAAATTAACGAAAGGTACTACCGACGAGTGTAGCTGTGGCACCGTTAAAGTTGACAGCTGGACATCTGCTGCAAAAGTGTCCAACATATGAATAACAGAGAAAGAGCTTATGGCCGTTACCTATATGTCGTACCGATAGGTTTGGAAGTTATTTATGATCCCGTCTGAGTAGAGTGGATGGTGATAAGTACGTGAGAAATAAAGGTGTGAGAAATAGATTTCACGGGTGAATAGTTTAAGGAGAAGATCTGTCTCTGGAATGAGTAAGTGTCTCTAGTCCAGCCTATCTATACGACTATAATTTAGTGCAAGTAAATCTTTCCCTCTCCATACATATAAATATGTAACTACACACAAACACACAGCTATGTGACAACAAGACACACAGACGGGAAACAACAAACTACGGTTAATTGGGTATGGGTCTGACCAACACACAAAGTTAAGTTTCTTTTGTTGTTTATTATCATTAAACTTGACAACACCAAATATCTAAAGAAAGATCAAATAAAATCAGATTTACATACATAGGAAATAACTGAATAAATGTGCCCTCCCCCTCTTGAGAAAAGAACCCAAACAGTTAATAACCCAAAGGTCAAAGGTTAGCACTATGTTACAGAATAGACAGTAAAGAAACAAGTTCCTACTAAATGCTACCCAGTAAAGTAAACAATTTTTTAAAATCAAAATCAAGGATGATACAATCCCTGAAACAAAGAAAAATATTCACTCTCTCTGTCATACTCTCTTTGTTATACAGTGGCCACTCAATCACGCTTACCTATTTTTGGAGATATCCCTTTGGAATTACAATTATTCCTGAATATACAAATTGTCAGGTGCATTTCCAAAATTGGCACCAGTCCATCTTCTAACAAATACGATTAATGAGGGGACGCCAAATTTGGTGGTTTATTCCTGGATGAACAAATGTCACCTCGAACAGTTAGTGTAGGAAAACCGAGATCTTGGGGTTCACAGTAAACAGAGGAAAATACTTCCAGTATTGGGAAACATCTGGTTGCTAAAAAAAAATTGTTACAATTGATAAATGATGGTAATCCTATCGGCTGGCTCTATGTCTATGGTGAGTGCCAATTCTGAAACAGCGTAACTCTTCTGGATAAAAATCCACTTGGATACGACTGTCAAAATTCGGGAGTAATGTTATTGGTTTCACACCCCAGTGGGCTGATAAAATTGAACAAAACATTTCTGGGTTTTGTAAGTCCAGTTAAACTTATAAGTTAAAATGTTTCTTTGTCACTTTGGCCAATCGTGTTCACAAATGAACTTGGGGACGCACAAACCAAGAAAAAGACAGCATTAACCATTCAGTAAATGATGAAAAAACCGCTGGACGCCCTTTGATCAAGCCTGCGTGGAATAAACAAAACATTTATGAAAAAAATACTACTATTCTATACTGTTCAAAAAAAGAAACGCATAGCTATCCGAGGGCGCGTTTTTATGAGTTTGTAAGTAAAATTTGGTATATAAAAACCAGCCTCAAATGTTCTTTACAGTGTCAAATGCACGTATTGACCTGAATTGCGTTCGTTTTTGTAATCGTTACAACGCAGTGGTCAAAAGTGTTTATTACGCAATTTTTGACCACAGCTCATGCTGCGCGCACGTGAAAGCAACAAAATTTGGGGTGAACACTGTGACGTACGTCTAGTTTGACAAGTGAATTTTCCCTGATATGATGGATGATTTAAGGGACCCTTAGCTTTTCATAACATTAGAACCCCTGAACATTTGTTGTAACTTTTCGTTTGCCAGAACGCATTCCACCGGGACTCATGTAGGATACAGCGACGAGATCAAAGAGACAGACCGAGGGATCTTAGGGGAGACTATCGGCGCTATCAAAGACAGTAGTTTTCCCTGATACGAGACGCAGTTGCTTGCCGCTAATTTCGCGTCTCGGTGTCAATCGAGGAACCGAGCGAACGGGGGAAAGCGAAACGGGCAGCAGCGAGCGGATACGAAGACCAGGGGGCGGCTTCTTCTCTTGATTTGGCGGTCAGATCCCCAAAAGTTCGTGAGATCAAATAAGTTGTCAAGTTTATCATGTCCCACTCAACTTACATTCCATTTTAGCTAAATAGACCATGTAGAACTAGACACGTTATCACTCGCTGGCCAGACCTTTACAGAAGCACTAGCTTTATTGAAATCTTGTTATAGATTTTCCCCTGGATTTTATATATATTTGCAGTGATTTCTATTTCTGTGCAAAGCGGTAATATATATTGTGTAAAGTGATCAGTGGTCTAGTCATTCTATTTCAAGGGATTTTGTGTTAATTTAAATCTATTTAATTAAACCATCTCAAGAGTTCCAGTTTTAAATATAATGATCTATCTATTATATTATTTCAAAAGATAATAGATGCTTAAATTAACTTTTAAAGTCGCGAAGGAATTTATAATTAATAAATTCAGTTAAGTCCTAGTTTTATAGATGTGGGTTTTTAACCACTAGAATTCGCGCAGTGTTTATTAAATACATAATTAAATACTCGAGTGTATTATAGGCTTAACGGGAAATTCATCGCGCTTTAGAAGGTTATTTGTTTTCGGTATATTACATGTCTTTTTTTTCTTTCATACAGAGTGATCGTAACCTGTGCGATCCCAGCATTAAGAAAGCAATAAAGAAATCAATCTAAGCAAAGCAAAGCATAAACAGTGTGTAGAGTTCCCCTGACGCAGAACTTGTTGAGACTGTGTAAATTTTTAATCTTTGAGGCGATTCTATGTTTGGAATTCCGCTATCTAACTTATAGCAAAGAAAGCACACCCAAAGACAAATTTAACGCACCATCAAACAACTTAAGTCGTAACGGGAAGAAGAACACTGGCCCGAGCTTTGTTAGTTTACTGACACAGAGAGATAATTCATAATTTCCTGAACAGTGATGTGACTAGTTTTCTCACTGGACTTAAACCATACCTCACGGATAAAGTGTACCAGCACGCGTAAGAATTTTATTATCCGCGGCATAGTCAAATAGACCACACCATCCTCACCCCGGTATCAGAGACCGTGCCCTCCCATAGAAACTGTTATTAAGAAAAGAGACACAACTACAGATTCATTTTCCAGCGATTACGGGATCCTTTTATGTGCTGACCGCCTACCCGATAATCTGGGGCTAGAACTTGAACAAACACTCATACATTTAGTTGAGGTGTAACTGCTGTTGTGTTATTCTATGGAGTGCAAGATTTTTTCACAATCGGTAAGTGAGAGCAAGATGAGTGAAGGCCTTTGCTAGCGCGTGTATGAATGACAGGAAATTAATTCTTTTGTGTGACCATTTTGTTAACTTGCTTACCTGGTAACATATATCTTTTCTGTATACCCTACATTGTTCCTTTAAGTGGGATAGTTGATAATTTGTTAACTCTGTTTAAAACCACCTCCTTTCCATTTGCTTAGTAAAGGGAAGAACAGCTGGGAAGAACAGGTTTTTTTTTTCTATCACTTATACCTAACTTGGTAACACCTCTTTCAGAGTAATTAACTTTACTGTTAGGTTAACGTACCCGTGTTCCTGATATTATCTATCTCTGGACTGGGTTTGTCTTTGTCTAATGAGCGGGAAGGGCTTAGTCGATACCAATCTTCTTCACCCCCTCCCAAACTTGTTATTTGCATTTGTGTACTTATGATAATTTATGTAATATCTGATATTTTTAGTGATTGATGTTTAAAGTGAATAAAATCACCTAAACTCATTTAGTTCTGTGTGTTGGATATACCCAAAGCCCAACTTTTCCCCTATTCGTTTAATATAGTTTGTATCAACGTCGTGTGTGTGTTTGAAAACACCGAATCGGTGAGCGCGCAGATGCGAGTCTGGAAAACTGGCAAATAATTGTTTGACCAGGAGAGTGAAAGAGAAGATTGAGAGACACGATTTGTCGTAAATAAGTCTGTCTTTACTCTCCTCCAGCACGCTGTGAAGCAACTATTAAATCTCTACATTTTCTATCACTGAGCTTTCCATCATCATTTTCCACTCTAAACCGGACCACTATTTCTACGACTCTTTTCTCTCAAAATAAATTTACGACAATATTTGGCTGGCTCGTCTGGGATAATTTTGAGATACATTTGATGCACACATATTTGTGGGCTGGTTCTGGGATCTTGAGCTACATTTGAGGCAATCGCATAGCCGGGTTAAAGATATTTTGAGTCTGATTTAGTTTGGGTCTAACTAGGTAGAGTGTGAATGATTTGTCTTTGTGAATTAGGGAAATAAATAAATAATTACACCCCTAGACAAACGTTCTTTAAGTATTTGGGTTGTCCACACAGCATATTTACAGGTTGTTTTCTCTCCACAGCAGTAGAAAGTACAGATAAACAAATATATTTGCTATTTTATTATCCTCTGGCGGAGATAATTATATTTCTTTCTTTATAAAAGTTGCTGGGATTGCGTGATTGTTTTACAGTCACTAAGGTTTTTGAAGTCAAAAAGAGTTGAGCTTAGCTAAAGACGGATTGTTCTGATTTTGAAAAATTAAGTTAACAACGTCTCATCTCAATAATTGACTTTAGGGACGGAGTTTGTTGTCAGAGATTAAAAATTTAGGGAAAATTTTTTTTCCTTTTAAATTGTTTTAATATAAATTTTTCTCTACTGTTAGTAAAAGTAGATTCTTTTCCAGTGTAACTTACCATTTAGTGGCATAGTCGCTTGCGTTTAGAGCCTTAATTGCCAGATAATAGCAGCGATAAGTTTGCACAGTACAGGTAGGAGGTAACACAGGTAAATTTGTACTTGTGTTTTTTTCTCGTAGCGGTTCAGAGTTCCTCCCTTTCGCGTTTCTTCTTACTAGTTCTCTAAGCATACTTCATCTTATTCTTTAACAATGGCAGAGAGGATAAAGATGAGGTCCATCTTGAGGCTGGAAGCGAAAGAGGCAGGATTAGATGCAGAAGCTGCAAACGCGTTTATTAACCAGGAATTGGAAATATATGACGCGGAGCAACAGAGAGCCGAAGCTGAGAGGAAGGCGGAGCAACAGAGAGCAGAAGCTGAGAGGAAGGAAGAGAAAGAAAGAACAGAGAGGAGAGAAGCCCAGGAGAGGGCAGATAAGAAAGAAGCGGAAGAACGTCTTTTGGAACAGAAGAAAATTGAAGCAGAGATGGAAACTCGCAGAGAGAGAGAGAGACAAGGAAAGACAGCATCAACTGGCGCTTAAGGCTCTAGAGAGTCGGGGCGCCTCTACTTCGACTAACGGAGAGCCGTCTTCGCCCCAGTCTCAATCAATGGACCTCTCCAGTACTCAATCTGCCCAATTAACTGCTATGTCGTTTTCTTTAGAATCTTTTCCTAGCCCTAACGAAAAAATTGACAGCTACCTAGAAAAATTCGAGAGACTCGCGAATCTTTATGGGTTAGAGAGTACCCGCTGGGCGCTCAAACTTTCAACGTCACTGAAAGGCAATGCTTATGACGTGTACACAAAGCTGGGACCGAATCAACATGATTACGACATGTTGAAAAAGGCCTTACTACAGCAGTTTGAGATGACTGCCCGAAAGTTTCTGCAGTTGTTCAGAAACAGCCGAAAAGAGAGCACGGAAACATTTCCCCAGTTCTCTTCACGTCTCACGGGTTATCTGACAAAGTGCATTGAATTATCTGACCTACCTCTTTCATATGAGGGACTCCTCGAACTTGTTCTTGTGGAGCAGATAAAATCCACTTTGTCGAATGAAACACGTAGATTTTTGGCTGAACAGGGGGCAGTCAGGCTTGAAGACATACTCAATAAAGCCGAACGCTATAGCAATGCAATGGCCGAACTTCCCAGCACTAAACGTAAACCCACCGATGAGCCATCTCGAAAACAGAATCTAGAACAGGCATCCTATTCTTCCACTTCCTCTCAACATTATAACCAACGAGATAACAATACCCAGAAACCTCCCCAGGAAAAATCGAAATTCTACAAAACCCGATACCCCCCCCCAACACAAATTCTGATCAACCCAACAAGCCTACGTGGCAGCGCGGCCACCAAGGTCAAGGAAAAGGGAAGACCCCTACACCAGGAACGTCTGATCAGGGCAAACAAACCGGTGCAAACCGCATTGGATGTTTGCATACAGCCTCGAAAGGTAGAGTCAATGTCAGTGATTCTCAACCTGAGGGGGACCGACCCTCAACTCGAGGAACTGTAATTTTGAACGGTACCTCTACTACTTGTCTTTTTGACACTGGATTAAGTTTTGATTGTATTGTCGCTAGGCACCTAGTCAAACCCGGTCAGGAGACAGAGGAAACCGTCAAACTTAGTGGAGTTTTCAGGAGTGATGCACCCAGGACGCTTCCTATCGCACTGGTAGAAATACACTCTGACTTTGTCAGAGGAGTTATTAAAGCGGCCATAATGGATGATCCGATCTACCCAGTTATCCTGGGATGTAGATATGTGTTCATTGGGAGACCTAAGGAGCCGATTGTGGCAGCGGTAACCACAAGAGGGCAAGCCAAGAAGGAGAGGGAGCCTGCGCCAAACTTGTTGCCGAATGAACTGAAGGAGGCGCAACAAAAGGACCCTACTCTGGCGCCCTGCTTTAAAAAACTGCCCATGGCTAAGGACCCCAGACACAACGGAGACATCTTTTCTAAGGATGGTGTATTGTATCGTAGAACGGGCAACCCGGACACGGGGAATAACCAGCTCCTAGTACCGACGCAGTACAGAAACCAGATCTTAGAAATGGGGCACTCTCTTCCCTTTAGCGGACACATGGGACAAAACGCCACTATTCAGCGAATAAAAAACCACTATTGGTGGCCAGGAATGAACTCTGACATTGTCAGGTACGTGAAATCCTGCGCCCAGTGCCAACGGGTAGCACCCAAGCACTTGACACCCCCAGTACCTATGGGGCAAATGCCAATAGTAGGGACTCCATTTGAACGGGTTGCTGTCGACATTATTGGTCCTCTGGAAAAGACCAAAAGAAGGAACAGGTTCATCCTGACCTTAGTTGACACTTGCACTATGTGGGCCGAAGCCGTACCGCTACCATGCACTAATTCCAAGCATGTCGCAGAAGCCCTTGTGCAAATTTTTACACGGTTGGGATTCCCTCAACAAGTTTTGACGGACAATGGATCCCAATTCCGTAGCCTGTTAATGGAGGAGATCTTTAAGATCTTGAGGGCCAAACATATCCACACAAGTCCCTACCATCCGGCCGGAAATGGGCTCGTGGAACGTTTTAACGGTACCCTCACCATGATGTTACGTAAGCTGGGTCAGGAGAAACCGGAAGACTGGGACCAATATATATCGGCTGCCTTATTCGCCTACCGAGAGGTACCCCAAGCGTCTACGGGTTTTGCGCCAGCTACACTTTTATTTGGCAGACCTATTAAGGGGCCACTAGAAGCCTTACTTCGGTCCCTGACAGACCAGAAGGCTGACGAGACAGTCGTCTCTGCAAGCAAGTATGTATCTGAGCTTAAGGAAAGGCTAAAGCTAGGATGGGATCTAGCTACTACCAACCTTAAGAAAGCCCGCGCTAAAATTACTAAAAGATACAACAAAGCTGCAAAAGAGAGAGAACTACAACCAGGGGAGAAAGTCCTATTGCTACTTCCAACCGGAAGCAATAAACTTCGCATCGGATGGCAAGGACCGTTTACCGTCCTTAAAAAGATCTCACGTACCAACTACAAGATCTCCATCAAAGGAAAGGAGAAGGTCTTCCACATAAATCTGCTAAAGAAATATTTGGAAAGACCGGTGCCATCCTCCGAGCATCTCCTGGCTGTCGCCATAGCAACGGAAGACGAGGAAGATGATGATGGTTGCATGGAGTATCCATTGCAACCCACAGAATCCTTTAAAGATGTCAAGTTCGGCGACAATCTCTCACCAGAACAACAAACAGAAACCAGGGCTCTACTAAAACAGTACAGTGCAGTCTTAACGGATGTACCTGGTCGAACAAATCTCATTGAATTTGATATGAAATTAACAAACGAGACCCCTGTTCAAACCAGAGTTTACCCCATCCCGTACGCTAAAGCTGATGCACTTCGCGGAGAAATAGACAAGCTGCGTCAGGCAGGAATTATCAGTGAGTCTACATCTCCTTACAGCTCGAGTGTAGTGCTGTTGCAGAAGCCCAATAAGGAAGTTCGGCTGTGCATTGATTACAGGTTGCTAAACGCTGTAACGGAATTCCAGCCCGAACCTCTCCAAACTGTTTCTGAGTTGTTCACCAAGCTCAGCAAAGCAAAGATCTTCTCCAAGATTGACCTCAGTAAAGGTTATTATCAAATACCAGTCAAGGAGGAAATTAAACCTTTGTTAGCTTTCAGCACTAGTGAAGGACATTACACATTTAACGTGATGCCGTTCGGTTTGCATAACGCACCAGGAGTGTTCACCAGGATGATGAGGAAGCTTCTAGAACCTTTGCAAAGTCCCCATATCCATAATTTCATGGATGACATCTTAATTGCATCGGAAACCTATGAAGAACATATTGCTACGGTTGCTATGCTCCTCAGGAGACTACAGGAAACGGGTCTCACAGCCAGACCTAGCAAATGTCTCATCGGGTTTGAACAGTTAGACTTCCTGGGGCACACTATTTCTCACGGATGCAGTTGGCCTATTAAGAAGAACGTGGAGAAAATAGTGGCAGCAAAAAGACCCCGAACGAAGAAAGACGTACGTTCCTTCATATCGCTATGTGCATACTATCAGAAGTACATCCAGAACTTCAACGGACTGACGGCACCTCTGACTGACCTCACAAAGAAAGGTTGTCCTGATAAGGTCATATGGGATCAAAAGTGCGAACACGCGTATAGCACTTTGAAAGGACAGTTGTCTGCATACCCCATTTTGAGGTTGCCTGACCTCAAGAAACCTTTTGTACTGAGAGTCGACGCGTCAGGTCAGGGCATCGGGTCAACACTGCTTCAAGCCGATGACAGTGACCTGAACATGCTATTTCCAGTTGCCTATGGCAGTCGGAAATTAAATAAAGCGGAACGGAACTACAGCGTAGTTGAAAGGGAATGTCTTGCTCTGATTGACGGTATCAGACGCCATCATGAGTTTCTTTATGGTACATCTTTCACGGTGCAAACAGACCACGCTCCGTTAGCATTTCTTGGTGCCAATAAAGAATTTAACGCTAGGATCATGCGTTGGGCCCTCCTTCTAAGCGTCTATTCTTTCAAAGTGGAATATATTCCGGGAAGACAGAATGTCGGGGCTGATTTTCTGAGTAGAAACTGGTCTACAGAGGAAGAAGAGCAAACTGAAGATACCACTCATCCTAAAATCACCAATCAGGTCACCTCCATTGTCAAAAATGAAAACATGAAAAATGGTTTCATGTCTAAAAGTGGGGACGATTGTGACGTACGTCTAGTTTGACAAGTGAATTTTCCCTGATATGATGGATGATTTAAAGGGACCTTTAGCTTTTCATAACATTAGAACCCCTGAACATTTGTTGTAACTTTTCGTTTGCCAGAACGCATTCCACCGGGACTCATGTAGGATACAGCGACGAGATCAAAGAGACAGACCGAGGGATCTTAGGGGAGACTATCGGCGCTATCAAAGACAGTAGTTTTCCCTGATACGAGACGCAGTTGCTTGCCGCTAATTTCGCGTCTCGGTGTCAATCGAGGAACCGAGCGAACGGGGGAAAGCGAAACGGGCAGCAGCGAGCGGATACGAAGACCAGGGGGCGGCTTCTTCTCTTGATTTGGCGGTCAGATCCCCAAAAGTTCGTGAGATCAAATAAGTTGTCAAGTTTATCATGTCCCACTCAACTTACATTCCATTTTAGCTAAATAGACCATGAAGAACTAGACACGTTATCACTCGCTGGCCAGACCTTTACAGAAGCACTAGCTTTATTGAAATCTTGTTATAGATTTTCCCCTGGATTTTATATATATTTGCAGTGATTTCTATTCTGTGCAGAGCGGTAATATATATTGTGTAAAGTGATCAGTGGTCTAGTCATTCTATTTCAAGGGATTTTGTGTTAATTTAAATCTATTTAATTAAACCATCTCAAGAGTTCCAGTTTTAAATATAATGATCTATCTATTATATTATTTCAAAAGATAATAGATGCTTAAATTAACTTTTAAAGTCGCGAAGGAATTTATAATTAATAAATTCAGTTAAGTCCTAGTTTTATAGATGTGGGTTTTTAACCACTAGAATTCGCGCAGTGTTTATTAAATACATAATTAAATACTCGAGTGTATTATAGGCTTAACGGGAAATTCATCGCGCTTTAGAAGGTTATTTGTTTTCGGTATATTACATGTCTTTTTTTTCTTTCATACAGAGTGATCGTAACCTGTGCGATCCCAGCATTAAGAAAGCAATAAAGAAATCAATCTAAGCAAAGCAAAGCATAAACAGTGTGTAGAGTTCCCCTGACGCAGAACTTGTTGAGACTGTGTAAATTTTTAATCTTTGAGGCGATTCTATGTTTGGAATTCCGCTATCTAACTTATAGCAAAGAAAGCACACCCAAAGACAAATTTAACGCACCATCAAACAACTTAAGTCGTAACGGGAAGAAGAACACTGGCCCGAGCTTTGTTAGTTTACTGACACAGAGAGATAATTCATAATTTCCTGAACAGTGATGTGACTAGTTTTCTCACTGGACTTAAACCATACCTCACGGATAAAGTGTACCAGCACGCGTAAGAATTTTATTATCCGCGGCATAGTCAAATAGACCACACCATCCTCACCCCGGTATCAGAGACCGTGCCCTCCCATAGAAACTGTTATTAAGAAAAGAGACACAACTACAGATTCATTTTCCAGCGATTACGGGATCCTTTTATGTGCTGACCGCCTACCCGATAATCTGGGGCTAGAACTTGAACAAACACTCATACATTTAGTTGAGGTGTAACTGCTGTTGTGTTATTCTATGGAGTGCAAGATTTTTTCACAATCGGTAAGTGAGAGCAAGATGAGTGAAGGCCTTTGCTAGCGCGTGTATGAATGACAGGAAATTAATTCTTTTGTGTGACCATTTTGTTAACTTGCTTACCTGGTAACATATATCTTTTCTGTATACCCTACATTGTTCCTTTAAGTGGGATAGTTGATAATTTGTTAACTCTGTTTAAAACCACCTCCTTTCCATTTGCTTAGTAAAGGGAAGAACAGCTGGGAAGAACAGGTTTTTTTTTCTATCACTTATACCTAACTTGGTAACACCTCTTTCAGAGTAATTAACTTTACTGTTAGGTTAACGTACCCGTGTTCCTGATATTATCTATCTCTGGACTGGGTTTGTCTTTGTCTAATGAGCGGGAAGGGCTTAGTCGATACCAATCTTCTTCACCCCCTCCCAAACTTGTTATTTGCATTTGTGTACTTATGATAATTTATGTAATATCTGATATTTTTAGTGATTGATGTTTAAAGTGAATAAAATCACCTAAACTCATTTAGTTCTGTGTGTTGGATATACCCAAAGCCCAACTTTTCCCCTATTCGTTTAATATAGTTTGTATCAACGTCGTGTGTGTGTTTGAAAACACCGAATCGGTGAGCGCGCAGATGCGAGTCTGGAAAACTGGCAAATAATTGTTTGACCAGGAGAGTGAAAGAGAAGATTGAGAGACACGATTTGTCGTAAATAAGTCTGTCTTTACTCTCCTCCAGCACGCTGTGAAGCAACTATTAAATCTCTACATTTTCTATCACTGAGCTTTCCATCATCATTTTCCACTCTAAACCGGACCACTATTTCTACGACTCTTTTCTCTCAAAATAAATTTACGACAAACACCATTTACTGACTACGCAACTGAAACCCTATAAAAGGATAAGGCTACACAAAAAAAATATTCGTTCATTTTCAAGCAGACATTTATGGCGTCTCTATCGATAAATTTAAGGAACATTGCTATTGGCCGACTGCATGCAGGCGAAAGTCAAAGTCAGGATGCCGGGCATCTAAACGTGCATCAGAGTACCATCAGTCGACTTTGGCACCGGTTCCAAGCCACTGGCTCAGTTGAAGACCGGCATCGCAGTGGACGACCCAGAGTGACAACAGCAGCGGAGGATCGCTTTATTCGGCTTCGTCACCTCAGAGACAGGTTTACAACAGCTTCCTCAACTGCCCAGTCATTGCCTGCAGGACGTCATGTGTCTAATCAAACTGTCCGGAATAGACTGCATGACGCTGGACTTTGGGTACAACGACCTCACCGAGGACCTGTCCTTACGCGCCGCCATTGAAAAAATCGACTTCTTTGGGCCAACCAGCATCGTCCCTGGGCAGCTAACAATCAATGGAGACGTGTCTGGTTTAGTGACAAATCTTTCTTTTTGTTGCAGCATCATGATAGACGGCGTAGGGTCTACCGTAGGCGAAATGAACGCTTTGCCCAAAATTGCGTTGAAGAAGCTCCGCCGCACGGTGGTGGAGGTGCAGTGGTGTGGGGAATGATCAGTTACAACGGAAGGAGTCAATTGGTGCACATTGAAGGAGGCTTGAATGCGCAACGATACGTTAATGAAATTCTTCGACCCCATGTCCTTCCACTTTTGGCTGCCCAAAGGTCTGTGTTTTAACAGGACAACGCCAGACCCCATTGTGCACGGTTGACCACGCAGTCCCTGACTGCCAACAACATTCTCACCCTTCCCTGTCCATCCCTGTCTCCAGACATGAGTCCGATTGAGCACCTGTGGGATGAGCTTAATAGACGTGTTTGTCGCCGAGACGTTGCTCCAGCCAATCGTCGTGATCTATTCCAGGCACTCCAGGAAGAGTGAGCAGCCATCCCACAGGCCCACATCAGACGTCTGATCGCATCCATGCCCAGGAGATGCCAGTCGCTGATCGATGCAAGAGGAGGCCACACATAATACTAACGGGAAAGCCCGTACGCCAAAAAACTCTCGTGACCCAGATGCAAAACAACTGTCAATTGATTGGGTGAACGCTAAGGTATTCTTGTGTGCAATTTGAATAATTAACTCATTAAATTAAAAAAGTTATTGAATCTATGTGTGTGCCTTCAGTAGCTATGCGTTTCTTTTTTTGAACAGTATATATATATATATATATATATATATATATATATATATATATATATATATATATATATATATATATATATATATATACACACACACACGGACGGGGACAAGACGATCTCTTATCTACTACGTCAGTCCTTATTAAAGTTAAAAGACACACGGTGACTTTAGCCTATCCTATCGCGCGTCGCTTAGCGAGTGCAGGTTTGGCTGAGTTATGCAGCTGTACCCCTCCTGCTCCCGGTCAACGATCAGCGTACATTGTCAATTATTATTCAATTATCCATACGCGCAATTACATAAATATCGCCTGTCGTTAATAGCTATTACATTGTCGGCTTCTGTTTGTCATAGTGTGGTATTAAATAATAGTCACTTACTATTAATACACAAAATGAAATATAACGTGAATTCTATTCTGTCACTATCAGTCGCGCCTAGCATATACTCAGTCAACTAAAACCGTCTCTTTTTGTGTGAAAAAGTGGGTGGTAAGATTAACATTAAAACTGAACCTCTGGTACAAAATAGCTACGCGTTATTATTTCACTGGTTTTAACAGCTAGAACTCTCTAAGTGAATTATAATGGCAAAAGCTTTAACACTTTAACACTTAAGCACTAATTTCTATTACCAGAAAATCCTCACGAAAAAATCCCCACGAATGCTATTAACACATTTAGCGAAATGGTTCTAGCTACTGCGTGCTTAGACTATTCCAAAAATTCTGAGTGACGACTGATAGCTGCTTTAGGAAGACACAGTTTATATATCATCATGGTTGCTCTAATCTATAGATGATGCTACTTTTCACACTATAGTGCGTAGCAGAGAATTAGAAACATGAGTCCCCCCGGTCGGCTTGTCTCAAGCGTTCGACCGCCATCAATGCTTAAATCCGTGTAGCGGGGTTCTCGTAGATTTTGCCCGTATCTGAATGTGACAGCGCCATCTTGAGATCTGTTGTTCTCGGCGCTGGCCCCATCTGGGCAGTCATGTTGTCTATGTGGTTTAGTGCCTTTTGATCACGTTATCTTCAAGCAGATTTATTACAAGGCCATAATAAGCCTACATATTAGTAGTGTTTTTGCTCTAGTTGTGTATATCTGTGTTTTCATGCATTCTGGAGCAATAATCGCGTGTGTTATCTGTGTGGCGCAGATTAATGCGCGTAAGCGCGCAGTAAATTGAGTGGTTAGGCCAGGGCCTATAAAAGGGGTAGCAAGTGGCGAAACTGGGATTGTTGAGACAGCCGCCCAGTAAGAACAGACGAAGAAGACACACAAGAGCCAAGCTGTAAATGCCTTGAGCACGTGAGTTAATTTAAATTAGCATTAGTTTTCTAGGATTCTGAAATTATATCGATGTGGCTATTTTAATGTTTAATGGAATAAATAGATAGATAGATAGATGTGAAAGTTTAAGAGCGATTATTTCATTCTTCAGAAAGGCAGACATAGTGTGAGGCTATTTCACTGCGAAATTTAGATAAGATTAACAATCGCAAGATAGCAACCTCGTGGTGATAAAAGGCGGTGATAGCGAGTCTGAGCAAACACGCTCCGCGTGTTAAACCTATAATATGTTATGCCGAGCGACACGCGGTGTATTTAGTTCCAGTTTTTGGTTAAAGCCAAGAATATTATTCTTTAATGTAAGAGTAATTTTATTTTATCCTTTAATGTAAAAGTAATTTAGTGTATTTCACGATTATTGATTATTCTACTGTTTATCTTTAGTGGTTACTTAGAGGGGAGAATAGTCATTTAGATTTCTGGTGCGTAAGGCAAGTTGAGACAGGTGTTTCTCTGTTTGCTCCTGGTGGAGCATGGAAACACCAATGCGGCTGGTGTCCACCACAAGTCAACAGAAGCATTTTTATGCTGTTACAGTGGTTGTTCCTGTAATAATGTGTTTCATGTGATGAGTTCCCAATCTCGTCAGGGGTCACATATGACACGTTTGTGGCCAGGCGCACCGGTCGTCACTTACGACATGTTCAGAGTGCGGGAACGAGTGTTGATGTGGGTCGGTTGAGAGGTAGTAGTTAATTCTCATTATTGAGATTATTTGTTGTACATGTATTGAAGAATATTATTTTATGTCCAGTTGATTATTATTGTTATGTGAACATGGTTTGTGAGAGCACGTGGGCGTACCAGATGTATATTTCTCTTCTCCGCTCCTGAGGGAGCATGGGGCCACCGGTGTGGTTTACCTCAGCATGGAGCATTCAGATGCTTTTGCAGTAGTGGTTTCGGTAGCAACCTATGTTACCCGGTGCGATTGCCAGCCTCATGCACAACACCATACTAGTCGCATTGGACGACACGCATGAGTGTGTGAGATAGTTGATGATATCAGGTGGGCGCATGTTTTCTTTATGGTAAGTGTTATTATCCATGCTATTGATGTTCACTTAGACATTGTTTTATTTATTGTTTTTCAGACAGTCTATGAACACTGACTGGGTGTTCGTTTGATTGTTTGTTGGATTGTTCGTTTGGTGTTCGGTTGTGTTCGGTAGAATTAAATGTTGATCTGCATAAGGCTTTGGATTGCTTGAATTGTTAAGTCTGCTGCTGAGAGGGTTGCAAGCAACCAATAATTGCAACCCCTGTCAAACGATCCTTTATAAATTTTCTTGGTGCACGGGTCTGGGGTGTGAGGCACCCCTAGCGCCCCTGTCACAAGTGGCGTCGTCGGTAGGATTGACAGACAGCACGCAGTGAAGCAACTCTTCAGCAATCAGAGCAGCAACAGCCGAAACAGTAGAACACCCAGTTCAGTGCAAGGCAAGGGACGGGATCATCCAGTTTGTCAAGATTTCTAGTCAACTCTACTAGCAACAAGATGGCGGCACGCAACACACGTGCTGCTAGTAGAACTGATAACGAAGATGTGGCTGAGGTGGATGACCCTGTAGTAGGGCTGGATCGTCAACCAGAACGAGTACAGTACATCGTGGTACCTACTCACAAGAGAGTGCGGTGCTTTGGGGAGCGCACGGGTCCTACGGCTGAGGAATATGTCAGAGAGGTGAGAGCTGCCTGGAGAGTAGGGATGATGAGTAAAGAGGACCAGGCAGATGTTATTCTTGACAGTGTGACCCCAAGTGTCCGTAGGGAGCTGAGGATTCAGGCTGATGACGGTGACCCAGAAGCAATGCTACATTCCATTCTTAGGGTGTATGGGGAGCGTCGGAGCATCCCAGAAGTAATGGCCGCGTTCTACTCTACCCGGCAAGGTGCAAGGGAGTCTCTTTGGGAATTCTCCCATCGCATTCACGAGGTGTTTGAAAGTGTTGTAAGGGCACAAAAGCAGAACAATGTCACTCCTTTGGCGCCATCCTTTCTTCGTGACCAGTTTGCTGCTTGTCTGAGAGATGACCTAGTAAGAAAGCTTGCAAAGGAAATGATCTTTAAGGAGCCTACAGCATCGTTTAAGTCGGTGAGGGACTATGCCCTACGGTTTTTAGAGATTGAACACGCCCCTGGGGCTGGTGTTGCCAGCGTCGGAGTAGTAAATACCGTGACGGTACCCGATATACACGCATTAGGCGCAGAAGTAGAGCGGCTGAGAGCACAGGTGGCTCAATTAGAGGCTAAAATTGATGCGATGTCTCAGGAGCAGGGGGGACGTACCAGGACAGTTCGCTGTTTTAGACGCAGAAGACTAAGGCCACGTACAGAATCGATATCCACAGGCATTAAACTAGATTCCTCTGCGGCTGGGAGTCAGGTTAAGGAAAGGGAACAGAATGGCTCAGAGATAAAGATGGTTGGTGGTCGACCGGAATGTGATGTACTAATAGCAGGGAAGAAAGTCAGGTGTATTCTTGATACTGGGTCGCAAGTTTCAACTGTTACGGAACAGTGCTTTCAGCAGCTTTTTGGAGATCTGGCCCTGGATGAAAGTAAATGGGTACGACTAACTGCTGCCAATGGTGTCACGATTCCTTATGCTGGCCATCTAGTGGTTGACGTCAAAATTGGGGAGTGCCATGTCAAGAACTGTGGCATCTATGTAGTTAAAAGTGTGAATGGGCCTGACAAAGCGCCTGGTATAATAGGCACCAACATACTGGCGGAAGTAAAGAACATCCACAGCTTCCTCAAATGGCAAGCTCCTGGAAAAGACACACAAGAGGTAATGTTAGATAGAGTGAAGGTGTGGGTTGCAGGAGGAAGAAAAACCTACATACCAGCTCGCTCGATCGCTACTATACAGGTGAAATGTAGAAGAGGCTCCAGATTAGAGAAGACAGTGCTTTTTGAACCCTCAAGAGACTTAGACCATAAAGGGCTGGTTATATGTCACACACTAACTGTACTCAGAGGAAGGTTCTGTCAGGTCCAAGCAGTAAATCTTGGAGATGAAGACCTTTTGCTGGCTAGGGGTACTCAAGTTGGAGAACTTTCTGAGGCATGCGCAGACTATGAGAGACACTTCAGAGTTGTTGGAGCCCAGGAAGTGGAGATATCTGCACAGCCGGGATGCCCAGCCAGGGTACCTGTTTGCAGCCCAGTTGATTTAAATGGGTTTGAAGGCAGCCAGGACGAAAAGCGCCAACTACAGAAGTTACTACAACAATATAACAGCCTTTTCGCTAAAGATGAGAATGATGTAGGGTATACAAGTAAGGTATCTCATTCGATTCAGTTGACGGATGATACTCCAGTAAAACAACCCTACAGGCGAATTCCTCCAGCTTTCTACAAAGAGGTGCAAGACCACCTTCGGGGTCTCCTCGACAAACAAATTATAAGAGAAAGTTCAAGCCCCTGGGCTTCGCCTATTGTGCTCGTGAGGAAGAAAGATGGCAAACTGCGATTATGTGTAGACTTCAGAGCTGTCAATGCCAAGACCAAAAAGGACGCCTACCCTCTTCCTCGTGTGGAGGAATATTTAGATGCTTTAGGAGGAGCAAAAATATTTTCTTCACTAGATCTAGCAAGTGGCTACTATCAGGTAGCTATGAGGGCAGAGGATCAAGAGAAAACGGCGTTCACCACCCCATTTGGATTGTATGAGTACACTAGAATGCCCATGGGACTAGCTAATTCGGCCAGTACTTTTCAGCGACTGATGCAGAGTTCCATGCATGATATGATGTTCCAGCTGTTACTGGTCTATCTAGATGACATTCTTGTGTATTCAACCGGCTTTGCAGAACACCTGCGGCGGCTTGAAAAAGTGTTCCAGCGGTTGCAACAACTAGGCCTGAAATTGAATGCAGCTAAATGTCATTTCTGCAAGCCGAAGGTGGAATTTTTGGGTCATACGGTGTCTGAAGAGGGCATTGGAGCGATGGAGGATAAGATACAAGCTATTACAAGGGCATCAATACCCAGAACACAGACAGAGTTACGTGCATTCCTCGGTCTTGCCAGTTATTATCGGAGGTTTGTGCCCGGGTTTGCCACTATAGCACGCCCACTGCATGAACTGGTTGCTCAGTTAAATGAAGACCAAGATCCACAGGGTAAACGAAGGTCCAGGAAAACTGCCATAGGAGAACTGTGGACCCAAGAGTGTGATGTTGCTTTTAAGCAGTTGAAAGCTATGCTTACGTCTACCCCTCTTCTTGGTTTCCCAGATTTTTCTGTGCCCTTTATACTGGAAGTGGATGCCTCATACCAGGGATTGGGAGCCGTGCTGTCACAAGTGCAAGATGGCAAGAAAAGGGTGTTAGCATATGCCAGTCGCACTCTGCGACCATCAGAGAAAAATGCCAAAAGTAGCATGAAACTTGAACTGCTAAGTATGAAATGGGCTATGACGGAAAAGTTCAGGAGTTATCTGCTCGGTGCTCAAGTTGAGGTGTTTACTGACAACAGGAGTTTGGCTCTGTGGCAAAAGTCTAAGCTTGGCGCAATCGAACAGAGGTGGATAGCACAGATGTCGATGTTTAATTACTCTATCAAACACAAGGCAGGTAGAGCGAACGGAAATGCTGACTACCTCTCTCGGTATCCTATAGAGAATCCAGAACACACCGATGAAGATGATGATGTTGCCATCAGTCACATAGCATTAGTGCCAGCTCGCTCAACAACTATACCCCCAAGGTTAGGTTTGCTGCGGAATGTGGAGTTAAGAGCCATGTGTGGAGCAGTGGAGATGGGAGATGCACCGGGCCCGGATCCAGGCACAGGTGCGTCACAAACGTTTCCATCCTATTCTCTTGAAGAACTGTTAGCATTGCAGGAGGCTGATACTGATATTATGACAGTCTCCAGAATTATGAGAGATGGTACTAGATTGCCCAAGGAGGGGACGAGGAGATTATCGAAGCCAGCAAAGAAGTTACTAAGGCAGCGTAGGCGCTTAACACTAATTGGAGGCTTGCTGTATCGGACAGTAAGCGGACCAAATGGGACTAAGATCACGCAACTTGTGGTTCCAGAATCTTTAAAAACGCGAGTTCTGGAGGCAGTGCACAAAACTGGCCATCAGGGTCGTGATCGCATGTTGCAGATACTGAGGAACAGATGTTTCTGGGATGGCATAACGTGTGATGTAGAGACATTCTGCAGAAGGTGCAGTAGATGCAATATAGCAAAAGCCCCGCATCTCAAGATCCAAGGTCCATCGGGAAATCTGCTGGCATCCAAGCCTTTTGAGGTAGTCGCCATGGACTTTACGCTGCTGGAAAAAGACGCACGAGGCTACGAGAATGTACTCATTATGACTGATGTATTTAGCAAGTTTGCAGTTGCCGTCCCAACCAGAGACCAAAAAGCAACCACCGTGGCCCGAGCGTTGGTAGAAAAGTGGTTTTTGTACCTAGGGGTGCCGCAGAGGCTTCATTCCGACCAGGGTAGAAATTTCGAATCGGCTGTCATATCCGAACTGTGCAGAGTATATGGCGTCGAGAAAAGTCGAACGACGGCATACAACCCTCGTGGAAATGGCCAGTGTGAGCGGTTTAACAGGACGTTGCATGATCTCTTAAGGCCATTGTCCACCACTGAGAAACGGAGATGGTCTGACCACCTGGCAGAGGTCCTTGCAGTCTACAACGCTACTCCCCATGCGTCTACGGGTTACTCCCCTTACTATCTTTTGTTTGGGAGGGAGCCGAAAATGCCCGTCGATTTCATATTGGGCCATTCAACAGAGGACGAAGAACCAGCTACAGTTGACCAGTGGCTTGAAGGGCACCTTTCCAGGTTACGGGAGGCGCACGTAAGAGCAGAGGCACGGTTGCAGAAGTTGGCAGCAGTACGGAAAGAGAGATGTGACAAGCTGCCGTGTTCTACTCCACTACAGGTGGGACAATTGGTGAGGAAAAGAATGCACTACGCTGAGAGATCCAAAATTCGTGACATGTGGTCAGAAGAGGAGTACATTGTTATTCGGGCTCCCACAATGACAGGAGGTCCGTATGTCATCCAGCGAACAGACAGAGCGAGTCCGGGCATTAGAGTCACTGGCAACGAACTCAGACGTAGTGAAGACAAAGATGATTCACCAGACTTGATAGATACGACACTAGGCCTACCTGAAGCACCAGCTTTGCCAGAGGAGACAGACCCTAGGGAGGACGAAAATGATTTAACGCCCGAACCAGGCTGGTATGCCCTGCAGCCGATAGAAGGTCCTGCCCCGAGACGTTCTGAGAGAATACGACTGAAGCGCATAGCTTAGTGCAGTTGTCGGGACGACAACAAAATCAGGCGGGGAATATGTGACAGCGCCATCTTGAGATCTGTCGTTCTCGGCGCTGGCCCCATCTGGGCAGTCATGTTGTCTATGTGGTTTAGTGCCTTTTGATCACGTTATCTTCAAGCAGATTTATTACAAGGCCATAATAAGCCTACATATTAGTAGTGTTTTTGCTCTAGTTGTGTATATCTGTGTTTTCATGCATTCTGGAGCAATAATCGCGTGTGTTATCTGTGTGGCGCAGATTAATGCGCGTAAGCGCGCAGTAAATTGAGTGGTTAGGCCAGGGCCTATAAAAGGGGTAGCAAGTGGCGAAACTGGGATTGTTGAGACAGCCGCCCAGTAAGAACAGACGAAGAAGACACACAAGAGCCAAGCTGTAAATGCCTTGAGCACGTGAGTTAATTTAAATTAGCATTAGTTTTCTAGGATTCTGAAATTATATCGATGTGGCTATTTTAATGTTTAATGGAATAAATAGATAGATAGATAGATGTGAAAGTTTAAGAGCGATTATTTCATTCTTCAGAAAGGCAGACATAGTGTGAGGCTATTTCACTGCGAAATTTAGATAAGATTAACAATCGCAAGATAGCAACCTCGTGGTGATAAAAGGCGGTGATAGCGAGTCTGAGCAAACACGCTCCGCGTGTTAAACCTATAATATGTTATGCCGAGCGACACGCGGTGTATTTAGTTCCAGTTTTTGGTTAAAGCCAAGAATATTATTCTTTAATGTAAGAGTAATTTTATTTTATCCTTTAATGTAAAAGTAATTTAGTGTATTTCACGATTATTGATTATTCTACTGTTTATCTTTAGTGGTTACTTAGAAGGGAGAATAGTCATTTAGATTTCTGGTGCGTAAGGCAAGTTGAGACAGGTGTTTCTCTGTTTGCTCCCGGTGGAGCATGGAAACACCAATGCGGCTGGTGTCCACCACAAGTCAACAGAAGCATTTTTATGCTGTTACAGTGGTTGTTCCTGTAATAATGTGTTTCATGTGATGAGTTCCCAATCTCGTCAGGGGTCACATATGAAACGTTTGTGGCCAGGCGCACCGGTCGTCACTTACGACATGTTCAGAGTGCGGGAACGAGTGTTGATGTGGGTCGGTTGAGAGGTAGTAGTTAATTCTCATTATTGAGATTATTTGTTGTACATGTATTGAAGAATATTATTTTATGTCCAGTTGATTATTATTGTTATGTGAACATGGTTTGTGAGAGCACGTGGGCGTACCAGATGTATATTTCTCTTCTCCGCTCCTGAGGGAGCATGGGGCCACCGGTGTGGTTTACCTCAGCATGGAGCATTCAGATGCTTTTGCAGTAGTGGTTTCGGTGTAGCAATCTATGTTACCCGGTGCGATTGCCAGCCTCATGCACAACACCATACTAGTCGCATTGGACGACACGCATGAGTGTGTGAGATAGTTGATGATATCAGGTGGGCGCATGTTTTCTTTATGGTAAGTGTTATTATCCATGCTATTGATGTTCACTTAGACATTGTTTTATTTATTGTTTTTCAGACAGTCTATGAACACTGACTGGGTGTTCGTTTGATTGTTTGTTGGATTGTTCGTTTGGTGTTCGGTTGTGTTCGGTAGAATTAAATGTTGATCTGCATAAGGCTTTGGATTGCTTGAATTGTTAAGTCTGCTGCTGAGAGGGTTGCAAGCAACCAATAATTGCAACCCCTGTCAAACGATCCTTTATAAATTTTCTTGGTGCACGGGTCTGGGGTGTGAGGCACCCCTAGCGCCCCTGTCACATGAAGATCAAAGAGTTAACTCCCCTCTGTGTACGAACTTCAAAGGGTACTCGGGGAAATATTTTTGCTCGAGTGTCTACTTCAAAAAAGTCCGGTGTTTTTTCACGTGCGGTCTGTCAGTTATCCGATGATTGACAGATCATCTCGCGTGAAAAACTTGGATAAACAAACCTGATTCGCTCCCTGTTATGACTGGCAGGTTGCGAAAGTTGGTAAACAACTTCGTTTGTTTATGTTCAAGGAAAAGAGGCATGGATGAAAAATAAGCTTGTGTGAGTAAGGCAGGCAGAAAAAATGCATGGTATTGCTAGCAAATCATAAAACGCTACGAGGTCACGAAAGACTGTCAGATACTGTAGGCTATATTTCCATTATACGTCCCACTGTACGATTCCTGGACAAATTCTATGAAGATAATAACAACCTCACGCTGGCCACCGCTTTCTTTAAACTTATTCATGTCGACGTCTGAACGTGTGCGCAGAAAAAGAAGTATGTGTATGTTTTAAAAATATGTTGTCAGTATTTATAATAGCAGCCGAAGTTTTGATTTGAATGAATTGTTTTACCCCCATGCATTGCTATTATGTATTTTATATTTCGTCTTCACGACTATCTTGCTGCATAAGAAAAACGATTTATCTTTTGTGCAGCCGAAGATATTTCCGTTTTGTGGCAGGCAAGATGATATCTCTACGGCAGCGCACATTACTCAGAGCTGGTAATGTATGCAGTTCTTTCCACACGGGTCATTGTGTTTTAGTTATAACCAGGCACCAAATTTGCTGTTTTTGTTTTTCAAACTTGATGTGTTGAAATACACAATGGATGGGTATGAAAAAAAAATCTAAAAAAAAGGTGATTCGTCATACGAGGACAAAAGAAAAATAAAATAAAAAAACGTTACGGCCTCAAGGCTTTCGTCATGGAAAGGAAAGAAAGAAACTGAGGGTTAGAAAGGACAAATTTATCTAATTAAATATAAAAATAATAAATATAAAACATGGGTACTTCCCTAAAGGCAGCTAAGATCTAGCACGCCTGCCGAAGAGAGAGTGCGCGTCACCTGGAAAGGAAATGACCGCCACTTCCAGATGTAAACAGTACATACTAAGAAGCTAAAAAACGAAACTGAACAAGAAACTACCAAAAAGTAATAATAATGAGGACTGGAGATAGAGGAGGACAGAATGAGTGGGAGATAAATAAATATTTAATAAAAAATCAAAACATTCTTTTAATTTATGGACGACGGAGAAATAGAAAAATTGAATAAGATTGGAAAGGGTCAAAATAGAACAGGAGTGACTATTGTGACCTTAGACAAAGATGTGTAGGGTGTTAAGACCAGCTGGTTTTAGACACCCATTTCAATGGATAAGACGTTGCTCAATCTGTTCTCGGCTAGCAGTGTCAGAGGAGCAGGATCTGATCACCGTGAGCTGGATGTCGATGGGACCATGGTGGTATAGCAACTGGTATGGATTTTTGCTGAGAGATGTCATTCAGGTGCTGGCTGAATCTATCCCCAAGTTGGTTGCCTGTTTGGCAATATAGGTTTTGCTGCAACGTTTACATATGATGATATAAATGACATTGCGCGACTCACACGGGAAGCTACTGCTGATGGTGAACGTGGCCTTAGGAAAAGACACCTGCTGAGAGTCGGATAGAGGAGAAAGTTATAAGAGCATGATTAGTGTCTTTGACAAAGGATGGAAGATTCTCAACGATAGGCTGGAAAATGCTATCGAGGAAGTCAGAGATGTGTTCAGTAGGACAGGAACAGGCCGAGACAATGGGTCTGCCAGGGTTATCAATCTTACGAATTTTGGGGAGCATGTAGAATACAGGTTTGCCCAAAGAACTTTCGTGAATCCTAATATGAGATGCGCTCGGGGGCAGGGCCTTACTGGTGATGAGCTGTTTAATAGAGCTGTGTACAATGTGATTGTTAGAGACAGTGGCATCGTTGGTCCTGGGCCTGTAGAAAGAGCCATTGGTCAACTGATTTTTACCTTCACGTACGTACAAGTCCTTCTGCCAGACGACAATGGCTTCTCCCTTGTCAGCCGGTTTGATGACAAAGTCATCTCTACGGCGAAGAAGGGAGAGAGCACGGGACTCTGCAGAAGTGAGATTGGAATAATGCAATCTACGAGGGAGGAGCTGCTGAATGTCATGAATGGTGTTCTTGATATACAGGTCCAGGGCGCGAGAAGCCCCAGGTTTGGGTGTAAACGGAGGTTTCGTAAAGTGAGAAAAACGTGCGAAGATGTCAGATTCAGCCTGAGACTGCGGAGTACTGTCCTCCTGTCTAAAATGGAACTTCAGCCTCATGCGGCGGTGAAACCGATGAACTTCCTGGAGGAGATTATATTGGTCTAGGGTCGGACGAAGAGGAACACATTTAAGGCCCTTACTGAGAACAGAGCGCTCTCCCTCAGAGAGCGGCAGATCTGAGGGGATGCAGACTACCTGAGTACGGGATGGAGTGGAGGATGGAGGGGCAACACTTGTGCAATCAGTTTCAATGAATGTGACCAACACAATTCCTTGGGCTAAAGCTGCATAAGCAGGATCACTTATCCGTAAACACTCGTATCTGATCAAGGATATTGTACTCCATAATCTGGTGAATATTTGTCGGACGCCCTGTATATGAATGAGAAACGATCTCGTATTATATATAAAATCGTTGTAAATTGAAAAATATATCCTAGTCATAAATCGTACGTGCAATAGATATTTTGTTTTATATCAAAATAAGTGCAAATATGAGGAAATAGATTATAACCAAACAGGCAAACCAGTTGATTTTTTAGAAGAATAATGTACCATATGGTGGCTCCATACGGTTAATCGGGTCTTCGTCAACTACTATGGCTGGTGGAGTAGGCGATCATGTCTCTCTACAACTTCTTGTCTCCAGTATTATTTATCAATTTTGTTGATGACTTCTTAATATACCATGATGTCAAACTGTCCAGTACTTTCTCTCTTTGCCGTCTTCTATCTCTCTTTCCTACAATCTTCCCTGTTGTTACGATAGATTCCAGCTTTCGTTCCTCACAATATGCCCAAAGAAAGTGGGATGCTTCCTTCTTATATGAGTGATAAGCATCCTTTACGCATAGGTCTCTTCCATGGCATTCTCATTACTCTGTTTAGCTGTTAATAGTATTTTTAACATTCATCAGTAAAACCATATTTCGGTGACCTCTAGTGCTTGGTCCTACTTTTTACTAACTGTCCATGACTCCCGTATGTCAGGACTTGTTCTATATAACAGTGGAGAACTCTCTGTCTTATTCCCATTGACAGAGAATTGTTACATATAATCATCATGTGACGTATTCTTTCCAGAACGTTGTCTCCATTACAGCTGCTCTGAACGCATCACGATTCTGGGCAAGTCGACCTGCATCAGCCAAAGACAAGTTCAGACTCTCTGTGATGTCCTGGGTCCACCGTCGTCTACGTCGACCCCTTCCCCTTTTTCCAGGGACCATGCCTTCCATCACTGTTTTTTCCAGACTATTATGTCTTTTTATATGACCGAAAAATTTCAGCTTCCTTATTGCGATGGTATTTAGGAGCCAATGTTCCTGTATGTTTAGTGAGTGCAGTACTTCTCTGTTGGTCTTTTTTTCTGTCCAGGGTATTCTCAACATCCTTCTGTAGCATTTCATTTCGAATGATGTAATCTTTTTTGCAACTGTTTTATTGAGTGTCCAAGTCTCGCAGCCGTATGTTGCTACTGGGAATATACATGCTCTGATCAGTTGTAACTTTGTTTCTTTGCTTGTGCCTTGCCATAGGTTTTTCATCTGTATTAGTTTATGTGAAGCAATTGCAAGTCTCCTTTTAATTTCAACTGCACAGTCGCCAGAGCTGTTGATGATTGATCCTAAGTATTCGAATTCATTAACACTTTGCAGTTCTTCGTTATCAATTTCAATTTCTGGTTTGGTCTTTACTTTGTCTGTTGTCAATACTTTGGTCTTCTTGGTATTTAGGTATAGATTCTGGGCCTCGCTGTGTTTTTTGGTGGACAGAATTAATTGTTCAAGTCCTTCTGGATTGGTCGATAGGAGGACTGTGTCGTCAGCATATCTGATTTCCGGTATCTGGTACCCGCCGATGTTAAATGAGTCAAACTCTGTGTTACATATAATATCATGTCTTTTTTCAGAATGCTGTTTTTTCCTAGGCTATTCAATATTCTTGGGGTAAAAAAGAGTTTAAAAAAGAAGCAGGTTTCATTGGTGCATTATATGTATTACTTTGGTCATCCTCATCTCGTGTTTCTTCACAATTTCATTACTTTTGTTTTTTGTCTCGCGGCTTCCCTTGCGTTGGCAGATGATTTAGTTGCATTCTAACAAGGCGCCAACGAAAATTAAATCTCTTATTTACAAAGTCTATGAATTTTTTTTTCACCAACTTTCCATATCCTTTCTTTTTTTATTCTTTCTTTCTTTCTTTCTTTCTTTCTGCCTGTCTGTCCTGTCTTCTCCTTTCCTCTCCTCTCCTTTCCTCGTCTCTTCTCTTCTCTACTCTACTCTTCTCTCCTCTCCTCTCCTCTCTTCTTCTCTTCTCTTCTTTTCTCTCTTCTCTTCTCTTCTCTCCTCTCTTCTTCTCTTCTCTCCTCTTCTCTTCTTTCTTCTCTTCTCTCTTCTCTTCTCTTCTCTTCTCTCCTCTCCTCTCCTCTTCTCTTCTCTTCTGCTCTCTTCTCTTTCTTTCTTTCTTTCTTTCTTTCTTTCTTTTTTTCTATCAATGTTGAAGAGTAACTTTAATAAGACAAAGTGTGTACAATCAGGGGCATTCTTTTAAGACAAACCAAATAGGAAATACTGCAAACAGAGACAGAACAAGATGGAAAGCAACATATTTCTCTTTCATAAATCTTATACACTTGATAATACTTTAGACCATCAAAGGTGAGTCAGAAATATTGGGTATCTAGGTCACAGTACTCAAAGGACAAGACAACTGACTTGATGCTCCTTCATAACTCTCTTTGTTTCAGAATGATGCTCGGTTTCTATCTTATTCCCAAACCATCTTCGGTCGTTAATACTAGTCTCAGTTTTCCAATAGCCATACTATTTTGTTGACAAAGAAATAATAGAATCACCTTCCCTCAGGTTTCTCGTAACAAGCAACTAATAAGAGGTTGTGAATGAAGCTGGCAACGTCATCATGTATAACAAATTGTCAAAGTAACCATTGAAACAAGAGCACATGAATGCTTTGGTAGGTTTCCATCAAGGGCACACAAGCTGCCGTGCTGGCTCCGTGCTACATAACGAGCGAAAATGATGAAAATATTTCTGGCGACGTGGGTTTTATTTCGTCGTGATTAGACGCTCGATCTCTTGTTGAATAATGACTAAACCTTTAAGGAAATCCGTGATCAGGAGCTGATGAGGTTATAGCTTCGGAGCATTTTAATGAAAGGAAGATTGGCGGAGGAAACTTGTAGGGAAAACAGGAAAGAGGAAGAAGAGAGGAAGATGTACAATTTGTGTATTTGGTCGAACCCCTGAGATGATCTAGACATGAGAGCTAAGCAATTACCGAGCACATGAGTGGCCAGACTGCGACGACGGGGAGTATGAATGAAAACTCTGGAGAGGATTGAGTGGCAGCTGTAGGCTTGATTGTAGGGCCTAAGAGAGGGCTGGGACATGTGTGCAAAAAAAAAGGGGGGGGGGTGGTTAAATAAATAGTAAGATCATAAATTAGTTGCAAAACATTAATAACACATTATATTTCCAGTTCTTCTATTTAGAGTAGTCGGGAGATTATGTTATACTCATTGATTCATTCATAACTGTGGTGCTGCTCTCATTGCGTTTCTAAAATTATTTAAAAATAACACTGAATTATTTAAAGAAACAAAAATTTGAATTTGAGATCTAGATTTAACCCCGTCTTTAACCTGGTGCTCCACCAGGATGGCAAAATGGACAGATGACAGGCAAGGGCAAGCGGAGATAAGAAGTATCTAAGACGTGAGGACTCCTTCGGAGAGCCAATGTATTTTAGCTTTGCATGATTAGAGAGCCTCTTTAGATGGCGTGGAATGCACAGTATGTCAACCTTCTAAGCTTGAAACCAGATGTGAGGACCCTTTTAATGCTTGCCAAGTCAGGATGTTTTGCCAGGAAATAAACTGCAGCTCATGACTCGAACTCAAATAGTTTAGGAATGACAGAAAGGCCACAAGAAGAGCCGAGATGTGCAGGATGGTTAAACAATTCTTTCCTATTTTAAATGTTTTTATTTTCACTTTTATGCAATATATATATATATATATATATATATATATATATATATATATATATATATATATATATATATATATATATATATATATATATATATATATTTATTTATTTATTTATTTATTTATATGACTCAGTACCAAAACAATGAGTAGTACCTGCCATTAGGTAAATTAGTTTTATTTTTATATTGTCAATTACAAACAATAAAATAAAGTAAAATAGAATCCAGAGTGGCCGATTAACTTACACTGCAAGAGATAGCAACAATTGCTTCCCGTTATGAAATCATGGAAGGCTAAGAGCCAGGGATCCAGACCTCCAGGACGACCCAGAGTCCGCTGGGAGGACAGTATTAGACAATCTTTGAAGTATCGAGGACTAGAATGGAACCAGGCCAGGAGGAAAACAGCCCATATGATAGTAGGGCGCTATCTCTTCCAAAGCTCTACACCTCACGGTAGAAGAGGAACGACTAAGTAAGTATGAAATTATGTGTTTAACTAACTGGATCTCACGCTGAGTTGAAATGATTATGTCAAGTAGCATTTTAAGTGATAAAATAGCAGTTAATTTCTCTTTATTATAGACGTTTGTTTCATATAAATTAGTGCGATAGGAATGAAGAAATACAAATTTTAAAAACAAAAAGTTGCTTTTCAATCACTTTATACAATTTACAAGGAAGATAACTGGTCGTTCCATCTCATAAAAAAGCTGGACCTAGTATGGTGAAATCTCTAACACTTCACTTCCCTAAGACAGTATCTGCTATGAGACTTTCTTTACCTTTACACTGTACGTAATGCCGAGAATTCTTCTACTTGACAATTGCTGCTAAAGAGCGATAAGCTCAGCAGCCCAAGTTAAACTACAACAGCATTACTAGCGTGATTATCTTCATGCTCTTCGTTTAATTCAATACCATAATACCTGCCGTAAGTACGTCGGTCGGTCGGTCACATATAAGGGAAACAATGCAATTATTGTCTAACTTTCAACCACAGTTGCACCCCCGTAGCTGTGGTTGAAAGTTAATGTACTCTCTCGAAAATAGAAAAGTGCGCAAATGAAAGTGTGCATGAACAGTTTGATTATGGAAAGAAGCCAACAACACGATTGATAAACAGTACATTAACAGGAGACAGGAAAGTGCGGAAATGCAGATTAAATGAACAGACAATAAAGATACTCTTCTGTCCAGTTTCATTCGGGAAACGGATTTAACTCATCATTTTCTTAAAAATAACCTTAAAATGTAAGTTTTTGATTGTTGTTCTGATACCTTAAACTACATTAAAGTGTATTTTTTCTAAGGCACCTATTTTGAGATTGCCTAATCCTCATATTAGTCGACAACTTACACCTACGGAAACCAAGTATCCCATTCTAGAGAATGAATTGCTTGCAATCGTCTGGAGCGTAACCAAACTTCAACGATATTTAATAGGCGCCCATTTCACGATCGAGACTCATCAGCGGGCCCATGCGTCGACTCTAAGAATAAAAGGAAGTTGAGGAATAGGCAAAATTTTAATTTAAAGTATTGCAGACTTATTATTATGGATGAAATTGATAAGATGGCTGCAATTAAAAAACTGTCAATTTTGACGGGTTATTGCTAGTAAAGAATATAAAGCTGTACCTTTTTACAACATTGTCTCAGTATTTTAAAACACTAAAATAAGGTTGATTTTGTTTACTTTTGGGAAGTGGGTGCATCACAGCGTTGCCACTCTGAATTTTGGAAAATAAAAACGTAGATATCGGTGACTTGGGCGATTTTGGGCTATTTTTGGGCCAATTGTGGGCGAAATCTAGGTTTCAACTAATAAAGGAAAATGACACCGAGAAGGGACCAAAAAAAATAAAAACCTAGATCTAGGTAAATCCACCAAATAGTGGCAACGCTGATCACAGTGACTTGATGAACTTGAAAAACACAGTGAGTCCAATTAAACAGAAGGAAGTTGAAAATGAAGTAATTAATTCTAGCCCGGTGCATCACAGTGAATTGATTATGACTGACTCAAATAAATAGACGAAAGTTGAAAAAAAGAAGTAATTAATTCCACCCCTGTTTTCAATTTTAAAAACGTTAATTCTATTTTTTTTCTTTCCATAAGCCGCAATACAGTTGTCTGTCACAACACTCTCATACATTATTTTTTTTACACGTCGCCCATTGCTGTTTCAATTACACGCCTTCCATGTTCAAACACTCCCTATCATTCTCACATGACCAAAGGAAGCAAAAATGATGTTAAAAGAATATAAAAAGGCGTGAACAGCGCGAGCCATTACTGGAATTGATACGTGTGCAGAAAATCTCTAGAACTCTGAAGAATTCGAGCCTCGTTAACACATTCCAGAACTCTTTGCCGTCTAGGAATACCGTAAACTATAAATTTGGAAGATTTCTTTTCCTAGATCTTTTTCACACCAGACAGACAGATAACAAGCCCTTTTCATAAGCAGGTGACGGTGTGACAATGATGACATTGACACAAACACGTTTACATTTAAACCACGTGAATATCAATGCTCACGTTGCTAAGGTATAACTCCAATAAGGAGAATGTTTGTAGATTAGCATACCGAATAATATAAGATTAAGTCAGTATAATATCATTGCAAGGATTACACGTAATCCGATAACCCGATGGAAAAATTTACAACGTTAAGGTATTCTTCTTCCTACATTTTTAGACGTCACTTGAATATGTTCACAGAAAAAAGTGGTCAGCTTGAGACTGTTGGGGTCTTTGTGTAGTTTTTTTTCTCTGAATGGTATTGGTGACGGCTATATGCGCTTACTCTGTTCCTTATATGTTGGTACAAAAGTGCAATATCATTGATGGACGTGTTACGTTATTTTCAGGAAGAACGTTGTTCTTTTTAGTTTCGAACGCACACCACTTTCTTGTTGTTGTTGTGTAACTAGGGCTGCTGAGTTTCTCGCTCTTTAGTAGCCAATACCAAATTGAAGACTTCTTGGTATTATCTACATTATAGACCTAGGCTTTTCCTGTGGCTTTTCTGCCATTCCGAAACGTGCTGAGTTGAAGTATTGACTTTCAGTATCTCCAGCTTGGCTTGCATTTAAAGGATCATCAAGTCTGGTCCCAAGCTAGGAGTAAGAAGTGCGTGGCATACTGTGCATTACCCGCCATCCAACGGGGCCCTCAACTATGCAGAGTTAAATACTGTACTCTGGTTCTGGGCTTTCCCAAGGAATTGTCACGACCTGCAGGGAACCACTTCTCAGCTTCCCCTGCCTATCACTGAGTCCATAGTGAGATCTTTCTGCATGCAGTCAACCCAGTCAAAGCCAAAGAATTACGTCTGAACTCAAGTGCCTTCTTCAAACTTTGTGTGCAATGCTGGAATCTCAACAAGTTTCACCACAGGATGAATCCCTGGAAGTGTGTGCATGATTTCAAGAGTCAATGCGGATGAAATTAGCCTCACTGACACAGGTTCACTTTGTTGGGTTCCGATTTATTGTGTTTTGGTTCTCGTTTGTTCGTTGTTTGAGGTGTGACAATGAGTTTGTCGAAGCTGTCTACTTGATAACGCGAATGTATTCAATTTGGAACAAGTAGTAAAAAGTCAACTACAACTGCCAACCCTGGGCATGGTAACTAATGCCAAAAAGATGTATAGTTCAATCAATTTATTTAACATGGTACGGTTCACTAGACGAACATATAAGGTTGACGACGGATGGTTGACGTTCACTGGACAGCACACCACGTAAGGTTCATATTTTTAAAATGCAGTTAATTCGTTCATAAAGATCATCGCTTAGGTAACGTCAGAATAGTTACAGTGTTCATAACATGGCATCCAATTAAGCAAATGAGGCAGTTATATAAGATAGTTCAATCTTCCACTGTCCTATGACCTTGGCAATGACGGAGAACTTTGTCAGGTCTGTAACATCATATAAGATTCCGATACTACGTATCTCCTTTAGTACTGGCCTCTTATTTTCAATCAATGACGAATAACAATACTATATACTTTTCTGCCCACGACCTTCGTGGCATCATAGCTTTGATATAGCAAAAATACTTGAGTCACCTCTGCTTTGCGGGGTACGTATTCGTAACAGCCGAATACTGATTTATATCATAACAATTTATATCAAGCCAATCCGGGATGATCCTAACGTCGGAATCCGTCGGCTTTAAAGTTTACATAATAAGTTTCACGTAAGACTCCATTTTGTACCAATGACGCATTGGTTCAACTAGATGTCTACGTGAGAACGAAAAGACATTATCATCAAAAATCATACTTGCTTCTCTTCCCAAGAAATAACACTAGATTACTGTAGACCCGAGTCCTCATCTATGAACAGACGGACGGTCATACACAATAACAATATACCCGCAAACGGGTTCGAACGCCATGAATCAATGGACTCGTTCTTGGGCACTAAGCTTCTCAACCCCAGCTATGACGTAGACTGACTGTCTAGCTACACGTGCGGTCTACATAACCCCCTATACGCCTTAGTGCACAACCGTGCGCTAATGAAATCAAACTCACCAATAAGACTTACTCTCATGTGAGTCGGTGCGCAAAGTTACTTACAGAGGTAGGACAACATATTAACAATATGATACTACCTTCATCTGTATACGAAAAGGGCTCTACAGATTCCTTACCAATCCCCCCAAAAAAATTAATTATATTAATTTTTTTCTTTAATACTCGACACTAGAGGTGATTCAAGTTTACATCTTACCATTTTACAAATATATCATGATGAAAATAATCAAATATGAAATTGCAATCAACTCAACTTAACAAAAGGTATGCATAAAAGCATACATCCACAATTGACCACTTTTGGTACAATGTGGTAAATGAAATAAAATAACATATTTAGAAATATTGAATTAACACAAATGTAAAGAAATGATGAAAAACCAATGAATAAACAGAAAAGTGATGGATATGTCTTTAAAATGACAAGTGAAAAAAAAAATGAATAAAAATGAAAGAATACAATTTAAACACGTATAAGAGCAACGCACTTAACTGTGTATCTAAGTCATTTTGTGGTACTAATTAAATTACCAATGTTAAATTAATGTGCTTAAATACCAATATTAATAAATCTACTTAAATATTATATAGTTAATTACATCAATCATTATGTTAACTAACTAATTATCCAAGTTTAATAATCTAATTAATTTGTTTATTTCACTTTAATAGTGTTATTAATTCCTTAAATAACGAAAGTTCCATTTTCCAGTTAGTGAACAGTTTATAATATAACAAGTTCAGTTCCACAAAGAAAATCCAAGTGTTAGAAATGTCATTTCTGTGAGAAAATATAATCCTTTTTCAAAGTTATTTTCTCTTCAATGTCATAATTAAGTGACTTTTATTTTCAACAAGATAGTCATATATCTTAACGTTCAATGTTATTTTGATACATAAGCATTGTAAATCTCACTTGAATGAATGTTAATGAATCTGATAATCGAGGTATTACACGTAAAAGTTACAATCGATGAACTGTCAGTATCGAAGTTTCAGTTGTCTTAATGGCGTAGCTGCTACTTCGATTCATTCGGACATCTCGACAAGATGTCTGCGAGAACATTCTGTGTGCCAGGTATGGATCGGATCGTGAAATTAAATGCTTGTAACGCGATCGCATACCTGGTAGATTTGGCAGATTTTACGTCCTTTGTGTTGAGTGCAGTAAGAGCTTTTTGGTCTGATTCAACAATAAAGTGTGATCCGAGCAAGTATCTCTGAAATTTATTTATTGACCACACAAGACCGAGAAGTTCCTTATCTAAAACAGAATACTTCTGTTCGGTTGGAGTTAACTTCCGTGACGCATAGAGAACTGGGTGCAAGGTATCATTGTATTCTTGTAATAAGACACTTCCCACGCCGTAATTAGAAGCATCGCTGCGTAATACAAATGGCAAATTCTCGTTAGGTAATCTTAAAACAGGATGATTAGAAAAAAATGTCTTTATGATATCCAACGCGATTTGATGTTCGTTAGACCACCGAATCACGTTAGCTGCACCTTTCCTAAGTAATGAAGAGAAAGGAGCAGTAATGGACGAAAGATGTGGTATGAATTTCCCATAGTATTGTACTAGTCCTAATAGAGATCGCACTTGTTTCTTTGTTTTAGGTGTGGAGATGTTAAGGATTTTAGAGACATTACTGTCCTCTGTATATAACATACCGCGACCAATACGGTGTCCCAAAAAAGCAATCTCGTGGAAACCCACAAATGCCTTTGATGGCTTAGCAGTTAAATTATGATTTTGTAACGTGGACAGTAATGAGTTTAATCCTTCTAAATGTTCTTCCCATGAGTCACTGAAAAGACAAATGTCGTCTATGTACGCAATGACGTTGGGATGATGAGATAGGATTCGACGCATCATGCGTACGAACGTGGCAGGAGCGTTAACTAACCCGAAAGGCATAAAATTAAATTGGAATAGGCCTCGGGGCGTCGAAAAAGCAGTGAGTGGTTTTGCCCTTTCTGTCAATGGTACTTGCCAATAGCCTTTTGACAGATCAAACTTAGAGAAGAAAGTAGAATGAGATAATTTCACTAATAAATCTTCTAAAAGTGGCAAAGGTTCAGCGTCAAATTGTGTGACATTATTTAATTTTCTATAGTCTACACATAGACGAATGTTATTATCTTTCTTTCTTATTATCACCATAGATGAAGCATATGGTGACAACGATGGTTCAATTATGTTTAATCGAAGCATCTCATCTAATTCCTTTTCGACCTTATCTCTATAGTGTAAAGGTATGGGATATGGACGAATACGGATAGGTGTTTCATCAGTTAGGAGAATATCATGCTGAATAGTTGAAGTATGACCTGGAATGTCAGTGAGAACCTTATCATACGTTTGAAGAAGTGATGAAACTTGTTGTCGTTGATCAGTCGAAAGAGAAGAAGAAATAGTGACATCATTCCAGTTTTCCGTGGAATGAAGAGGTACAACTGGTATGGGCAATTGTACATCTTGAAAAGAAGATTCTTCTTCTTGTATAACTGACAAATTAGTATAGTTGTGAATATGAGGAGTAGGATCGTCAGTCGCTTGAAATACTGATTGTAAATAATCAGGACGTGAATAATACTCTTTCAACATGTTAATGTGAAAGGTTTTATGTTTTCCGTTAATATCTACGATGTAGTCGACATCGGATATTCTTGAGATGATCCTAAATGGACCTCTCCATGTGATAAGTAGACGATTATTATGTGAAGGCAGTAAAACAAAAGCCTCGTCACCAGGAATAAGCTGGCGAAGACGTCTATACCGATTTGCAAATAGACGAGCCTTTTCCTTAGACTCTTCTGATGATGCAGTAGCTAACCTACAGGCATCTATTATTCTCTTTCTTAAAGAGATAACATATTCATATGAGGATTGAGTTTCCTCAGGTATATTATCTTCGACCAATAAATCATGGATTAAAGACATAGGACAGCGTGGTTGTATGCCGAAAACCAACTGGAAGGGGGAAAACCCTGTTGCTTGGTTTTGCACTTCGCGATACGCAAAGAGAGCAGCGGGTAGGACCCTGTCCCACTCCTGAGGGTGATCTTGAGTCATCTTACCCAACAACTGCTTGAGTGTCCTATTCTGTCTCTCAATTAATCCATTCGACATCGCATGGTATATAGAACTGAGAGATCTATCTATACCCAATGTCTTCATAACCTGTGACATGGATTCGGAAATAAACTGGACACCATGATCCGATAGGATCTTACGCGGAAAACCAATGCGTGAAAAGATCAGCATTAACGCTTCTGCAACACTTGCAGATGAGGTGTTTTTAAGAGGTATGGCCTCAGGCCAACGCGTACACATATCGATACAGGTGAGAATATGTGTATGTCCTCTTGCAGATGGCAATATAGGACCAATGATGTCTATTGCCATTTTATCAAATGGTCTAATAGGTATGTCCGCAGCTTGGATAGGAGCATCATGATACGGACCCCTTACTTTAACTTCCTGACATGTAACGCAGGAACGACAATAGAGATTAACATCCCTATGAACGCCAGGCCAATAGAATGCGGATAGCACTCTAGCTTTGGTTCGGGAAAAACCCATGTGACCTGCGCATTGTGAATCATGAGCATGTCGTAATATTCTGGGTCTCATAGTAGACGGGACCAGAATTTGTGAACGCACCAATGAATCTGTTTCTCTTAGTAATCTAACTAAAATACCTTTTTTTAGAGCAAATTGGTGTCTAGACTTTGCAATTTTGTTGTTATTATTTTTCTTAGTCGCCAATTCAAAGAATCTATGCAAAGAATTGTCATTCTTTTGTAAATTAGCAAACAGCTCCCTTGAAATAGGAGAATCATCATCATTACTATTATGAACCGTAGGTTCAGAAGTTGATTCACGCGACAATTCAGTAGCTTGCGCTCTGGTAACCACTGCATTTGCAGCATGAATGTGTCGCTTTTCCCATTCATTAATTTGCTCTGGTGTACACTCTTTTATACCTTGTATGCAACCAAGTATCACATCGCTAATTGGATTCTGCAGAAGACAGGCATGTATCTTCCCTGAAAAGAAAGGTGTATGTAAGTTAATGATTGCTGTAGGGAAGGTTTCCACAGTTCCCCCAAATGTGACGCACTTGACCACGTTGCCTGTGGCCAAAGAGGGGTCGATCAGAGAGTTCCGCACTCCGACAGTGCTGCAGCCTGAGTCAAACAAAATAGAGCAAGGTATCGAGTTAACGTATCCTTTGTTAAATTTTAAACTCCCTTTCCCATGGTGAATTGATGCAGAAGTAGCTGTACAAACTACAGGTAGACTTGGTAAAGTGTGCCCGCATCGCAGCGTCGTGATCGCCTTGGGCTGGAACAGCGTTGAGCATTCTTGACATGTCTTTACCTGTTCTAGATCGATACAAGACATGGCGTTATGTTGATTAACATTAGTATCATTAACTTTGTTAGTTTGTGATTCAATTGAAGCAACATTTGAATGTTGTCGTGGTCTGCTCGACGATCTATCTCTTCGTCGCGATCGAACCTGATTATTGTCATTAAAATTGCTATAATTAATGTTTCTGTTATCGTTAAAATTTGGCTGAGTCCGCCAATGAAAGTTTTCACTGTTGTGATGTTGGCGAAATGACCTATTCATAAATCTATTTCTATTTTCTGGTTGATATGATTGAGATCTCCAATGTTGTTTATTATTATTACCTTGATTATATTTAGGATTGTTGTTACTAAAATCTCGAGATCTGTGAGCTTGACCCCATGATACATTAAATGGAGCAGAATGTGAGTATTGTTTCCCCTTTTGAAAATGATCAAAATTGAAATTATTATTACTTCCCCTTTGAAAATTTCTATCGCTACTTATCGAACGATTTCTAGGGAAATTGTTTTGTTGCATGGCGAAAGCAACGGGTAAATCGTCTTTAAGTTGCGCATTGCTAACATCCATGTTAGGATGAGCGGTGCAGAAATTTTTACAATGTTCTGACATTTGCTTTATATTATCTGGTTTACGTTCATGTAGGAACGCAAGAAAAGCAGGACTTACTGCTGATAAGACTTTATCGCGAAGTAATAAGTCAAAAATACCATCATACGATTTCTCTATCTTGGATAGTTCTATCCATCGTTCTAAGGTAAGACGTATTTGCGAAAGAAAATCATCAAAATTCTTGCTAGATTGCGGGAGCATAGACTTGAACCTAAGTCTGTACTGATCCTCTGTCATCTGAAATTTGTTTAGAAGAGCGGCCCTGAGAGCGTCATAATCATTTTTATCTATAGAGCTAGTAGTGTGATAAACAGCCATTGCCTCTCCTGTTAGTAATCTGGATAAGTGGGTGCAATATAATGATTTATCCAAGTTATACGATCGACATGTAGCCTAAAACCTGTCCAAAAAAAATATGACATCGTCGGATGGTGGAGTAAATTTAGGCAATTTGAGATGAATCTCTCTAAAATTCTCATGTCTAGATGAAGACTGGCCTTTCTGAGTCTTTTGTGTATTACATTCACTTGACAATCTTATTCTATCAAATTCCAATTCGGCAAGTTTCAAATCATGCTGACGTTTCTTATCATTCTCTTCTGTCTCAAGCTGAAGTCTTCTTGTATTTTGTTCAGGTATTAATCTCCTTTCTTCCATTTCTTTTTGTTTAACTTCCATCTCAATTTTAAGTAGTCTTTCTTTTTCTGCAACATCCCTTTGTTTATTTTCCATTTCAATTTTAAGTAGTCTTTCTTTTTCTGCCGCATCTCTCTTAAATTTCTCTTCAGCCTCGAATTTTTTCTGTTCGGACTCACGCTGAAATCGTTTCTCTTCTAATTCAGCGGCTAATCTCATTTTTTCTCCTCTTCCTCAGCTATAAATTTCCTCTTCTTTTCATCTTCCTCAGCCTCAGTCCGTTTTTGATCTGCCTCAAATTTCAAATTTTCCAAACGTAACTTTTCAGCATCCAATCTTTGAGATTCCAACCTTTGAGATTCTTTATATTCTGTCATAGCAAATGATCTAATCTCTTTCGGAGCTATATTAAGCGCCTTAGCTTGCTTAATAAAATAGTCTAAGGTAGACATTATTCAATATTATTATGTAATAATACTACTTAAAAGTGTTACTACAACTAGTGGTCTTCGTTCCTGTCTTAGAACGGTAAAATCAAGTTATATAATAGGCAATAATATTAATAATTAATAATGTAATTTATAACATGTAATGGTGTGAAAGCAATAACGTGACAGACAATAGCACAATACTGACACGACACGATAATCAAGACAAATGACTACAGTCGTAGAAATCAAATAAAATAAAAATGTGGAACTAAAATAGAATGTCGTAAAAAATTACGATGACATCTACGATCCAATAATGCACAAGACAATTGACAACACAGTGTAAAAACATATGCTTTGTAAAAAACTGAACGATAGTCAGGTTAGACGGACAATAATCACATACAAAATACATCATGAAACTAAGGTACAAGTAAAAATAGCTACGAAAACAACAATTAAAACTTGACGGAACAGCTAAACAACTACTATCATAAGAAGCAAGTAGCGATCGGAACTACAGCAAGGTTTCTAGCCTTGAACCGGAATTATCGCTCAATTGAAACTTATAATTCAAAACCTACAGAACGTCTGACAAAGAGCCCGAATCGGCTTCGAGATGAACCGCGTTTGTCAGATCGACCTCCCTACCTCCCACGAAAAACATTGAACATGGAACATGCAACATGAATAAATAAACGGTAGACATATTACTAAGTCAAGGCACAGTTAAACGTAAAACGGTGTAACAACACGACGTTTTTACTTATCTCGACCGGCTAAAAAAACAATATTCCTCGCATCCGGAACTGCATGCTTAAGTCATCTACTTGAAGTACTGTAATGACCGTTAGAATTGCTGCAAGGTCCAGGATGTTGTCGCCTTGAAAGTTACCATATTTCTATTCAACCGAGTTTTGATAGTAGATTGAAGTAAACCACAACTGGCCGCCATACTGTTGGGTTCCGATTTATTGTGTTTTGGTTCTCGTTTGTTCGTTGTTTGAGGTGTGACAATGAGTTTGTCGAAGCTGTCTACTTGATAACGCGAATGTATTCAATTTGGAACAAGTAGTAAAAAGTCAACTGCAACTGCCAACCCTGGGCATGGTAACTAATGCCAAGAAGATGTATAGTTCAATCAATTTATTTAACATGGTACGGTTCACTAGACGAACATATAAGGTTGACGACGGATGGTTGACGTTCACTGGACAGCACACCACGTAAGGTTCATATTTTTAAAATGCAGTTAATTCGTTCATAAAGATCATCGCTTAGGTAACGTCAGAATAGTTACAGTGTTCATAACATGGCATCCAATTAAGCAAATGAGGCAGTTATATAAGATAGTTCAATCTTCCACTGTCCTATGACCTTGGCAATGACGGAGAACTTTGTCAGGTCTGTAACATCATATAAGATTCCGATACTACGTATCTCCTTTAGTACTGGCCTCTTATTTTCAATCAATGACGAATAACAATACTATATACTTTTCTGCCCACGACCTTCGTGGCATCATAGCTTTGATATAGCAAAAATACTTGAGTCACCTCTGCTTTGCGGGGTACGTATTCGTAACAGCCGAATACTGATTTATATCATAACAATTTATATCAAGCCAATCCGGGATGATCCTAACGTCGGAATCCGTCGGCTTTAAAGTTTACATAATAAGTTTCACGTAAGACTCCATTTTGTACCAATGACGTGTTGGTTCAACTAGACGTCTACGTGAGAACGAAAAGACATTATCATCAAAAATCATACTTGCTTCTCTTCCCAAGAAATAACACTAGATTACTGTAGACCCGAGTCCTCATCTATGAACAGACGGACGGTCATACACAATAACAATATACCCGCAAACGGGTTCGAACGCCATGAATCAATGGACTCGTTCTTGGGCACTAAGCTTCTCAACCCCAGCTATGACGTAGACTGACTGTCTAGCTACACGTGCGGTCTACATAACCCCCTATACGCCTTAGTGCACAACCGTGCGCTAATGAAATCAAACTCACCAATAAGACTTACTCTCATGTGAGTCGGTGCGCAAAGTTACTTACAGAGGTAGGACAACATATTAACAATATGATACTACCTTCATCTGTATACGAAAAGGGCTCTACAACTTCCACGTACATATATTGTAGCACTGTGCACAGCTGGAGGTCATATTAGGATGACTCCAGATATGCCTCCATGCACACTTTCTTGTTCAACAGTTCATAAAACACTTGAGCTAATTAAAAACCTGTAGGTCTCATGCAGTTCTGGGGACCTCAAGACGCAGCAATAGAGACCGCAGTCAGCGACTCATAGCTTGACTGCCTGCGTCAGGACCAGCGAACCAGAGCTGGTCGAGACCGCACTCCACCTCCACGTGGTGGTCCTGGAAACAGTCTGCAGCTGTGCAGTCTGGCTGAGCGAGTGTGGGTCGAAATGGGAAGGCAAACCCGGTCCTAAACAATGCCGTGCAGAAGTCGGATGTGTCGACCGAAAGGTGCAGATATCACAGCTTAGGCGTAAACAGACACAACGCAACCACCGTCCTTTTCAGGACGAACGAAGAAGAAGAAGAAGAATGTAGTTCTGAAGAAGGTTTCTGTAAATACAAAGTAAGATTATGACGACTACTACTTCAGGCAAGTCGTAAAAGGAGACTAATGTGAGATTATACACGAGTCTTGCAAATTCATCATGTAAAACAAATTGCAGCAGAGCAGTTACTGCTGGAGAATGCTCTTTTGACTCAAATCTTCCTGCACCGAGTTCAGATGTAGTGGTGGCTCCATATTTCGTATGCAGCAAAAAAGGAATGAATGAATTAAATGATGGTTTATATCTTGAAGTATGACACAGATAGAGTTCTAACCTAAGTCGACAATGCAACGTAAACTGTCCTTGTATGATTTACAGCACATTAAACGGAATTCCCAGTTGAGGGAATATAATTTATGGAAATTTTTTTTTCAGAACCAGTGGCCCTAATGTCATACTTCCCCCCTGGTCTCCTGAGTAGTGAGATCGGATGCCTAACCGTCTTCGATAAGGGCGAAAAAAAGGTCCCGTGTGCAAGTTGCGCACGTGAAAAATGCGACGGCAGTTGGAAATCGTAAAGAGTATGCCAACAATCCGCTGCCTTGGCAAAATTTACAAATCAGAAACCTACCCACCACAAAAATATTTATGGAATATGTGAGCCCTAAATACACACATTGGGATTCTCACCGGTGCTACGGAGTTCGTGCACTGTGCTGAGATCCTCCTTGTGTGAACTAAGGGAGGAGATCGTAGTACTGATGGAGTTGTCCGTGTGCAATGAAGATAGTCCTAAAAAAAAACCAACCAAAGCAAACGGAATATACGGAGCTATGAAAAATACTGTTTTATTTTCTTGTCTTAAGTAATGTAAATTGAAAGTGCAGATAGAATGACAACGTAGGGTAGCTTCTGTTGCAAACTGTTTCTTTTGTGCAGCACAGGAGCGAATATGTTCTTGACATTCGGACCCTCAACATTATAGATAAACATATTACGCACGCACATCCATATATATATATATATATATATATATATATATATATATATATATATATATATATATATATATATATATATATATATATATATATATATATATATATATATATATGTGTGTGTGTGTGTGTGATGGGGCCGGAAAGACACCCGGCTTCCCCCTTCACGTAAAAACACCCCAGCTTCCCCCTTCATTGTGAGTGGCACATTTATCGCCCATATATTTTCGATGTGCGCGAAGCATGCTGGGATGTAAAAAGTCTTCAAGAAGATATATTAGTTTAGGCCATAATAAAACCTAAGAATTAGTTGTGATGTGTTATATTTGGTAGTCGTGTGTTATATTTCATAATTGTGAGCCATATCTGTGTTTTCGTGCCTAATAAAGCAAATATCGCGAGTGTTATTTATGCGGCCAAATTAATACGCCTAGCGCGCAGTAAATTGAGTGATTCAACCTGGGCTTATAAAAGAGATAGCGGGCGGCGAGCGGGCCTATTTTGCCAATGCAGCCCAGACCCTATCACAATTGGCGTCGTCGACAGGATAGGCAGACAGTGACACCGAGCAAACAGCAAACGAACAAATAGTGTAAACACCCAGCAGTGCGGTCTTGCAGCAAGATGGCTTCGACCAATGCGCCTGTGAAGATAGTACACGTGTAGGTGCCAGAGGTAAGGCTATTTAATTGAAAGGCAAATCCCACTTGGCAAGAGTTTGTGGAAGATGTAGAGGCCGTGTGGAAGGTGGCGCCCTTTTGCGCAGAAGTCAAGGTAGACGTGATCTGGAACAACGTTACACCATGGGTCTCTAGGGAATTACGAATACGTGGCGGAGCCAAGGCTGGCCCTGAGCAGTTACTCAAGATAGTAGAAGAAGCTTACAGCGAGCAACCACCAGTCAGTGAGATGACCAGGAATTTCCAGGCCGGGAGTCGGGGGCCTAGGGAATGTTCTGTTTTCTTGGGAGGCAAAAAGCCAGAGACACTGGTGCAGATAGTAAGTGCAGAAGCCCACAGGGAAGAGGAGGCACTCAAAGCAGAAATATCTCTCCTAAAGGCCCAGCTAGCACAGATGTCACAGGCCAGTTCGCCAGCACAAGATGAGGTGCAGAGAAAGAGAGCACCATGCCAACCGCGGGAACAGCCAACGCAAGACGAAGAGGTGTGCCCGCAGGAACCGCAACTAGCCCTTCTTGTATGTGAGTCAGGCTGTTGTCAAGGAAAGCTGTGAGCTGACAGCACCAACAAACGCAGTTGCACCGACAAGGCGAAAAAAGATGGGCAAGTGGCATAGTGTCCACAGGGAATAGGGGTTCATCACGCCAGATGATGGAGGTATTGATTTATTCGTACATCAGACCAAGATCTTCAGAAAGGGATTCCGGAGTCTGGCGAGGAATGAACGAGTAGAGTTTGACAGCAAACCATCGGTCCAGGGCATGGAAGCAATTTATGTATGCGGCATTGGCGGTCAAGAGTGTAAGGGCAGCAGGAGGTGACCCATGGCACAGAGGAAGCCCAGAAAGATAAGATGCTACAATTGTGGAGACCTGTCAGACCACATGGCAGCCAAGTGCCCTCAAGGTCCGCTTCCGAAGAGATGTTTTCAATGCAAATCCCCTGAACACTTGATATCTGCCTGTCCCTCAAGGAGCTCTTTCCCGAGAAGTACTGCCACAACCAGGTTGCCTTTAGGGTTCAAGCCAAGAGATGGCCACGTCAACTGTCACACTAAGGGCGCCGAGAAAATTGGCCGTCGTCTAGGGGAGGAAACCCGTCCTAAGCAGATAGGAGGGAGTGCAAATCAAGGTTTAGCAGAGGAGACTCATCAAAAGCAGATTGTGGGGAACGTAAGCCACCGTCCACACAAAATGAGTGGAAAACACGTCAAGAGCGATCTCCCTACAAAGTTGACAGCTGCAAGCACTGACAGGCAGATGTCACGGGCAGGCAGCGACGCGGCACAGGTGAGCCAGTCTTCTAGACCACAGCGGCTGAAAGCCCGACAAAGTACAACTGGGGACATGACGACCAAGAGAGTCCCCAGCCGGGTTGTACCTATTCCAGAAGCCCAGCCCAAAGCATCGCCGCTCAGAAAGAGTCCTGCGCAGCACCAACGATCTGAGAGATTTCAATTGAAGTGTCAGAGGTAGTGATGTTGTCTGGACGACAACAAAATCAGGAGGGAGATATGTGATAGGGCCGGAAAGACACCCGGCTTCCCCCTTCACGGAAAGACACCCGGCTTCCCCCTTCACGTAAAGACACCCCAGCGTCCCCCTTCATTGTGAGTGGCACATTTATTGCCCATATATTTTCGATTTGCGCGAAGCATGCTGGGATGTAAAAAGTCTTCAAGAAGATATATTAGTTTAGGCCATAATAAAGCCTAAGAATTAGTTGTGATGTGTTATATTTGGTAGTCGTGTGTTATATTTGATAATTGTGAGCCATATCTGTGTTTTCGTGCCTAATAAAGCAAATATCGTGAGTGTTATTTATGCGGCAGAATTAATACGCCTAGCGCGCAGTAAATTGAGTGATTCGACCTGGGCTTATAAAAGAGATAGCGGGCGGCGAGCGGGCCTATTTTGCTAAAGCCGCCCAGACGAGAGAGAAATGAAGTTAGACACCTGACTCAATCTGTAGATGCCTTGAGCACGTGAGTTAATTTAAATTAGCATTAGTGTTCTGTAATACTGAAATTATATCCAGCACGAGTCTGTTTTAATGGTTAATGAAATAAATAGATAGATAGATGTGAAAGTTTAAGAGCGATTATTCCATTCATCAGAAAGGCAAATATAGTGTGAAACTATTTCACTTGAATTTAGATAATATTGACTTGTTAACAAAATAGCAAGATGGCGGCCACGTGATGATGACTTTAGTTCTAGTTGTTAAAGTTAAGAATAATTTTATTTTGTTCTTTAATGTAAGAGTAATTGAGTGTATTTCACGATTATTGATATTTCTACTGTATATCTTTAGTGGGTTACTTTGAGTGAGGTGAGGATATGTATTTAGATTTATGGAGAGCGTGAGGTCACTCCTTTGTTGAGACATGTGTTTCTCTGGTTGCTCCCGGCGGAGCATGGAAACACCAATGCAGCTGGTGTCAATTACAGGCCCACAATGAGCATTTTGATGCTATTGCTGTGGTTGGTTCGGTGAGGGTAACGATGTGTTTCATATGATGAGTTCCCAATCTCATCAGGGGTCATATACGACACGCTTGTTGCCAGGCGCACCATTCGTCACTTACGACATGTTCAGAGTGCAGGGATGAATATTGAGAGGGATCAGTTGCGAGGTGGTGGTTTATTCTCATTATTGAGAGTATTTGTTGTACATATCATTGAATATTATTCTATGTCCATTTTGATATTATTTAATTATGGTTATGTGTAGAATGGTTTGTGAGAGCACGTGGGTGTTGCGCACATATTCTTTTGTATGGAATTATGCGACGCACGGATTACTGTAGGTAGGATCGTAGGAAACAGTATGACTATTTGTTATGAAAAGAATTGCTCTCTCGGTCAAAGTTAGACTACCCATGATTAATTTATACTTTTGTTGTATGGGTGATCTCTCTTGAATATCGATCTGGCGTATAAATGCTAGGTCTATGTCATTTCTCATTTGTTATGGCCAGAAAACAAATTGGTCTTGCTTATAATGTTTATGGCCCGGACATATATGTATTCCGTGTCTATTTAAGAAGATTCGGTCTTATATCGTATATTTTTGTATTTTTATGTCGGCCTATTTCTCGGTCTGACGCTAAGGGGTGAATAGGCTTTTCTACGCATGCGTCGAGAGTGTCGACGAAAATTGCCTGATGTCATGGCGGTGTGTTTCTGGGCTGGTCCTTTAGGGATGTTGAAAAGTGATCTCTGTGAATGATTTTTAGGAAGGAGATAGTGTCTCTGCAAGATCATATGGTCAGAGATTCTCCTAATGTTCTATATTGTGTTTATTCCTAAATCAAGGTAATACCAGACCCTTGTTTTGATGAACTCTGTTTTGCTAGGCCTAGAGGGCAATCTTATCTTCGTACAGCTAGGATTGTTTGAATGCTGATGAAGATGACAGGTTATCCAACAGCTCTAAGGTATTTTCACGAAGCAACCTTATAGATTTCAGAACTGGATGGAAACCCATTGAGAACATTTATGTTCAGATTTTGAATTAATTGCGGCTCATCATTTATCCTCCTGGGTGAGTGAAACTCAAGGAGGTAGCCATTTTGAATTCCCGTTACCACAACGGATCATTGTCAAGAGAACAGAAAACAACTCTTATTATCGGACGATGATGCAGAGATCTTCCTATTATGGAAAACCCATTACTGTGGTTGAACATGGTTGCTATGAACTTTCGATGAATGTACAACTTAAGAAAACTTAGCCAAGAAAAGGTTCGATCAGTGAACCATTATTGATTTTTACATATTCATTTTCACTGACGCGTTCAGTCAGCTGAAGTATGAGGCGATAGCCCACCAGTACAGTGAATGCTTGACTTATATCGCCCATTGTATTTATATGCTACATGAAATATGTCTGATGTTGCCACCTACTATTCAAGTACCTAATGATTTGCTGTGTCAACATGTACCTATGACTGTATCCGTGCTGTCGGAATGTGTGTCACCTTATTAAACATATGAAATGGTCAACAGCAGTTCAAACATCATTGACTTGCATACGAGTGTATGAATGTACCATTACTAAGTTGTCAACTTCACCGAACATTCCATCATTCGCGTAACTGACACTTTACACCTTCACTCTATGTCAACATGACCTGTAGATTCAACGCTGTGTAAGGTTGGGAAGTTGACCAGTATAACCACATAACTTACATTGGTCAGTAAACGACATCTTCAGTGGTGACCAATGTGTTTTCTTCAGTGGGCCTACTTGGAGATATATATCTCTCTTCTCCGCTCCTGAGGGAGCATGGGGCCACCAGTGTGGTTTGCCTCCGCATGAAGCATTCAGGTGCTCTTGCAGTAGTGGTTTCGGTAGCAACCTATATTACACGGTGAGATTGCCAGCCTCATGCACAACACCATACTAGTATCGCTAGACGACATGCATAAGTATGTGTGTGTGATAGTTGAGTGTGCCCTTGCAGTAGTGGTTTCGGTAGCAATCTGTGTTACATGGTGAGATTGCCAGCCTCATGCACAACACCGAACTAGTCTCATTGTACGACATGCATGAGTGTGTGTGTGTGTGTGTGTGTGATAGCTGAGTGTGTGCTCTTGCAGTAGTGGTTTTGGTAGCAATCGATGTTACTCGGTGAGATTGCCAGCCTCATGCACAACACCTTACTAGTCGCATTGGACAACACGCATGAGTGTGTGCGTGTGTGATAGTTGAGGGTGTCAGGTGGCGTGGAAGGACTGTTTGGCAGGTGAGAGTATCGTTATTCAACTATGATTTTAACTAGCCCGTGCTTTGTTTGCGTTTCAGGATTAGGAACTGAGCACTAGCTGGGTGTTTGTTTGTTTGGTGTTGTGTTCGTTGGTTTATTTGTTTAATGTTTGCTTCAGTGTGCTCTTAGTCTCTGAATGGATTGTAAAAATAAATACAACCCCTGCCTCAAGAATCAGAGTTTTATTGTTGTTCGGGTCGGTGCGAGTGTGAAAAGAGAGTGATCACATATCACAATATCATCATCATCATCTTCTCGCCCCACCCTTTTCTTATATATATATATATATATATATATATATATATATATATATATATATATATATATATATATATATATATATATATATATATATATATATATATATATATATTGGAGAGAAGGATTGTATGTATGACATTTAAAAGAATGTGAGTGTAGAAGGATTTAAGAGATTTAATATATATCTTCTCTCCTGACTATCATATAACACGTTCCATTCACATTTCTGGAACTGTATCTGTCTGCTGTCAAGAATCTCACTCGCGAATTAATTGCCTTTGTCACATTCTTCAACCACCTCGCGACAAAATATGAATTTACACATCTGAGACTACGCTTATGGTTTGAGCTTCAATGGCTATATACCTAGTGATTTTAAAAAGTATTTTCGCCGTGTACTCGAATATCTATAGAGATTGTCCTTCTGATATTTCTTTCGTAGCATAATAACTTGAATTACTATCGAGATTATGAATCAAAAGATGTTATTATTAAAGCTTTGATGTTTATGTAGATTGTATACTTGTAACTCTTAACATAGGAGTAGTTTTAATATCAGTGTAGTTCAGACCATTGATCTAAGACAATGTTTAAGGCAATACAATCCCGTGCTTTATAATTTATGGGTCCTTACTAACAGAAAACAGATACCTCTCCCCATCCTCTTAATATATTAAAAAATTAAAAAATTTTGATAACGTTGTTCATATAAAAGTTGTTTTATTCAATAATTATCTTTTAGCTCCCAAAGAAGGATAAGCCTTCAACAAAGGTGTGCCAAGTCCTTTTGTCGAGAGCTATCAGCTCAAAGTCTTTCCATTTCTGCTTCATCATTTTCATTTCTGTCTCCAGTTCTCTTCTCTTGCGTTGTTCGTGATCCTTCTGCTTCACTTACCTTGACGTTTCCAGAACAAGAAATGTCTAGCAATGATATCAACAGGTTTCCTCAGTGTGTCCTTTCCATTTCCAGCGACTTCTTCTCATCTCCAGATCTACTGCCTAATGTTGTTAGATGAACATACAGTTCAGCTTTAAAACCCGTTATTAATATGATTTGTTTGTTACTAATTTGCTTGTAATCCCTGGCGGACTTGTAAAAGGCTGGAATATCGATTTCATTCACCCTACCCCGTGAAAGGTCAAGGCAGTCACATAGCAGATACTGCCGTAGGGTAGTGAAGATTTAGAGACTTCACCAAACTAGATCTATATTTGTTATGAGGTGGAGTGACCATTCTCTTCTTCGCTGCATTGAATCTCATCTCAAGGGGCTTCCAGTCGCGGAGACGTGGTAATATTTACTGAAAAACGAGAAACTACTTACCGTACTTTGAAAATAGGCCGCTTCCAAATTATTTTCCATGTTTAGCTCGACGTGGCTCTATGAATCTACTTTTCCTCAATCAATTTGATCAAGAAAAAGTACAGATCCCGAATAATGGACTTGAATTTGGGGGCATACATGAGATATGGGCGAAGTTCAGATATACGTCCATATTTTTAGTAGTTGATGAGATAGAAAGATTGCAACGATAGAAAGATTGCAACGATAGAAAGATTGCAAGGTTTAACACTTATTTTTTTTAAATCACAGAACTTCCTCAATCGTACTTGACTATACGGTAAAGGAGGGGGTAAAGGATCCCGTTACACAACCATTGAGGCGTACTGGGAATATGGTGTTAGGCCCAATTTTTTTCTTGACCATCGGCACACTAGGGGTGATGTGGTCAGCATCACGCCGACCGCCTTAACCTTCCCAGAGTTGCTCTGGTACCCAATTTATGAGGCTGGGTCGACCCCGGAGCCGTTTGCGGTCTAAAAGTTCCCGCCTCAACTGGGGATTGAACCATGGACCACCGAGCTAGGAAGCCGGTGCACTAACCACTACGCTACCGCGACTATAAGCAAGAATAATACTTCAATAAAGTCAATTAAAGAAACTTCAGATCCTCCACTTTTTATTGAACGTAATTTGGAACCTTTCTTATTTGATGTGGCAAACGACTCATGAAATTAGCCACATCTGTGTCTTGACTAAAAATCATATTGCCCACCCATTTTCTGTGCACCTTTGTTTGTCGTCTTTGTTTTGCGGGCTTATTAGATTTGCAATATTCTTCTATGAGCTCACATTTCGTACACATTTGTCACAGACTAGATTAAATTATTTTGAAAAGGTAAAAGAAGACCAAAAAAAAAAAAACCAAAAAAAAGGGGGGGGGGGGGGGGCGGGGGGGGAGGGGGGTTTGTTAGAGAACCAGCGATAAGTATATGTGAGATAGACAGAATTATAGAGGGGGCAGGTAACTCCATTTCCCATGACACCGGCTGATATTTTTTAGAGAAAAACAAGTGTTATGAAAGAATGAAATACGAGATAGATAGACAGGCAGACAAGCAAGGTAGCAGGCAGACAGACATAAGAGTCAGCCACACTGACAGACAGGGAGACATAGGTACGTAAAGACAAGCGGGCTACCTGACGAACGAACAAACGGACCGACGGATGGACAGACAGGTGGGCAGACAGACAGACAGAGATACAGACTGATAGATGAATGAATGGACAATCAATGAACATGTAGTTAAAAATGATTGGACGAATAGATGGACGGATGGATAATAAAAAGATGCATGAATAGGTAGCAGATAGGTAAGCAGATCGATAGGTGGATGCTTATACAGATTGATATACGGATGTTGGGAGTGGTATATAAAAATCTCTCACTTCTAAAGCGTTGGTCTCAGCACAAAACTCAGCATTATGAAAGAGAGAAATGAGAGCGTAAAGGAAAAAACATTGGTCCCCATAATAATGGCTTTTAATAAAAGTGCAATATAATGAGGGACAGAGAGGGACAGAGAGAGAGAGAGAGAGAGAGAGAGAGAGAGAGAGAGAGAGAGAGAGAGAGAGAGAGAGAGAGAGAGAGAGAGATGAATATCCGTCAACCCTGGCTTCTATAACAAATCTCAATATTTTGATGTTTTTCTCCAGATATCCAGACCGTGAAACAGCAAGACCAATTATCTTTGATCGATGTTGTCCCGAACAGAGATGCTAACGACACACCAGACACCACTGAATAACCTCCGTTTCCCAGTGCAATATCAGACACATACTAATGCCCTTTCATACCAGAAAGATACAATGGCGGGAGATATCATCTTCTGCCCCCTATTTTCTCTACGTATGCGCTTCGGGACAAGTATTTTGAGCTGTCGGTGGAGTACACAAATTCTGTCTAGAAGAAATTTGGTGCCATGCAATGGCGACACGTTTATCGATCGAATTATGTGAAACCTAATTTATGTGCACATTTGGAGCATAAAAAGAGCAAAGTGCAAAGCTGGTTTTTGGCAATATTATTGCAGGGTTTTTTTGCGATCGCATTGTGAAGGGAGTCTTCTAGAACAGGAGATATGGGGACATGACCAGCACGAATGATTGCAGATCGTTAGCCCGGGCTCACCATGTAGTCGATGTTTGGTATGGTTGTCAAAAGCATATCTTTGTAGACTTTTACGTATATAAATAAACGAAAGAATATATTCCTAGGGCTTTGTAAGAATGCAAAGCATGCAGAATGATTGAGAGGCCATCATTTCCATATCTTCAGATGCCAAGAACATCAGTTATGACGAGGTAGCTGATGAAGTTATTAAAAGCCATAGAACAAATGCGCAAAGGGCACTGTCAAGGGAATGATAATTTTCCGATGTTGCGGAGCAAAGAATGGGCCTAGTGCATTCTACTAAACATGTTGTGGATCAGAAGACCATTTTCAGGAAGGGTGTCTGTAGCGCTAGCATCTTAAGGGGCTCCACTACAATGAAAACTGGATTTTACGTACAAAATATCGATTTTTTTACTTTTGAGCTCATTTTATTAAATAATCATCGAGGAATCGATTGAGCAAGGTTTTATAACATAAAAAATGCATTTAATGTATCAAAAAGCATATTGTCGGCACTACCCCCATGCTATGATTTTCAAATTTGTGCCGAAAATGCACGATTTCCCTCTAAAACTATCTAACAGAGGAGTCTCAAATTAGGCATGCATGTAGTACACATCTATATCTTTAAAGTAACACATCTGCATTTTTGATATTTTGGTAATTTTCTTTTATAAATTTTTTAAAAATATTTTTTAAAATATTTTTTCACACAAATATAGTTTTTTTTTTTAAATCATTAAAAATAGAATTTTAAACTTATCAAAATAATCATGAGTAGTACACATCTATATCTTTAAAGTAACACATCTGCATTTTTGATATTTTTGTAATTTTCTTTTATAAATTTTTAAAAAATATTTTAAAAAATATTTTTTCACACAAATATAGTTTTTTTTTTTTAAATCATTAAAAATAGAATTTTAAACTCATCAAAAACAGCATGTGACAAATTGTTTTAATTGTCAGTCACAATATGTGTGTGCAATTTGATAAAGTTTGGTCAATGGTAAACATAAGATTTTTGCTTTTGAAAATTGGTGAAAAACCCAATACGGCGGTTGTTTTTTTTTTGGGTTACCATGTAGAAGGAAAGAAGAAAAATTAGGCAAGATAAATGCGAGAGAAGGAGCTGCAAGAAGCTGAAGGATGTGCAGCATATAGTCCTGGAGGATTTTAAACACATTCAGCCCCCCAGAATGGAGCATATTGGACAAGACAAGTCACTCGGTGACTAAAATGCATTTTTCTCAAAACTAACATTTTATTAACAAAAAATGTTATTTTTTACAAACTATCTAATAGATCAGTCTGAAATTTGGCATGCATGTAGTACACATATATACCTTTAAATTGTCACATGCTTTTGTGATATTTTGGTAATTTGCTTTGATATATTTTTTTAAATATTTTTTTTTCATTTTTTTCATACAAATAAAGTGTAATTTTAAAAAAAAATCATTAAAAATAGAATTTTAAACTTATCAAAAAAAGCATATGACAGATTGTTTTAATTGTCAGTCACAACATGTGTGTGCAATTTGATAAAGTTTGGTCAATGGGAAACATAAGTTTTTAGCTCTCGAAAAGTGGTGAAAATCCAATATGGCGGATGTTTTTTTTTGTTACCATGGTAACCACATGTTTTTTAACAAAATAAACTGTGGAATTTGGTTCATGGACATACACTGTGTCTATTGAGCACATAAAAAATTTGAAAATGTTATTAGAACAAAAGTTAGTTTTCACTGTAGTTCAAGCCCTTAATGTTGACACCATAGTCATGAGGCCGTGATTATGTCAGTTTAATAAGTACGTCACAAAATCAATAAAATACATCGAAAGACTATGGGCATCATTGAAAAAGTTTTCTGAGTTCTGTCTTAAGTAATTCCCTTTGGCCCATGCTTATGCCAAAGTGATTTTCCTTTATACAGTGTTAAGAAATGACATCGAACGAAAATGTACATGAAGAATGAGGAGAGGAAGAAAACGAAGAAGTAGAAGAAGAACAAAAAAAAAGAAGAAGATGAGCTCTTTTGCACCCAGCATTTAAAAGCTAAGCCCTGAAAAGGACTGTAAGCTCTTATAGCTATGATAGGAAACTCTTTACAGAGCGATACAACAGGAAGCAATCTGATCATCAGAAGTAGTCCCCCCGTCCGACAAGTGTTTCGGCCCTATATACTCCTTTACACTCTAATGGGGGGCGGGGCGGGCCTACTTGGGTCATGACTCCCAAGCGTCTCAGCCTCCTGTTGTCTTGTATCGAAAAAAAACCCATTTCACTTATGGTCGCAACTTTAATCCACAACTCCGCCAGCCGTGGAGGCAATTGTGAAAGCAACAAAAAGAAGACAAATTATTCCGTTCGTTCCGTCGCACACACTGAGACACCATCGCGAAGCCGACGAGTCTAGCCACTGCGCGTTCGCCACTGGAATTCTGACAATGACACCCCTATAATATACACCGCCTGTTGCCCCTCAGTCACAGCCCGTTCACTAGTACACCAAAACACTCAGCGTATTGTGGACTTAGAAAAATTCCTGTTGTTTTCTGTACCGCAGCGTTTATTGTCACGATTTCCATTGCCCATTGCGGTTGTTCCACAGCCAGCCTGATGCCTTTTCGGCAGTTTCACTAAGCCTCTTCAGTGCCCTTGTTCTCGACTGCCCCCTCAGCCCCAACAGTTTCAATAGATCATACACTGATGCAGCCACAAGCCCTCTTGCGCCCACTTCAACAGCCATGACCCTTGCAGTGAACCCATCGTGTCTCAGATCCGCGGCCAGATCACTATACTTGGCCGCTTTGATCGAATGTTGCTCGTCTAATCTGGATTCAAATGGCACGGTCAGTTCAATCAGTATGACCTGAAGCGTTGCTGAAGAATGAAGCACTATATCCGGCCGTCTCCGCGATTTTCTGATACTCTCTGGATATGCCCCTCGTCCAGGTAGGTCTACCGCCATCTCCCAGTCGTTTGCACAGTCAAGAAGAGATGGTAAACTGACAAGGACTCTAGCTACGTCAGTGCTGTTCAGGAGTTATATTTAGCTGGAGACTAACTTCAGTTGTCAGCGTAGTTTTAGGAGTTCCAAGATAAAACACAAGCATGTAAATCAAAGTCGGTCACAACATCATTGTTAAATAGTACATCAATTTACATGACACTAAGATACTTTGTCTATGTAAAAAAAATAATGAAGTTACGGAAACAACATCAAATGAACAAACTTTGCTGCGGGATGGACATTCGGAGTCTGTGGCTCGTATGACTGTCAGTGGTGAAAGCCGAAAGGAAGCCACTGACATGAAAACGGATGTCCTGACCGCAAAACAGGATACAAGAATAGGATTTTGGAATGTCAGGACAATGTACGAGACAGGTAAACTAAGACAGGTCACGGCAGAAATGAGAAACTATAGGTTACACATCCTGGGGATAAGCGAGAGCAGATGGACTGGGGCAGGAAAAGTTAAAACAGCAACAGGAGAAACAGTACTTTACTCTGGCAGAGAGGATGGACAGCACAGTGAAGGCGTAGCCATTATTCTACAGAAAGGGATAGAAAGGACATTACTGGAATGGAAACCCATCAACAACAGACTGATACGATTGAGATTGAGAGGGAGATTCACCAACACTACAATAATACAATGCTACGCACCAACGAATGATAGCGATGAGGAGGTCAAGGATGAATTCTATCAACAACTGCAGAAAGAAATGGAGGACACACCTAGATATGATCTTGTTATAGTAATGGGAGACCTCAATGCGAAAGTTGGTACACACAATACATATAATGAAAGAACAATGGGGAAATGCGGCAGCGGAATAGCAAACGAAAATGGGGATAAGCTAATAAGTTTCTGTAGCATTAACAACCTGGTCATTGGAGGAACACTTTTCCCACATAAGGAAATTCACAAGTTAACATGGGAATCACCAAATGGTCGGGACAGAAACCAGATAGACCACATCATGGTTAACGGTAGATGGAGACATGCATTACAAGATGTGAAGGTAAGAAGAGGTGCAGATGTGGGAAGCGATCACCATTTAGTAGTTGCAAAACTGAAAGTGAAACTAAGAAGGGCTGGACCAACTGTAACTACACAGAAAAGGTTTGAAATCAGCAAATTGAAGGACCCCCTTACCAGAAAAGCTTTTGCGGCCGACATTAAGAAACGATATCAATTTGCCAAAAGCCAGGAAAAGACATTGACTGATGATATAGACCAGAATTTTAACACCATTTCAACAATATATAAGGAAAGTAGCAAATCATGCTTAGGATTCCAGGAAAGGAAGAAGCAAGACTGGATAACACCAGAAACACTAAACACCATAAAGATGAGAAAGGAAATGAAAAGAAAGAAAACAGAAGCGAAGTCCCCCAGGTTAAAGCAACTATATAGCGAACAGTACAGTCAACTGGACAGGGAAGTTAAACGCCAAACCCGAGGCAACAAAAGGAATTTCCTAGACGATCTTGCAAAACAGGCAGAAGAGGCAGCACTGAGAAATGAACAAAGCACAGTATACAAAATAACTAAATTCATCAGCGGAAAACAAGGTGCAAACAATATTACATTAGTAAGAGATAAGCAAGGAAATCTCATTAAGACAGCAGAGGGACAGGAAACAAGATGGACAGAGCACTTCAGAGAAACTCTGAACAAGGAAATACCAAAGACACAATTGAATGTTCCTGAGGCTGAAAACGATCTAGATGTAAATACAGACATTCCACGAAAAGAAGAAATCATCACAGCAATCAAAGGGTTAAAGAACGGTAAAGCTCCGGCCATGATAACTTAAATGCAGAGCTATTTAAGACAGACCCTGAGCTAGCAGCAGAACTATTAGAACCACTATTTGCACAAGTGTGGAAAACGGGGACAACACCATCAGAGTGGAACAAAGGAATAATTGTCAAATTGCCCAAGAAGGGAGATCTTTCAGACTGCAATAATTGGAGAGGAATCACTCTTCTCTCAGTTCCCAGCAAAATACTAGGCAGGATAATTATACAGAGAATTTCAAAGGCAGTAGACTACAAACTGAGAAAAGAACAAGCAGGATTTAGAAAGAACAGAAGATGTGTAGACCATATATTCACTCTCAGGAACATTATAGAGCAGTGCTCAGAATGGCAAAGACAGCTTTACATAAATTTTGTTGATTTTGAAAAGGCTTTTGACAGCATACATAGGGACAGTTTATGGAAAATACTGAGGGCTTATGGAATTCCAAGCTGCATAGTGTCAATCATAAAAAGCCTCTATGCCAACTTTACGTGTAGTGTTGGGCAGAGCAACCTAACCTTCGAGGTGAAGACAGGAGTACGACAGGGATGCCCCTTATCAACCACTCTATTTTTAACAGTCATAGACTGGGTGATGCGCCAGACAACAGAGGGCAGTCCAAGAGGAATAAGATGGACTACATTTTCAACATTGGAAGATCTGAAATATGCAGATGACATTGCACTGCTGGCACATTCACATCAACACATCCAGGAAAAAACGGATAGACTTAATAAATTTTGCCAGCAGGTGGGCTTGAACATCAATTTAAAGAAGTCTGAGGTCATGACGCTCAATGTGAGCAACCCTGAGCCCATATCAGTAAGGAATCAGCAACTGGTACAGACAGATACCTTCACATACCTAGGAAGCATAGTAACACCAGACGGCGGGGCAGGCAAAGACATCAACATCAGAATGAATAAGGCAAGAACAGCCTTCTTTAGCCTAAATAACATCTGGAAGTCCTCCCAATACAGCACAAGCACAAAATTAAGATTATACCAGAGTTGCGTGCTTTCTGTGCTTCTCTATGGTGCGGAATGCTGGAGAGTCACAGAGAAAGAAATGTCAAAATTGTCCTCTTTTCACACAACATGCCTAAGAAAAATTCACCGAATCTTTTGGCCGAATACCATCACCAACCAAGATCTGCTTACTCGTAGCAAGCAAGAGGACATGCATACCATCATAGCTGGCAGACGCTGGAGCTGGGTTGGTCATGTCCTCAGAAGAGACCCCGATGCCATCACAAGAACAGCTATGCTTTGGACCCCTGAAGGAAAGCGAAAGAGAGGCCGACCAAAAACAACTTGGCGGAGGACTGTGGAGGCTGAGATGCAAAGAATGAACCAGAGTTCGGGCACTGTACGAAGGATGGCCACCGACCGTGCAAAGTGGAATCAATTTGTTGTTGCCCTACAAGACGCCACTAGGCGTGATGGCCACTGACTGCTTTGACGGTCGGTGGTTAAGGATCGAAGAAAGAAGAAGAAGATACTTTGTAACCCAACAATCAGTACAAGTTAACATATCCTTTAAACACAATATTACGGATCTGTGCTTTCACTTATGCAAGTCGGCACACAAAGCTTTGCTTTTGTCAGCTATGGGCTGTGGCTATGTGGTTTCTAAAATTGTGGTTCAGTCTGCTGGACGTCATTTCAGCTATGAGATCTCGAAGTAAAATTTTTGAGAGTCCAGAATTGAATCTGAGAGGGCTTATATACAGTTTTCCAGTCCGTATGAATTTTATTTAGTCGGTGTTTGATTGGATCTCCTTCTCATTAATCTGATTGGTTTAATCTGTCTCTAGCTGCATTCTTCTTGTATGCATTTCGATGAGTTTTTCACTTGTGCCCCTCTGCGTTTGATTGGCTCTTTTTCCGCGCTACAGATTGGTTGCTTTCTTTTTTGTCTCGAATACTTAGGTGATTCTCCCGTTGTGAATCTCATATATATATATATATATATATATATATATATATATATATATATATATATATATATATATATATATATAATATATATATATATATATATATATTATATATATATATATATATATATATATATATATATATATATATACACACACACATGTATATGATAAATCATAATAAAGATTACTAATTAAGGGGACATTTCCAGAGTGGTTCCTGTCCGTTTTCCTACATTACGTATATGCACCTATGATTTTTGTGCAAGCGAGTATGTATTGCCCACTTGTAATTTAGAAATCATTGTCTCAAGTAATGATTTTTTCTACAAGATCTTTACCAGTGTATTTAGTTTACAGCATCAGGTGTCTCTTAACTCTACAACCGTACACTGGAGGAAGATCTGTAATACACTGTCTGTTTTGTTACAGCTTTATTCTGTCATTCCTTCTCATGTGATATCCTCAACATCCCGTTATAAGATGACTGGTCGTCCTCTTAATCATTTCCTTTGTATGTTCCAGCCCAATTTCTGTCTAGCAATAATGCCGTAAAGCACCGCGGCTCTTGCGGTGTCCGGTGCGCTCCCGTCGGCCCTTGAAAACCCCACGGAGACGGTGTGAATTTCGTGCCAGGCCGTACCCATATCCGCAGCAGGTCTCCGAGGTGCACAGCCTCTAGTCGATAGAACAATGTAGGTAAGGGAAGTCGGCAAATTGGATCCGTAACTTCGGGAAAAGGATTGGCTCTGAGGGCTGGGTCAGTCGGGCCGGGGTACGAAGCGGGACTGGGATGGGCCCGGGCTGGGCGAGGCCGCCGCCGCTAGCCGGCGGGCCGGCCGAGCTCGGAACGTGGCTGCAACCTTCCCGTGGACCGCCCCAGCTATGCGGCGTCGCCCTCGGGCGGCGTCCGCGTCGGCTGGCATTCAACAGCCAACTCAGAACTGGTACGGACCAGGGGAATCCGACTGTCTAATTAAAACAAAGCATTGCGACGGCCGTCACCCGGTGTTGACGCAATGTGATTTCTGCCCAGTGCTCTGAATGTCAAAGTGAAGAAATTCAACCAAGCGCGGGTAAACGGCGGGAGTAACTATGACTCTCTTAAGGTAGCCAAATGCCTCGTCATCTAATTAGTGACGCGCATGAATGGATTAAGATTAAAGGCGATCTTTGTCCTCTCAAGGCTGTGTGTGGTCCCGGTTGCCGGGTCCTCCCAGCGCAGTAGAGGCAGTGAGTGGGAACTGTGTCTGTGCCAGACTGCCCTTTTTCGAGGACCTTCGGTCCCGAAAGGATTTTGGCTGGACGGGCGTCTGGGAGGCATGGCGAAATGGTTTTATAGCGACAGGAGTAGAGTACACAAGAGGGCAAGTTCGGGGCACAGCGGATTGATCTACCGCTTGCTTGTCACAATGATCACAGAAACAACAATTAAAAGTCTGTTGTACCAATATACGCCGTTAGGTGTGACGGAACAACGGACGATTTCTTGTTGCCCTAATGACGCCGCAAGGTGTTATGGCCGAAGACTGCTTGGTCGGTCGGCGGTCAAAGGAATAATAATAATAATAATAATAATGGCTCGTTTCCCTCGCAGCGTGTGTGCTACCTACCTGCAATTGTATTTATTAACGGTTATGTTGATTGGAGCGACTGATTAATTAGGATGTTACAGCGCGTTGCCTCTCGTGACAAAGTTGTTAGGTTCCGAGATCGAAACCTGGTAGCGTCACGTTCCAGTCTACCCAGCTGTAAATGGGTACCTGACTCTGTTCTTTAAAATTAGGGAAAACAAAGGCAGCGATTACGGGAACTTATCACCCAACCTATTTTAATTCTCATTATCTGGTGGATGAATGTAAGGCTATATGCTCAGCATCTTCACGAACATCCAGAAGAATAAATATCATGAGGTGAAATTTGTTTGATCCTGTCAGAATTTAAACATTATCGGAGAACTCGATCGTGATCTTGCAAAAGCGGCTACCAGATTACTTAGTACACATCTTGCGAAATGGTAATCCAAGGTCAACAATGGCAGGTAAATAAAGCTTTTGCTCATATTGATGAAAAAACACCTGATGCTTCTACAGAAGCATCAGGTGTTTTCTCATCAATATGAGCAAAAGCTTTATTTACCTGCCATTGTTGACCTTGGATGTTTAAATGAGCATTTAAACACGAAGGAGAGTGCACAGTTTCGTACTTTTTGCCTGTTGTAAAAGCGCACTCAAACACAGTATAAGATAGAATAATAAATAACACATTATCACTTTATTACTGCTTTATTCCATCTCTATTTCTGCTTGTTCTCAGAAAAATCACTTTCAAAGTTTTTGGATTACTCGTTGAAAAGAAGGATATATCACATTAAAATTAAATTTTATATGATGGTAACTGTAAGATAATGTGTAGGATGATAGATTAAACTATAAGATGTCGATTTATGACATGAGGTCAATTTTGGCCAAAAGTGGAGAAGGAATAATGTAGTACTAAGGGGACGAAATGTGTAAACATTCATGCAACGATGCCTATCTAACTGGCGTGCTTTATGGCTCATGTGAGAGGGAAGCAGCCCACTGTCTTTGGGCACGTTATGAAAAGTAGATGGCTGGAATGTATCGCGACAACAGGAAAAATTGAAGGGAAAAGAGACAGAGGACGACCAAGAGGGAAAATACTAGACAGTTTGACATCATGGCACGGAAAGAACTAAACAACAGAATCGATAAATAGTACTAGAGATAAGAAGTTGTGAAAAGAGATGATTGTCTACGCTATCAGACGTAGTATTTGAAGATGAACTATGTCCTGAGGAAGATTCAAAAGTCTGTCTTTCAAAAACAAAATCTTATTCTGAGAACAGATTACAGCGCTTTTAAGCATAACTGAAAGACTATACTTAGTTAAAAGACACAGACTTTGTTGGCGAGGGGAAATTTAAGGGTTCGAAACTGTAAGACTATTACAGAAAATCCATCAGGAATACAATTGTAACACTGCCCCTACATCAACAGTCGGCTAAGTTTAGCGCGCAGGGTTTGAAATATCATATTATATCTAAATAAGTATCTCCCAGGCAAGGAGAAAAATTCACAGTTCGATATCGTCACGATTCCACTTGTTTCTGATCTCTTCATTCTGTGCTTGTTAATGTCAGTAACAGAAGCAAAGTAGGTCAGCTAAAGTCGAAGTTCAGTCAATATTCATGACAACAATACCTTGATGGCAAAAGTCAAAGAGTTGACATAGAAAACCGGTTTACGGAAAATGATGGTGCGACAGAAAAATCGACATAACATGCCACTTACCACATAACTCCACTGCTCAGCCAGATACGCATAGATACTCGTTGAAGATAAAGTGATAGTTTACGCCAGCGCCAGGCAACAAGAGCTGTTGGGATCTAAGTTAGAAACTTTGCGCTCTCTAATTATATACTTGATCAAATCACGTGTGTTTCCAGGTTTCATTGTATTTGGAATTTGCTATAAGTGTAGCCTCTATATAACTTGTATCTATGCCGCATAATCTGCTTCTTACAATTCTATCCCAGTTTAAAACATATAAGGTGAAAAGCAGACACCATGGTGTTTTCCTACATAATGACTTAATGTAATGAAATAAACACTAATCAAATGGCTTAGGACACATTTTATTGAAGTATAATGCACAACACGTGTTTTAATAAGTTTAAACCCTATCGTAAAGCTCGCAGAAAACCTGAAATAATACTAAAGTTATATTTAAAATACAACTTACAAGATTTAGCTCTTTAACACAAATGTATTTATTTAATAGCACATTACCATTTATTATCTCAATCTTGCCCCTTTAAAAAAAACTCATAATTTGTTTTTGCAGTTTATTACTTCCCTTATCATAAACGTTTGCGCTAAGAGTTACTCCCACTTTATTTTACATTGTTTTCATTTTTATATAAAATCTGCTGGGCAAATGCCAATCAAAACTTGAAACAATGCAATTTACTAAGAAAAGGAGCTGTCTGCAATGAGTAGAACGAAGTGATTTTGAGTATCACAGATTTGAAACATCCAAACAACGGTCATGTCAAGTTAATAAAAAGTATTTAAAACAAGGTATACACCAGGGATCTGCACCAGGTAGATCCCGATATAGTAGTAGATCTGTTGCGTGCATATTTTGACGCACATATTACAAAAATCGATATGGCTATTTAATATGGGAAAAATATAGACATTCATTCATTTGTGTATGAAAATGCTGTCTATGGGGAAAGCGAGATAATCCATGTTTGATTCACACTTTTGATTATAGGAGTAATCGTTCTTGATATTGATCCGGCTCATGGATTGCTCTTACGTTTGTACTTATTTTTTAGGGCCAGAAAATATATTAATTTGCTTATTATGTTTATGGCCTGAATTCATATGTATTACATATTATTAGTACAAGTAGAATCAGTCCTATATTGTATATTTTGGATGGGTAGGCGGGACTAGATTCTTATTATTCCGCTCTAGCGGAAGTATGAGTTGTCTTGACAAGTCGTGATGAGTTCCGATGTACCGTGATAATGGCGGGTACGCACTTTTCAAAGGGCTGGTAGATTCTTAAGGAAATATGATTCATGAAGTGGTTTTCTTCTAAAGGAGATGGTATCTCTACTATAGTTTATGTTAGAGACTCTCCTAAGGTACGGTACAATGTATAATTCGGACTCCATGTATTGCCAGACCCTATTTTGATGATCTCATGTCGATTCGACCTAGATGGAACATTGTGCTTCGTATCGCTAGGGTCGTGTTTTGTATCGACAAAGATGACAGACCTTCCTACAGCGGTTATGGCTACGTGAATTAACCTGATCACCGTAGAGCTGTATGGGAACATTTATGAAATCATTTATATACCCATTATAAATTAACTCTGGCTTATATTCTCCTTCCTATGAATGAGTGAACGACAACTCAGGGAGGCGGCCATGTTAGATTTCGGTCATCATATGTTTTGATCACTGCCAAGAGAACAGATTATTTATCCTATTATCGGACAGTGACAGGGAGATCTCAATCTTGCTAGAAACCCCCTCTTTCGTGGTTTCATAATATATGCTACAAACTATGGACGTCAAGTAACTTTAGTTATTTACCGATCTGCCTTCACTGACGCGTTTAGTCAGATAGGGGGATGCGGCCATAATGTATCATGACAATTGAACTTTTGATGTACTGCCCATTATTTCTGAATGTGTCATGACTTCAGATCTGCTATGTATACCTACAAATTGATATGTCAACATACCATGATGTACTCGTATGTCCCAGTGTGTACGTCTGAATAAATTGAGTAAACAAAGATTCCAGCAGTCTGCATTGGTGCCTTGTAGACACAAGTGTATGAGTGGTTATATTGGTCAGCACACGAACAGTACACCATTCGCGGTAATCACACTCTACACTTCTACTTCATACATACACCATCCTGCGTCGGTCGGAGTGACCAAGTTTAGGGCCTGCTTCCCCTGGAGCCTTTGCCTTCCCTAACTCAGGACTAGGGTGAGTTACCCATTTACAGCTGGGCAGACTGGGGGCATGCCTGATCTCAACAACACACCACTCTTCCTTACAGAGCATACAGACTGACACTTTACAGAGTGGAAAGAAGAAAGGAAACTTTACAAGATCATTGGCTTCTTTTTCATTCATAAATTTACATGTAATTTTTTTGTCTGGTTACAATGTAAATTAAACACAGCTGGTAAATTGCAAAATCGGACGCTTCACAAACACATTTACATACAGTATGAGCGTCCGATTAGTTAGTGCGCTGGCCTCTCGCGGCAAAGGTGCCAGGTTCGAAGCACGTCGCGCTTCATTCTACCCAGCCGTGTTTGGGTACTTGACTGATCTTGAGTTAGGGAAGGTAAAGAAAGCGAGGAAGGGAACTGGCCATCGCACCTCATAAATAAAGCTAGACCTTGTTAAAATGAAGTCTTTTTAATCACTTCCCATGGATCCCATCTCATTGTAACTTCACTTCCCACGGATCCCATTTCATTGTAACATCACTTCCGATGGATCCCATCTCATTGTAACATCACTTCCCATGGATCCCATCTCATTGTAACATCACTTCCCTTGGATCCCATCTCAAAGTAACATCACTTCCCATGGATCCCATCTCATTGTAACATCACTTCCCATGGATCCCTTCTCATTATAACATCACTTCCCATGGATCCCATCTCATTGTAACATCACTTCCCATGGATCCCATCTCATTGTAACATCACTTCCCATGGATCCCATCTCATTGTAACATCACTTCCCATGGATCCCATCTCATTGTAACATCACTTCCCATGGATCCCATCTCATTGTAACATCACTTCCCATGGATCCCATCTCATTGTAACATCGCCGGCAATGAAGAGGCTGACAGATTGGCAAAGGAAGGTGGACATCTACCTCAGCCTGATGCAAGCATAACTTTCGAGGAGGCAAAGAGTTTTATCAGATTCAGATAGAGAAACAAATGGGATGTAGAGCATCCAGGTCACACACAAAATGATGCATACTACCAGCTCAACAGAAGAGAACAATTGGTAAGCTTCAGACTCCGTACTGGCCACAACAGATTGAGATACGAGTACCATCTATTCAACAAGCTAAAGTTAGGAACTACCGATCAGTGTAACTGTGGCACTGATGAAATGACTGCTGAACATCTGCTTCAAAGTTGTCCATGCGGAACAGAGAAAGCGCATATGGCCGACAACACTACGGCTTTCTTTGAAAACATTCAAGTGGACGTCTGAGAGTGTACAAAGAAGAAGTAGAAGATTTTCCATGCGGCAATATCTGCTACGGGATTACCTTGTTTATGTTCTTTTGAGACACTCTTTGCACATTCTTTTCACACACACTAGGATTGTAAAATGGCGTACCGCACTGTACTGTGCTGAACCGTATTGAGAGATGAAAATCGAAAACCGTATGAACGTCAACTGGTACGCCAAAATGCCATATTTATGAAAGTTGGCTACAATGGATGTCCAATGGCTTCTGTCTCTTTATCTTGATAGTACACACTGATTGGCTATCTTGTCCCTCTGACGATGGTATCTTCTCACTTCCACTAGCACGTTTTTTTTCTTATATTATGGTTTTTAGCAAGCAGTGTCTTTTTATTTGGCAAAAATATTTTATCTGTCTGACTTTGATCTTATTCATTCTTTATCTTTTTATTGCTAGCTTAAAAAAATTTTAAAACGAAGTTTTAAATTTTATTTTTTTATCTTTTCACTCTTCTATATATCGGCATTTCAAGGGCCTCAATTCTTTCTTCTAACTGCTTGTTAATTGTCCTTGTTTCTACATCCTGCAGTAATGAAACGTATATATTACACTTGAAAACTCCTTTTTTAAATTTCTCTGTTTTTTTAAATATGTGTCTGTCTCATGTGTCTGTCCTACATAGCTTTTGCCGTTCATATTCTCGTTTTGATTACTGTTTCACATCTGTCATGTTCTGTTAGTGCATCTCCAAGAAATGATAAACTCGTGACATATTCCAGTGTACTTGCAGATCAATTACTTTCTTCCGGAACTATGCATAGTGAGGCCACAATCCTTTCGATGGTGGCCATCAATTGCCTTTTTCTATGCCCCGACACGCCTCTAGTGAAAGACAGATCTGAAGCGAGATATCTTGAGATATGAATTCAAATCATAAAAACCAAAAGAACCGATGGACTAATTAGCTGAGCGATATTAGCTGGGCGATGTACCGTCATCAGCGTTGCCACTCTGAATTATTTTTAAAAAAACCTAGATATCGGCGATTTGGGAGATTTGTGGGCTACTTTCGGCTATTTTAAACGATTTTGTGCGAAGTCTATGTGGTGTTCTTCAACTAATGAAGGAAAATGACACCTAGAAGGGACCAAAAAAAAAAAAAAAAGATCTAGGTGAATCTACCTAGGAGTGGCAACGCTGACGGTCATGCACACGAAAATTATTATATTTCTACTGTGTGCATGCACTCAACAGAATGAAATAACCAATCGTCTTCGAGCGTTTAACTCCCGCTATGTTTCCAAGGCCAGAGATCGGTTCAGCACTTCACGTTACAAATGAGGGAATGACTATACCGGAAGAGATTTAAATCCCAGTACTTTGAAATCAAGTGATTATTATTACTTTTCAACAGCGCAGTTATTCATTGTCAGAAAACCAGGTCCCCCCCCCCTTTTCCCCCTTTCTTGGAAACGCAGATCTACTGACCAACAATTAAAAGATGCTATAAATGTGAACTGGTTAGACTGGAGAATTTCATACTGGTGTCCTGTTTTTTGGAAGCTCTGTTATAGTGAGGTCATTTTATGAAGCTCTGTTATATCGTGGCAATTTTTTAGGAGCTCTGTTACATCGTGGTAATTTTTTGGGAGCTCTGATTTATCAAAGCAATTATTTTGGTAGCTCTGTTATATCATGGTAATTTTCGGGAGCTCTGATTTATCGAGGTGATTTTTTTGGCAGCTCTGTTATATCGAGGTAATTTTGTGGGAGCTCTGTTATATCGTGGTAATTTTTGGGAGCTCTGATTTATGGAGGTAATTTTTTGGGAGCTCTGATATATCGAGGTCGTTTTTGGAAGCTCTGATGTAGCAAAGTGATTTTATAGAAGCTCTGTTATGCAAAGCGTCTTTTTTCGGAATATGTACTTAAGCTGCTTCGGTAATTACAGGCACATTCAAACATATAATAAAAAATAAAATAAAAATATTTTAAACACACGCTTTTAATGCACTAAAAACCCAATTATAATTTTCAAGCAGTTTATAGCTTGCAGTCAAAAAATGTAACACCAAATTGACAAAAAGCGTGAGACGCTTAAGCGCTTATCATATTTTTTATCCATAAGTGTCTAATGAAGTAAAAAGCAGAAGTTAATTTCATGCAGAATCAGCGCTCCCCGCTTTTTGTCAAATTGATGTTACATTTTTTTTACTGCAAGCTATAAATTCCTTGAAAAATTATTATTGGGTATTTAGTGCATTAAAAGCGTGTGTTTAAAATATTTTATTTTTATTTTTTATTTTCTTTTTTTTTAGTGTTAGAAAAATTATGACATACTGTGACGAGTATGGTGTACGTGGGTGGATGTAGATCAGACAACACTCATACACCGCTCGTCTAGCTCACTGTCTAAGAAGTAATGCACCAACTCCAACAACCATATCAATCTCCGTGAATATATTATATCACAAATAAGTCACAATGTGCGCAGGGCCATTACAAATATTGGAGATACAACAAATCCCGAGTGTTCTATTATCACTCTGATCCTCGGAATAACTACAGCCACAAAATAGGCTACTTCATAAATCCACTGCACAAATCTGGCCCTCTACTCGCGCAATACTATAAACATCCACCCTTCTCTTCTCCACACTCTTCGCTGTCCCCTGACTACTGTCTACTCAACTCTCTACTGACCCAACATACATCTCTCTCTGACTGACCCCTTTCATTCGTATTCACCAAACACGTGAAAACCTTCCACACTCCACTGAGCTTCATTCACGCATAACTATAGCTAGCAGCTTGTCTTAATCTCTGCTCATAACATTGCTTGTAACTAAAATATTACAAGGCAAGCATACCCAACTCACAACAACTCAAATGACTAATAAACTCCCGCTGGAGCCTGAGAATATTCACACATGCAAAAACCCCCTCCAACCACTCCGTGACACATACTAAAACATAAACAATATTTTTACTTATTGTAAATCTGGTCTTAAATTTCTTAAGCGATCCATTTCTGTTAGAGCGTCAATATTACATGGCTTTGTGTCTGTTAATGTGGTGAAATCAATTTCTTCAATTTGAAGGCCATCAAGAGATCTAACTCAACTTTCCCTTGATTCATAATTTTATAAATTTGGATTGTTTCCCCTGATTTAGCTAGACACTTGTTGGAGTACTGCCCCGTTTTACGCATAAAAAAATAATAAAGCATACCACGTACTCGTGAATATTTAATTAACTTGATTATATCCCCTGATTTGTTTACATTTCTTTACGAAAAACTTTAATTACTCATAATGTCATTACAATATTAAATTATTAATAATTGACTGATTATTGTATTGTCATCGGGAATACACAACTATGCCAAGTTTCAGAGCTATTGCTCATCTGGAAGTGATTGAAAAATCGATTGCAAGATTTCAAAGTGACATGAAAGGGACATGAAAGTGACATACAAGTGAAGTTAAATAAAAGCGTGTAAAAAGATAGACGAACAAATGGACTGAGAATCCGACACATATTTAAATACGTAGATGGATGTATACATGTATAGGTGAGTGAATGCATATCTTGATGGAAGGCTAGACAGACAGACAGACAGATAGCTGGATAGACAGATAAACAGCCAGACTGACAGACAGACAGACAGACAGACAGACAGACAGACAGACAGACAGATAGATAGATAGATAGATAGATAGATAGATAGATAGATAGATAGATAGATAGATAGATAGATAGATAGATAGATAGATAGATAGATAGATAGATAGATAGATAGATAGATAGATTCACAGTCAGATCCATTTCTTATCTCAATTTCGTTCTCATTCGCTTGTTTTCTTTTTCTCAATATTAATATTTCTCTCCTCTGTCCATCGCTTGCTTCCTACTGCGTTTCTGTTATTATTCGCCATATAAGGAGAAAAATATGGACATTTGTATGCTGCGTTATACACTTATTACGTACACAGGAACACACTTTGCGATATTTATTAAGATCCATCTCTCTGTCTACGAAACCTGGTAATTGAAAACTAGACATCTGATTTATATTTCCAGCAACATAAATTTACGAGCTGAAACGTCTAGACCAGTGGTTCCCAACCTTTTTACATCTAAGGACCACTTTTCCAACTACATATAATTTGCGGACCACCAAGCTTATATGTAAAATCGGAATGCCATAAACAGTTAACTGTTTTTATTCAATAGATGAATAGGCCTATATTCAATAACACAAGTTGTTAATTATTTTCCAGATGACAAGGAAATTGTAAGGTATTAGTAATGAAAAATAAATTTTACATACAATTTATTTGTTACATATATACCGGTGACATACATATTGGTTAAATACTATATATGCATGCAATTTAATGATTAAAACTATTTAATGGGAGCCTTGTGCTTGCATTTCGCTCATTATATTATCAGTTTTAGGCTACAGACCTTACGTGAGCTCACTACAGACCTTACGTATGTCCATTAGTTTATTTCTATATTCCCACATTCGTTAATGGATTTGGTTTTTAAAGATTATCTTCATTGCACACGGACAACTCCATCAGTGCTCCGATCTCCTCCCGTAGATCACACAAGGAGGCCCTCAGCACAGTGCACGAACTCCGTAGCACCAGCGAGAACCCCAATGTGTGTATATAGGAATCACATTCTATAAATATATTTGGTGGGTAGGTTTCTAATTTTTAAATTTTGCCAGGGCAGCGGCCTTATGGTCTACTCTTTACGATTTCCAATTGCTTTGGGATTTTTAAAGTGTGCAACTTGCACACGAGACAGCCTATTTTTTCACCCTCATCCGAGAAGGCTAGGTATCTGATCTCACTACCCATGAGACCAGGGTGGAGTATGACATCATTAGGACCACTGGTTTTGAAAAAATAACATTTCCATAAATTATAATACCTCTACTGGAATCGAACGTGGCACCTCTAGAATTCAAGGCGTACGCCAAACTTCTTAGCCACTGCAACAACATTTCGTTACTTAAACTAAGGTTATGCTGTATTATTCACATTCATCTACGATCTACTACACAGAATGTTTGGGTCGTTGTGATATTTAGTCTGTACTTGCGAAAATGACCGGGTCTTTACTGATCCTATCTTCCATAGCTCCATGAAGAGTTGAGAGAGAGATTAGCAAAATGATGCAATATTTTAGAGTACCCAGTTGGTCGTGTGTCATGTAACGGTTCACTGTCTCAGCGACGCAATGACTTCGTTCGGATGGTTCCTGGTTCGAATTCCCGGGTTGTCTATTACTTATGTTACCTTTCTGTTGCCTAGTGTACTCCTTCATGTTGTTCTGTCTTAAGAGTGCCTACAGTTTACCGATTTTCGTTAAAGAAGTACTGACATCACGTCTCCCCACTACACTTAACAGTATCAATCAAAGAGGAGACAAAAGTGAACTAAACATGTGTATGTATGTGTCGTGGAACATTCTAAATCCACATAAATAAATCATAATTAAATGTAAAGCCAAACGGATAGATAATTACATAGGAAGAAGACTGGTATAGGACTGTGCTTTCCTAAGGCGTACACTGCATTGCATTGAGACATGAATGTCGAAACGCGTTCTGCATATTAATTTGCTACGCTATGGCTTGAAATCAAACTGACAGTCTAGGCTAAAAATAAACTATGCATTTCTTGGAACACACGAACGAATGCGTATGACCGGCCAGATTTTTTTAATAAACAGTGGAAAAGTTAAATATTAACATGAGTTTAGGTTGAAATCATGTCTCTCCACTGACAGAGTAGACCATTTAAACTTATATAGTTAGATGCAGTAGAATTTGCTGATAACGAATATAGTAAGTGTTGCACCATTAGTTAAAGAATAAACAACTTATAGCCAAAATAAAGTAGTGGTGTCGTATTGACAACACTTGGTCATGGTTGCTCCATTTGGCATGGTAGATAAGACTTTTAAAATGAATGGAGGCCACACTGTTAGAATCGATTTGATTGGTTACCATTTTATGAAAGACTAACTACGATTAGTCGAGAAAAAGTACTAGTGGGTTGCTAATAGAGACACGATAGGAAAGCTGCTTTTAATTTCAAATACTTTGTAAACATAGGGCCTTATTAGTTAGAACTCCCGATATTGGCAAAAAGAGCGTCAGTTCACTGCCACATTCAAATATTTCTTCATTGGAGAAACTTATGCGTTGAAAGCCAGTGCAATTATTCTTTGAAAGCCTGGAACGACAGCAGATCGAGAGTGTGCCATATTGGTCTTGCTATTCAACGTAATTTGTTCTCAGATTTCTTAATTGTGGTAAGCTGCAGATTTTGAATATATATATTTATGAAAATTGAATGTACATTGATGATTTGTGTCTTTGTGTGTGTGGTTCAGTAGCGAAAAGCCTAGAAAATTGCTCCAACCTGCACAGAACTTATAGCAGAGGAAGTTAAATGCCTAGGCTTATACATGGAAATGCAAGGTAGTGTGATACCTGTATTATTGTATGGAAGAACATAATACTGGAAGTGCAGAGGCGTTGTACACATTAGGGACAGGAAAACTGGTGAAAGCTGTGTCATGAGAAGATATTTGTGGGCCTACCGCGCTGAACATTGTCTGTCCTGTATTGTCGTAAAATATGGAAATATAACCTAGCTTAGTTCTGAAGGGGCATGACCACCTTATTGTTTCAGGGACAGTGGTCCTCAAACTGTTAGAGCAGCACCTGGTCAGATTATCGTACAATCCGGAGGCAGAGAATATATGCCTGGGACAAGAGAACGACCAGAGTGATGAAATCCAGAGTATGCTGACCTTACGAGCATAGGAGTCTGTTCCTGTCAGCCATCTCAAAGTTAAGAGGTGTAAACAGTGACGCTCAGTCTTATGACCCCTCTTAGAATTGAAAATCAAAGAACATAAAGCCAGAGAGACACGACAGTGTTTCCTTGATAGGAAAGTGAAAGTGTAGACCTTATTTCCATCAAAGACAGACTAGAAATGTGATGAGGAGCAACAACCACATAGCTTGAACATCCAGTATTTCCGCAAAGACTACAACACACACAGCGATTACATGACACAGTTGTTAATTTTAACATACCCTTTGTATAATGTGTAAATATTTCATATAATTATAGTGATTGGGATTCCTGATTCCTTTGACATTGGATCAGGATATCTTTTTATAAATACATAATACATAAATTTGAAAAGTTAACACTCGACTTACTTAAGGTCCCTCTTAAAGTTGTTGAGGTTTGTGAGAGGTTTGGTGTTATAAGTGTTGTGGGTCTTACCATAGGTGTTTAGCTGGCTGTTAATTATTGTGTACTCTCATTACATCACTATCATACCCTAGACATAACACGCAGTCATTATACAAATCCAGAATAAGTCTGACTGAGGTTGACATATGTGGTAGCAAAGAAGGCTATGTAATAAATCACAATATTAAATAGATACATAGACCTTCACAGCTGATCTCAGTCAGTACACTAAGTCCCCTATAAAGATATATATTATCCCCATTCACCACAGTATGTTTTTAATGTTTATGTTTTCACGTGTATGTAGGGTAGAAGTAGCATGCGCAGCAATTTCCTTATGTGTGTAGACATGTCATGTGTCTCTGAAGGTGATAGAAAATGTGTATGCTGCTGCGTGAAGCTAAAGCTGCTGGCATTTGTTATATTGTTGTATGCGGTATGGCATACTTGTTCTGACATTTGTTACATTGTTATATGCGGTAAGGCATAACTGTTTTGACATTTCTTATAATGTTGTATTCATTATGGCATAAGTGTTCTGACATTTCTTATATTGTTGAATGCGGTATTGTATATGTGTTCTGACATTTCTGATATTGTTGTATGCGATATGGCATAAGTGTTTTGACATTTCTAATATAGTTGTATTAGTTGTCATATTTATTTTTGACAGCCATAGATTAGGTGATGCGCCAGACAACAGAGGGCAGTCCAAAAGGAATTAGATGAACAACATTTTCTACACTGGAAGACCTGGAATATGCAGATGACATTGCACTACTCGGGCATTCACATCAACACATTCAAGACAAAACCGACAGACTGAATAAGTATGGCCAGCAGGTTGGCCTGAACATCAATCTGAAGAAGACAGAGGTCATGACACTAAATGTGGGCAATCCTGAGCCAATAACAGTAAGGAACCAGAAGTTAGAACAGACAGACACATTTACTTACCTAAGATGCATAGTAACACCTGACGGCGGAACAAGCAAGGACATTAACAACAGAATGAATAAAGTGAGAACAGCCTTTGCTATTCTCAACAACATTTGGAAGTCTTCCCAGTACAGCACAAACACCAAATTAAGACTGTATGAGAGCTGTGTACTTTTTGTGCTTCTCTATGGTGCGGAATGTTGGAGAGTAACAGAGAAGGAAATATCGAAACTGTCCTCCTTCCACACAATCTGCCTAAGGAAAATTCTTCGAATCTTTTGGCCAAACACCATCAGCAACCAAGAACTACTTATTCGGAGTAACCAAGAGGACATGCACACCATCATAACTGGCAGACGCTGGAATTGGGTTGGCCACGTCCTCAGAAGGGACCCTGATACCATCACAAGAACAGCTATGCTATGGACCCCCGAGGGAAAGCGAAAGAGAGGCCGACCAAAAACAACTTGGCGGAGAACTGTGGAAGCCGAGATGCAAAGAATGAACCAGAGTTGGGGCACTGTACGAAGGATGGCCGCCGACCGAGCAAGGTGGAATCAATTTGTTGCTGCCCTACAGGACGCCACCAGGCGTGATGGCCGCTGACTGCTTTGACGGTTTGCGGTTATGAATTAAAGAAGAAGAAGAAGTTGTCATATATTTGCCATGTTATATAGTTGTCATAGTTGTATGACATCAGTCGTCTGACATTTCTTATATTATTGAATGTGGTATGGCATAAGTGTTCTGACATTTCTTATATTATTGCATGCGGAATGGCATAAGTGTTCTGACATTTGTTATATTCTTGAATGCGGTATGGCATAAGTGTTCTGGAATTTGTTATATAGTTGTATGCGGTATGGCATAAGTGTTATGATATTTGTTATATTATTGTATGCGGTAACACATAAGTGTTCTGGAATTTGTTATAATAATTCTCGCCGTTTGTACGCCGGCCACATCTAAGGGATGCAACAGTGGTTGAAATTTAGACACCAATTGTATTGTTTCCCTTATATGTACTCTCCCGAAAATAGTAACACTCAACGAAGAAAAGTCGGTGAATTGTGCAACACAAAGTGACAGTGATATATAAATAAAATGTAAGTTTTTGATTGAAACTCAGTTTCATTCCGGAAACCGATTTAACTCATCATTTTGTTAAAAATAAACTTAAAATGTAAGATTTTGATTGTTTCTTCAAGACACAATTTTAATTTAAAGTATTGCAGACTTACTATTATGGATCAAATGTTAAGATGGCTGCAAAACGAGTTGCAGATGCTATGAGTATTATTGTTCTGACATTTGTCTACTGTTCGTGGTGTTGTGATAAAGTTAATTACATCATAATAATGTTACAAAGCATTATTAAGTTTAGTTAATGATGTATTTAACTCTGTTTCTTTTTGACATTGTAAGTCCGTGCATTCATTGCAGCTCAATGTATACACATTGAGGTCGGAATGGCTAAGAGGTATGGCGTCTGCCTCGAATTCCAAAGGTATTGGGTTCGATTCCCAGTACAGGTGATATAATTTATAGAATTGGTTTTCAGAACCAATGGTAATAATGATTTCTTACTCACCCCTCCCCCCCCCACCCCCTCCCCCAGTCTCCTGGGTAGTGAGATCGGATGCTTAGCCTTTACGGATAAGGGCGAAAAAATCTCACGGCAGTTGGAAATCGTAAAGTATAGGCCGTGATGTCACTGTCCTGGCGAAGTTTAAAACTTAGAAACTTAACCAGCACAAAAATATTTATAGAATATGAGATTCTCATATACACACATTAGGATTCTCGCAAGTGCTACGGAATTCGTGCACTGTGCTGAGATCCTACTTGTGTGATCTAAGGGAGTAGATCGCAGTACTGATAGAGTTGTCCATGTGTAATCAAAATAGAAATTAAAATCAAACCAAACCACACCTACCTATACACATATCAGTGGTCTTTTTAATATATGTGTATCAGTCTGTTTTAATTTTCTTTTCAGCATTTGCATTCTTGACTGTATTCTACATAACTGTTTCTCATGTATACATTCTAACATATTTGTAGAAGTAATATGTACCTATACATAGGGTGTGAGTAGGTGTATGTGTATATTAAATATAAATATATATATGCATACATGTCTGTGAGTTAGTCTATTTGCGGGTCTTTTCGTGTATATATATATATATATATATATATATATATATATATATATATATATATATATATATATATATATATATATATATATATATACTTGTATATATATGCCTGTCTGTTTGATGGAATATATGTTAATATGTATCTGTACATAAATGGTTTTTTTTAATGGAAGCGATTTATCATGTGTCTATGCATCTTCCATGGTCATGGGAGCAGAATTATATATATTCATACCCCTCCACTCCCAAAGGAGCATAGGCCTTCAACAAACACCTGCCAAGTCCTCCTGTCACGTGCCATCATCCAAGTTCTTTCCACGTTTTCCTCATCATTTTCACCTCTGTTTCCAGCTCTTCTCCGTGTGCTTCTTGGTCTACCTCTGCCTCTCTTGCCCTGGGGTTGCAGAACAATGACTGCCTTGTAATGCTATCAACAGGTTTCCTCAGTGTGTGTCTTATCCATCGCCATCGTCTTCTTCTCATCTCTTGTTCCACTGGCACTTGTCTAGTTCTTGTCATCAGTTCCACATTGGTAACCTTGTCATACCATTTTAATCCCTCTATTCTACGCAAGCACCCATTTATGAAAGTATGTAGCTTATTGGTTGTTGTCTTTGTTGTTCTCCATGTCTCAGAGCCATACAATAGGACTGACTTCACATTTGAGTTGAAGATTCTTATTTTCGTGTTGGATCCAATTTCTCTTGATGTCCATATATTTCCCAATGCAATAAAAGCTCCTCTTGCTTTTTGTATTCTTATTTTGATATCACTGTCTGTCCCTCCAACTTTGTCTATATTGCTGCCAAGATATGTGTACGATTCTACATCTTGTATTGGTGTTTCTTCAAGTTCAACCCTGTTATCATTAACTGCATTTATTCTCATTATTTTTGTCTTTTCCTTGTGTATTTTCAGACCCAATTGCTGTGACCTCTCATCGAGTATTTTTAATTTGTCCTGCATCTAATTACGGTTATGGGACAGAAGAGCCAAGTCATCAGCAAAATCCAGATAATCCAACTGATTAGTCAGAGTCCACTGGATTCCATTTCTGTTGTGTGTTGTCGATGTTCTCATAACCCAGTCTATTGCTAGCAAGAAAAGAAATGGAGACAAGAGGCATCCCTGTCGCACTCCTGTTCTAATCCCAAACAGTTCTGTAAGCTGTCTTTCATGAAGAACTCTGCATGTCATGTCTTCATATGTTTTCTTTATTAAATTAATGATCTTCAGGGGAAATCCATAATGCCTCATCAATTTCCAAAGTGATTCTCTGTCTACACTGTCAAATGCCTTTTCGTAGTCCACAAATCCGATGTATTGTGGTGAATTCCATTCCAGACTTTGTTCAACTATATATATAAATATTTATTTGTTTATTTATTTATGTATTTATGTATGCAGATGTTCATGCGCGTAAGTGTGTACATATAAATTTATGCATGTATTTGTCTACTGTGAGGATGTATGTACGCACGGATGTACATATGTCTGCAAGATGAATTATGAAAATACTTATACATGCGAATGTAAGTTTCTATTTCGCGTGTGGTGGTATTTCCAAGTATACTAGTAAACACGACTATAAGGAACAATGTCATATAATAACCAGATTAAAAAAAAAATTGCCTGTCACTGTGTACACACACACACACACACACACACACACACACACACACACACACACATACACACATACACACACATACACACACACACCATATATATATATATATATATATATATATATATATATATATATATATATATATATATATATATATATATATATATATATATATATATGTTTCTTTGTTGTATGTGTATACGCACGTATACACCAGGACATCCCTGTTTTTCCAACTTGCTAATGCATGAACGCTCAATAAACCTTTTCAGACTGCCCACTTTCTGAAATTTAACTGTTCGATTTTCTGTGTTTGCAAAGGGAGCCGTTGTTTTTTCTCGGATTTTAAACTTGGCACACGCTCCCTCGGGTACATACACAAGACAGAATTGGTTCAATGAAATTGAGAACAGTAACATTAAACAATCAAACCGAAACCTTAGCGCGCTTATTTTAGCAACGTTTCTTTAATACGTGCTTTTGGAGAATTAAGAGAATAAAAAAGTACTAGCCATGAAGCGAAGGACAGCCTTTTTTGTCCTCAATTGTTTGACAGTTTATTTTGTTATCTGTATTTTATTTCTCTCCTGCTTTAGAGCTTGCATCTCGCGACAAAGAGAATTGTTTGAAAACAAATCGTGTTACGCTGTAGTCTAGAAAAGGTAGTCACATATCAGATATTGGCGTAGAGGAGCGAAGTGTTAGGGACTTCACTATACTATGTCCAGCTTTATGAGACATCGTAACTACTTCCCTTCCTACCTTCGTTTGCTTTTCACAACATTAAGAGCAGAGTCAGGTACCCATGTACAAATGTGTAGACTCTCTCTGTTCTACGCAAACATCCATTTATGAATTATCTACGCTTTTTTGGTTGTTGTTTTTGTTGTTATCCATGTTTCATAGTCATACACTATGAATGCCATGACATTTGAGTTGAAGATTCAGACGTGAATGTTTTAAAGGTGCAGTAGTTGTAGAAGTATCTTTTCTCTTTGTCGTCCTCAATCTGTCTTTTATTGAGTGTATCAGTAATCACAGTGTACTCTTTCTACTATTCGCTACAAATATGCCAAATTAAAGTGCGCCTATCAAAGGAATGATATTCAACAGGAAGCGCACTTTTTTTTCTTCGCTCTTAGTATATTTTCATTTAGTTGTCCAATGAATTTATTTAGCTGTTTAATGTAGCGCAGGGACTAGTGCACTGGCTTCCTATCTCGGTGGTCCATTGTTCGATCCCCAGTTGAGGTGGGATTTTTTAGACCGCAGACGGCTCCGAGAGCGACCTAACCTCATGAATTGGGTAACAGAGCAACTCTGGAAGGTTAAGGCATCCGGCGTGATGCTGACCACATCACCCCAAGTGTTTATTACAAATAAGGGAGGGAAACCTGAGGCCTGTAAACAGTAAATTAATATGAAACAAATATAAAGGTATGTTATCAGGCACTCGCAGGAAATAAAGAAGTAGAACACCAGACAACAGAAAAACAACAGACATGAGTGGCTTACCCAGGATTTGAACACTGGACCTTCCGTGCGACAACCCCGCCCAGCCATGCAAGCGAATCACACCATCCGCCCTGCCATCTACGCATCATCAAAAAATGATGTTTCAACGGCAGGCCAACAGTGCGAACCACAACACACGACACCAGAAGTCCCCCATGGGCAGCTCAGCCCACCAATGACGCAATCACTTCTGTTGTATTTCTATCAAGCAGTATAGGCCGAATCCAACAAGACCCTTAGGACCTTAATACTGTGTCCAGTAAATGATAGTAGACTAGAACAGTGAGAACAGGATAGTGGGTAGGTTTGGTATTGTACAAACATTTATTACAAATAAGGGAGGGAAACCTGAGGCCTGTAAACAGTAAATTAATATGAAACAAATATAAAGGTATGTTATCAGGCACTCGCAGGAAATAAAGAAGTAGAACACCAGACAACAGAAAAACAACAGACATGAGTGGCTTACCCAGGATTTGAACACTGGACCTTCCGTGCGACAACCCCGCCCAGCCCGATTGCGTCATTGGTGGGCTGAGCTGCCCATGGGGGACTTCTGGTGTCGTGTGTTGTGGTTCGCACTGTTGGCCTGCCGTTGAAACATCATTTTTTGATGATGCGTAGATGGCAGGGCGGATGGTGTGATTCGCTTGCATGGCTGGGCGGGGTTGTCGCACGGAAGGTCCAGTGTTCAAATCCTGGGTAAGCCACTCATGTCTGTTGTTTTTCTGTTGTCTGGTGTTCTACTTCTTTATTTCCTGCGAGTGCCTGATAACATACCTTTATATTTGTTTCATATTAATTTACTGTTTACAGGCCTCAGGTTTCCCTCCCTTATTTGTAATAAATGTTTGTACAATACCAAACCTACCCACTATCCTGTTCTCACTGTTCTAGTCTACTATCATTTACTGGACACAGTATTAAGGTCCTAAAGGTCTTGTTGGATTCGGCCTATACTGCTTGATAGAAATACAACAGAAGTGATTGCGTCATTGGTGGGCTGAGCTGCCCATGGGGGACTTCTGGTGTCGTGTGTTGTGGTTCGCACTGTTGGCCTGCCGTTGAAACATCATTTTTTGATGATGCGTAGATGGCAGGGCGGATGGTGTGATTCGCTTGCATGGCTGGGCGGGGTTGTCGCACGGAAGGTCCAGTGTTCAAATCCTGGGTAAGCCACTCATGTCTGTTGTTTTTCTGTTGTCTGGTGTTCTACTTCTTTATTTCCTGCGAGTGCCTGATAACATACCTTTATATTTGTTTCATATTAATTTACTGTTTACAGGCCTCAGGTTTCCCTCCCTTATTTGTAATAAATGTTTGTACAATACCAAACCTACCCACTATCCTGTTCTCACTGTTCTAGTCTACTATCATTTACTGGACACAGTATTAAGGTCCTAAGGGTCTTGTTGGATTCGGCCTATACTGCTTGATAGAAATACAACAGAAGTGATTGCGTCATTGGTGGGCTGAGCTGCCCATGGGGGACTTCTGGTGTCGTGTGTTGTGGTTCGCACTGTTGGCCTGCCGTTGAAACATCATTTTTTGATGATGCGTAGATGGCAGGGCGGATGGTGTGATTCGCTTGCATGGCTGGGCGGGGTTGTCGCACGGAAGGTCCAGTGTTCAAATCCTGGGTAAGCCACTCATGTCTGTTGTTTTTCTGTTGTCTGGTGTTCTACTTCTTTATTTCCTGCGAGTGCCTGATAACATACCTTTATATTTGTTTCACCCCAAGTGTGCCGATTGTCATGAAAATATGTGCATAACACCAAATTCCCAATATGCCTCAATGAGCGTGTAACGGGATCCTTTACATTACATTTTTAAAATGTATTTTAAATCTTTAGAACTATACTTCTGTGATAGTTTTGTTGTTTATTCTGTATTTCATGACTCGCTCCAATATAAAAGGCACCATATAATCTTTTCAACTACTGCAATACCTGAGAAAGAAAAAACAAATCTGGCAAGATAAAGAAGCATCAAGGATGAAAATCTAAGTATTCCATCTGCAGAGACAGAAATGCAAGAAAGATGTATGCAGCCCCATTTTGGAATCCACAACAAGAAAAGCATAACGGATAACTAATTGTTTTAGAATGCTGAGATATACCAGAAGGTCAAACTTCTCTATATCCCAAAAAGAAATGGAACTGCAATTGCAGCTATAAAAATGTGGAGACAGAAAGAATTAACAACATCTCTAGAGAATTAACAACATATCTAGAGAATTAACAACATCTCTAAAGAATTAAAAACATCTCTAGAGAATTAACAACATCTCTAAAGAATTAAAAACATCTCTAGAGAATTAACAACATCTCTAGAGAATTAATAACATCTCTAGAGAATTAACAACATCTCTAGAGAATTAATTAAACCAGGTGAAAATACAGCAACAGATACAGTAATGTCTTAGCAGCAGGTTCGACAAAATGGACATATGCTCGCAGCATCATTGTCCAGAAGGAAGGATATCCGCAGGTGTGCCAAATCTAAACTATATAAATATGTGTCTAATATGCCAGTCGAACTCACGACACTTCTCAAATTATAACAACCTTAAATGGAAGCGATCATTGCAAAAGAACAAGCTTGAGTTTGACGCTGTTGTATCAACACACACAAAAATGTCTCACTCCCACACACACACACCCACGCATCATGTAAGTAAATTGTTATGTTAACAACCGCTCAAAGAGCTTGATGTAGGCTTGATGTAGACCGAAAAGGAACATGTGATGCTGATAAGGGCAAACAACTGAGTAAAAAATATGAAGTAAGTATATGTATATACTGTATATACATATTGGGGGTTCCATATCAGGGGAATAAAAAAATGATCACTATTCAGTGCCGCTTTGTCTTGATGAAGCGACCTTAACATCCACTTGTATCACCAAGATTAAAAAAAAGGCAATACACTGTAATATAGTACTTTTTTATAATTAATTTTCATTTTATTTATGTCCCCTTACCTGCCTGAAGTACCTGCTTCTTCTAGTACTTGCCGGAAGAGTGAATCTAGATCGGAAGTTCATTGTTCTATGATGTGACAATTTAAAAAAAAATATGTTCTGAGCATGTCACATCTCTGAAGCGCTTTCTCCAACAATAAAGAAATCAGAGTTTCCAACAGCAGACTGCTTCTAACACGAGGGTTCCATTATCTGAAAATGAAAAACGGTACAACCTTTTCAGTGCTAGTGCGTTATGAAATTGACAAATGATTAAATGCTTAAAATGATAACTTAAAAGAACAAAACAGAAAAAAAAGAAATGGCAAGAAGTAACATTTAAGTGTACTTCTGCTTTAAAAACGAAAGAGAAGAACAAGAAATACACCAGTCAAACAGCTGCCATTTCGGCATCGAAGGTCGGCTGCAGCAGACCTCCAGTATGTTTTGTCTCTTGTTTAGACAGTAAAAAGGTAATCCCATAGCATATACTGCCTTAGGGGATTGAGATCCAGTATCGAGAGGTGCAATCACCAGTTTCCTTTCTCGCTGTCTTTTCTTTATGTAACTCAAGTGCAAAGTCATATACCCATTTACAGCTGGGTAGACTAATGCGTGTCAATACCGTGAATCGAACCTGGCGCCTTTGCCACGAGAGATCAGCGCTTAGACAGTACATTGTAAAAAGTTCGTTCTTGTCCATCTCTTGATTGGAAATTCCCATTTAAAGAGTAGTCTTTCTCTTGCTGGTTTACCTTCATCTTTCATATTTATCTTCATAAATGGTTTTCAAGAAGAGCCTACAGGAACGACTAACATTGGATACCACTTCTAGAAATTATGGAATTTAAAAAACATTCACAGTCGGAAATGTCAAAGCTATGAAAAGAATAAAAGACGGATTTTTTTTTTTTAAATTATCAAAATTAGCTATGAAAATAAAAATCTAGAGACAGCGAGCCAGTTAAAATGCCCGTGGCCTATTGTAATAAAAGTAGAACTTAGCAGAGGCAACACGATTTTAGAGTTTGGTAGTGAGCCACGGCTGTTGAGAAAATACATTAGCAAATCATTTGTGACGCCGGAGATATGGTTTCACTAAGGCATGTTCAGATTAGAAAAGTGCATCTATTATAGGAAATGAAGAATGTTTGATAAGAACTAACGAAGCAATATTATTACAAAAAATGAACTCAAGATAATCGACCTTCATTAAAAATAAATATAAAGAAATGACGAAAACGATAAAGGGCAGGGAAAGTGGAGAAACATAGAAAGAACAGACAATGGGACCTTGATAATAAGCATGGGACGAAGTCAACAACATAATTAGAGGAGAGCATGGAGAATCATAGTCTGTGGCACAACACTTGACAATGACACTAGGGAGTCATGATACAAGCTGGTGACGTTTCCTGTTATTTACGAACATGATAGTAACAATAGCAATTTTTCTGGGGCCACCAATAGATACAGTTGATACCTAGCAGAAACTATAGTCTCTTCTGTTGCAAAGCGTGTTTTCAATGCGCGAATTTGTTTATACGCGGTAAATAAATAGGGGAATAAAATCACTAGAACGTGAGATCGTGTTAGTTCATGTGCAATTTTTCAGGAGGTGATTATGCTTTGCCAGATAAGGCGAAAAAAAAAAAAAAAAACAACCGGATGAACGTAGAGGAATACACAGACCATACACACATCTCGAATGTGTATCACGCTGTTATCCCGAGTTGGTGTACTGTTCTTGATAACAGTATTTAATGCAGCATCAAAAAACATTAGGAAGCTTCCTGGTTATAAGAATCCAAGTAATGAACGAAATATGAAAGCCGTAAGTATTGAGGAGAAGCTTGAAATATTACAAAGTTTTGAAAGAAACGAGAGACGACGTGATATCGCGAAAGAAACAGGACTAAAGGAATCCACATTGCGCACCATCAGAGACAACGTTGCGAAAATAAAAGAAACATTTTTAGCAAGAACAATTATGAGTCCTGCTAAGTTTATTAGAACAAGGCCTAAATAAATGAGAAGGCTGTTGAATGTGTGGATCGAAGACCAACCGAAAAGCCATCGGGAGCAAGCTTTCTCACAGTTAAAGAGAAAGCATTAGTTATATGTGAAGGCCTTAAAGACAAAATCTCAAAATCCTGCTGTAACTGTCTTTTTTTTTCTTGTTGAGGTGATCACTGGCCCAAGACAGTATACATGTTGTTAGATGTGTAGTGCGAGCGTATGATGAATTGAGTGTGGGTGCGAATGAAGACGCGAATGTGTTTAGGCTCGTATAGATGTAGATCCTGCAACCCATACTCTCACATGCAGTAATCAAGGATGCTTTGACACTGCAGGCATGTTTCAAGACATTTATTGACGGGAACACACATAGTATCAACAGGAACAGTCAGTGTAACAAGGTCATGCTGACCTGACATCGATAGGTATACATTTGGCATTCAAAAAGGTAAACATCAGAATAGACGTGCATGGTCAATAGCAAAGTTCTTCAATAATGACAGTTCGTAGCGTCGCCCTTGGCGTCTCTGACTAAACGCGTCAGATGCCTTAGTTACTTTGACACACAGGTGCAACTTGGCACTCCCCGCCAATTGCACATATCAGGCTGTAGTATAATAGCCGAAAGCACAGGCCTCGTTCTGACGTCGGCCGTGTACTTCTGTTAAATAGGTTATCATCAACCCTGCAGTAATACTTATGGTAGATAGAAGTTCCGCCAATCTGCGGCTCCCACAATATATCTTCGTCACTGGATTTCTGGACAATATAAGACTAACAGTCTTGGATGGCTACCTCGAGCACAAATATATAAGTTCTGAAATGGCGGATCAGTGAGCTGCTGTTCACCCTAGGTAATCCTTTACATGTTCTGCCACCGAAAAGCGTAATAATGCATAAAGGTCGGTATTACCTGGCAAATGAATCCTCAGAACATCACAAGGAATTCTGTCGTCATCCCGACGCACAGAGATTCACTGGGGAAAACTGCCATAGCAGTTACTTCGAAGATTCTCCCCGAAAAACAATGGACTCTTGGTCCCTTCAGAAAAACAGGACCTCCCGGCTTCCCGGAAGTATATCTCACTCCCGCTTAAAAAACCTTCCCATAGGCCTACGCCGAACTGTCAACCTCTGACCCTAAAGGTCAAACACAATGAATGAATAAACAAGGGAAGACAACCCCTAATCAACCTGACATCGCAGGTAAAGACACAATTATACTTATGATACAAACATAAGCAAATAACTTGACAGATGACTCCGTCGAAAATGACAGCAACATTACTACCACCCCCCTGTAAAAAAAAAATGCAATTTTTTTTTTTTAATATGTTCATGAGCAAGATAGCACCAGTATCACTTCTGTGCTCATGCAAACAATGAACCTAATATCAGGTACAATAGAAGAGGGTACAAATCATCTCCCAACATAGGAGAAAATATTTCCTTTAAGCCAAACAAACTAAGGGATACCATTCAAGAAACCTAAGTTGCTGGCAATACCAATCATATATCAAACATTACTAAATAATATAATCATAGCAATATACAAATGTCAATGCTATTTTAGCAACATATCACTGATGGATGGACAAAATGAAATTTGTTAAATTATCTAAACATCATCCAAATACATTTGTATTACAACATATTATGATATTAAGGACAGACCTAAGTCTGAAAATATATCAGGAAAAACTAGGACACAAGATTTAACTGGAATCATGTGGGCATCTAGACAATATGTCCGCCATCACATTATCCGAACCACGGATAGCTCGCACCGTGAAATGGAAAGGCTGAAGAGCAATAGCATAACGAGTAGATCTCGAGCTCTTCAAATCCTTACTTTGCATAGCCGTAAGAGCTTTTTGGTCGGTTTCCATAAAGAAATGCGCGCCCAGAAGGAACCTTTGTAGCTTAAGAATGGACCAAACCATAGCCAACAATTCACGGTCCAAAACCGAGTAATTCCTTTCTGCCGCATTCAGCTTCCTAGAAATATACATTACAGGATGCAGAGTTCCTGAATATTCCTGCATTAGTGCCGCTCCAATGCCAGTGGAAGAGGCATCACTACGAAGGACAAAAGTCTTATCAATCGTCGGTAGTCTTAAGATAGGATGAGATGAGAACAAATTCTTAACCTGATCCAATGAAGATTGGCATTCTTGGGACCAACGCACCATATTAGGAGAACCTTTTTTCAATAACGTTGAAAGTGGTGCCATAATGGAGGACAGATTCTCAATGAATCTTCCATAGAATTGTATCAATCCCAAGAGACTACGCACTTGCTTTTTTGTCTTCGGAACCGAGATATTTAATATCTTTGAAATGTTTTGGTCCTCTGTCTTCAACAGACCATGACCAACTCGATGACCTAGGAAGGAAATTTCACTAAACCCAACAAAAGCTTTAGAGGGTTTAGCAGTCAAACTATGCTCACGTAGAGTAGATAGCAATTCCTTTAGACCCACATAGTGTTCTTCCCAAGTATCGCTGAAAAGACAGATGTCGTCTAAATATGCAATGACATCTGCACGATCTGATAGAATTCGTCGCATCATGCGCACGAAAGTCGCTGGGGCGTTCATAAGCCCGAAAGGCATAAAATTCCATTGAAACAGACCCCTAGGTGTCGAAAAAGCAGTGAGAGGTTTGGCGTGTTCCGTCAGTGGGACTTGCCAATAACCTTTCGACAAGTCTAGTTTAGTAAAGAATTTAGCTTTAGAAAGTCTAATAAGTAGATCATCTAATAACGGCATAGGTTCAGCATCGAACTTCGTAACTTGATTTAATTTGCGATAATCAACGCAAAGACGTATGTTATTGTCTTTCTTTCGAACAATAACTATCGACGAAGAATAAGCTGAAGTGGATGGTTCAATTATTTGTAGTTGAATCATTTCATCCAATTCTTTCTCGACTTGTGCTTGAAAATGAATAGGTATTGGGTATGGTCTTACTCTGATCGGATTACGATCAGTAAGTATGATGTCATGTTCTATGACATCTGTGTGTCCAGGAATGTCGGTAAGGACATCCTGATATGATTGTAACGTAGAGGATACTTGACGCTGTTCCTCAAAAGACAAGTTGGAAGAGACTGTAACGTCTCTCCACGATTCCGTTGAAGTAAGTGGAATCGCAGGAAGAGGTAAGTTCACGTCAGAAAAAATAGTTTCCTCATCCTGTATAACGGACAGGGATGAGATGTGACCATGTTGAACTGGAGAGTCGTCCGTCGCCTGGAAAATAGGCTGTAAATAGTCTGGACGTTCAATAAACTCTGTTAGCATATTTATATGGAAGGTTTTATGCCTTCCATCCACATCGACAATATAGTCGACATCAGAAATTTTCGAGACTATAGTGTATGGACCCTTCCAAGAAATGAGAAGTCTATTCTCTCTTGAGGGCAGTAAGACATATGCTTTGTCTCCAGGACAAAGTTGACGTAGGCGTCTTTTCTTATTAGCAAATCGCCTAGCTTTTTCTTTCGCAAATTCGGAAGATGAAGTTGCTAACCTGCACGATTCGATAATCTTTTCTCTAAGAGCTATAACATATTCATATGACGATTGTGTATCATCGTCAATATTATCGGAAGTTATCAAATCGTGTAACAAGGACATTGGCCCGCGCGGTTGCGCGCCAAAGACAAGTTCGAAAGGAGAAAACCCTGTATGCTCGTTGGGAACCTCTCTATAGGCAAAGAGGACTGCAGGTAAAACCCTGTCCCAATCTTCAGGATGATCCTCCGTTATCTTGCCAAGTAAGTTCTTTAGTGTCCTGTTAAGACGTTCTACCAATCCATTGGACATTGGATGATAAATACTACTGAGAGACCTTTTAATGTCTAGCGTAGCCATTACCTGAGACATAACGTCCGAAATTAACTGAGTGCCGTGATCCGACAGTATTTCTCCGGGGAATCCCAGACGAGAAAATACGAGCCAAAGAGCATCAGCGATATCGACAGTTGATATGCTCTTCAGAGGAATAGCCTCTGGCCAACGCGTGCACATGTCCACGCAAGTGAGGATAAATTGGTGTCCTCTGGCTGACTTAATTTTGAACGGACCAATGATGTCTATAGCCATTTTCTGAAACGGCCGAATCGGAATATCTGCAGCCTGAATAGGAGCAGCATGTCTCGGACCCCTAGACTTGACCTCTTGACAAATTTTGCAAGATCGGCAATAAATTCGGATGTCTTTATTCACGAATGGCCAAAAGAATGACGCAAGGACTCTAGTTTTAGTTCTGGAAAAACCCATGTGTCCCGCACACTGAGAATCGTGTGCATGCCGAAGAATTAAGGCTCTCATACACTTAGGCACAAGAATTTGCGAATGCATAGACTTGTCCGAGTGTTGTACCATTCGTACCAATATACCATTCTTCATAGTAATATACGATTTGTGATTCGTATTTTGATTGGGATCCCCTTTCTTTGCAAGAAGGAAGTATTTCTTCAAAGAAGGATCCTCTTCTTGACGTTTAACAAACGAGTCATGGGAAATCACCAAGTGCTCGTCTTGGCTATCAACTTCATTACTATTATCAGATGAAGTTGGGGGATTAAGAGCTTGAGCTCTTGTCACCACTGCATTGACCGTTTGAATGTTTTCTTCTTCCCAACTAGAAATTTGTTGCGGGGTGCATTCCTTAACCCCATGAATACGACCGATTATAAGATCCGCAATAGGATTAGGAAGAAGACATGCATGGACATCTCCTGTGAAGAAAGGAGTGTCAATCCTAATAATAGCAGTAGGATAGCTTTCCATAGTACCACCAAATGTAACACATTTGATTGTTTTTCCAGTGGCACAGCAAGGATCTATCAGAGACTCCTTAACCCCGACGGTAGTACATCCCGAATCGAAAAGTACTGAGACTAGCCTATCATTTATTAGACCTTTATGTAAGATGAGAGATCCTCTCCCATCATGCGCAACTGTAGCAGGTAGAGCAGGAAGAGGGTGACCACAACTTAGCGTAGATACAGTTGATGAGTCAAACAATGTTAAGCATTGGGGGCATTCAGTTGCTCTCCCAAAATCGAAAGCACAACCAGTGATAGCCCTAGAGTTACCACTATCATTTACTGTATTACAGGCTCCATCAAACTCTTGTTGCGCAGAGTTTGCCTGTTGGTAAGGTCTTTTCTTGTTAAACCTAGGTCTACCTCGATTATCATTTCCCCTGTAATTATTTTGACTATCATTTCCCCTGTAATTATTTCGACTATCATTTCCCCTGTAATTGTTATCATATTGCCTATTGTAATCATCATTCCGGTTTGAATCCCGGTTTCTAAATTCACCATCGTCATAATCTTGACGTCGAGAATGATTACCTCGAAAATTTGAATAGTTATTATTTGGATAGCCTTTGCGAAAGTGTCTCAAATTATTACCACTAAAATTACGAGAACTACCATCTTGTCTCCACTGCATAGACGAAGAACCATCATGTGTTGGATTACTCCGCTTCTGAGTGTAATTTTGATTACTTCCCCTATTCCAATTTTGTTGAGCACCCTGAAATTTTTTTCTGAAATTAGGGCCATATGGTGTTGCCGAAGCAGCTGGCAACCCTTCTTTCACTTTAGAATTGCTAACTGTAGCATGGGGATGTGCTGTGGCATACTGACAACAGTATTCCTCCATTTCTTTTAAGTTTTTAGGCTTACGCTCATGAAGGAATGCAAGAAAAGAATCATTAACAGATGACAAAACCTTATCTCGCAATAATAAGTCCATTAGACCTTCATATGTTTTCTCAATCTGAGACAACTCAACCCATCGTGTAAATGTACGACGTATCTTTGTAACAAAATCAGAGAAATCTACTCCATTTTCTGGCAACATTGTCCTAAAACGAAGACGATAGTCTTCTTGTTTTAGTTGATATTTTTTTAGTAATGCTGCCCTGACAACATCATAATTAGTCCTCTCATGTTCGTCTATTGTCATAAGAGTAGTCACTGTGTCACCTGTAAAAAATGGCATCAGTTGTTCAACATATTTTTCCTTTTTTATGTTATGCGTATCGCACAAAAATTGGAATCTATCTAGATAATCTGCTACGTCATCCTTTAAAGGATTGAAATGAGGCAATTTAATCCTACTAACAAACTCCCTTGTCGTACTCGAAGTTGTTTGCTGAGCACCCGTACTCGCCAATTTCAATTTCTCTAACTCCAAAGTTGCGAGTTTTTCATCAAGTTCCATCTTCTGTTTTCTTTCCTCATGTTCCATTTTTCTAATTTCAGCCTCAGCTTGAGCTTTCCTCTCCTCTGCAGCAGCTTCTTTGTCTAATCTCTTCTGTTCAGCTTCAAATCTCCTTTCCTCCACCTGCATCTGCAATTTCTTTTGTTCAGCAGCAATATCAGCTTCTCTGTCTAGCCTTTTTTGTTCAGCAGCTGCTTCTCTTTCTAATCTCTTCTCTTCAGCCATAGTTTTTTTTCCTCTGCAGCAGCCCTTCTTTCTTCAGCAGCTAATGCTTTGTCATACTGAGCAACAGCCCACTGTTCTAACTGTTGACCAGTCTTATCAAGGGCTCTCCCTTGTGTAATAAAGTAGTCCAATGTAGACATCTTGTCTACTGAGATCAGTAACTTGCAGAAGCAAATATATTAAATTATCCCACTTTAATGGGAGACAAGTCTGAAATGATAGACTTGTATACTCACTTCACTTTCTTTCACACTCTTGTTTATAATGTACCCAAAAAATCACCTGAGTACCTGTGGAAAAAAAAATTCCCTTATATCCCACTCACTATGGGCACAAGTCTTTTTTATAAAGAACTTGAATATGTATTTCACCTTGTCTCAATCTTTGTAGATAACAAGTCTTTTATCAAAGAACTTGTATAAATATCTTATATAATATTTTATTAAGAAACTCTATATGAAGAGTCGACCTTATCAATAATATCAAAACATGACCAAGTATGTGTATGTAGACTGTGCATGACAGTAATGTAGTACAAACAAAAAAAAATACAAAGACAAAAATACAAAACAATACAAATGGCAACACTGTTTTAACCAAAAATGTGTAGAGAAATACACAAGAAAGGAGAGACCTACAGAATACAAACAAAACAAATCGACAATCAAAACTGAAAAACAGACAAAATATTACAAAAACAACGTTAAGTACAATTACATCACAGCTAACATCAATAGCGACCAATTGTCACTAGCAAATTTCCAAATTAAGAAAATTTGCACCTACAGACCGCTTACAGTAAGCCTCGATCAAGTGGCATATTTACCGTAAGACCCACCAACCGAAAAACCCGCAGAAAAATACACAAAACAGTAGAAGTGACATAAACATATAGCAATCAATTTCAATGTGTTGCAGAACAAGTTCAGTCACAGCTGAAACTAAAATAAATTTCTTGCTCCTTGCGAACACAGAAACGAAATGTCAAACGCGCACTGAACGTCAAATCCACTGTAACATAAAGTGGTATTCACGAACCAAAGTTACTATGACCTTCTCAAATTAGGGCTTGCACATTGAATGTTTACAATTTCCACGTACTGTTTACAGACACTTGACCTCCAACAATGTAGCTTGAATGCTCTGACCTAGAAAAGTCTGTTGTTGAATGAAACGTGTAACAACCAGCAGTACTGTTTACAATAGGAACCCGCCTTCTATGCAGTTATGGTCCACGTAGCAAATGCCTAGTAGTTAACTTCAGTACATGTCTTGTTATGCTTTATGTAGCATTATAATATAAATGCTCGTACTGTTTATTTGGGTCAACCGTTGATGACCTATATCTGTCCTGTTGTAGCCAAAACTTGCAAGTGTAGAATTAGCGCTGTGTGTTACGGCTGTCCCGTGTGTAGCTTAGACCCACAGATCAGAAGTGTAATGTGTACTTGTCCTTCTTGTAACTTTCTCGACAAAACTGGAGACATCATACATGTAACAGCCAACCAGGAATGTAAATTTCTGGATCCATAAATGTCAACAATAATGTCAAATGCTCGCTCTGTTCTTTTTAAACCCACAGATCTGGTCCATCAGAAATGTAAGTTTCTAGGCCACATTGGCGACAAGAAATGTATCATAAGAGCCCACGTAACTGGTCCACCAGAAATGTAACTGTCTTTTTTTTCTTGTTGAGGTGATCACTGGCCCAAGACAGTATACATGTTGTTAGATGTGTAGTGCGAGCGTATGATGAATTGAGTGTGGGTGCGAATGAAGACGCGAATGTGTTTAGGCTCGTATAGATGTAGATCCTGCAACCCATACTCTCACATGCAGTAATCAAGGATGCTTTGACACTGCAGGCATGTTTCAAGACATTTATTGACGGGAACACACATAATATCAACAGGAACAGTCAGTGTAACAAGGTCATGCTGACCTGACATCGATAGGTATACATTTGGCATTCAAAAAGGTAAACATCAGAATAGACGTGCATGGTCAATAGCAAAGTTCTTCAATAATGACAGTTCGTAGCGTCGCCCTTGGCGTCTCTGACTAAACGCGTCAGATGCCTTAGTTACTTTGACACACAGGTGCAACTTGGCACTCCCCGCCAATTGCACATATCAGGCTGTAGTATAATAGCCGAAAGCACAGGCCTCGTTCTGACGTCGGCCGTGTACTTCTGTTAAATAGGTTATCATCAACCCTGCAGTAATACTTATTGTAGATAGAAGTTCCGCCAATCTGCGGCTCCCACAATATATCTTCGTCACTGGATTTCTGGACAATATAAGACTAACAGTCTTGGATGGCTACCTCGAGCACAAATATATAAGTTCTGAAATGGCGGATCAGTGAGCTGCTGTTCACCCTAGGTAATCCTTTACATGTTCTGCCACCGAAAAGCGTAATAATGCATAAAGGTCGGTATTACCTGGCAAATGAATCCTCAGAACATCACAAGGAATTCTGTCGTCATCCCGACGCACAGAGATTCACTGGGGAAAACTGCCATAGCAGTTACTTCGAAGATTCTCCCCGAAAAACAATGGACTCTTGGTCCCTTCAGAAAAACAGGACCTCCCGGCTTCCCGGAAGTATATCTCACTCCCGCTTAAAAAACCTTCCCATGGGCCTACGCCGAACTGTCAACCTCTGACCCTAAAGGTCAAACACAATGAATGAATAAACAAGGGAAGACAACCCCTAATCAACCTGACATCGCAGGTAAAGACACAATTATACTTATGATACAAACATAAGTAAATAACTTGACAGATGACTCCGTCGAAAATGACAGCAACACCTGCACAAGTGCTTCCTTTTAGTGCTATCATGGTTGGTTCAGTGGCTTCAAACACCGCATTTTTATTGGTCTTTTTTCAGTGTATTACTTAGCAGACTGTACAGGTTTTGCGTATTCCGCCCCTATCCCATTTCCCCACAAACCATGCTATTTTTATTGCGCGAAATTCCACAACGCGGTGATATTTTATGAACACTTATACCGCGTTATAAGAGAAACGAATGTACTGCTTGTTTGCCGAGTTCTTCTGTAGCGCACACACGAAGAGAGAGAGAGAGAGAGAGAGAGAGAGAGAGAGAGAGAGAGAGAGAGAGAGAGAGAGAGAGAGAGAGAGAGAGAGGGGGGGGGAGAGAAAGAGAAAGAGAGAGAGAAAGAGAGAGAGAGAGAAAGAGGGAGAAAAAGAGAGAGAGAGAGAGAGAGAGAGAGAGGGAGAGAAAGAGAAAGAGAAAGAGAGAGAGAGAAAGAGAGAGAGAAAGAGGGAGAGAGAGAGAGAGAGAGAGAGAGAGAGAGAGAGAGAGAGAGAGAGAGAGAGAGAGAGAGAGAGAGAGAGAGAGAGAGAGAGAGAGAGAGAGAGAGAGAGAGAGAGAGAGAGAGAGAGAGAGAGAGAGAGAGAGATTTGCCAATGTAACTGCTACAGTGCTAAACATATTCCTATATTTTTAAATAATGAAAATCTTAAGCACAAAACTTCCCATATCAACCAAGCCTGATCGGGAACATTGTGTTTTAGGACATTACTAAGAAAATGCAAAGCAACCGTATTCTGAAGGATTTACGAATACAATTCTGAAGCAAAAGTTTTGAGCGTTCTGCCTCTAACAATATTTTCCTCAAAAGTCCTGTTATGTTTATTGCGCTAAATTCCATAACGCGATGATTTTTAGGAAAATGCATACCCCGTTAGAAGACTACGAAATACAGAAACAGTTATTAGATGACATGAGATCTATGTACTATACATGCCAAAGTATAGTAAGAGGAACTGATGTAATCCCCTACGCATTTGAGACAGCCAGAGGAGTTCTACAAAGCTCTATGCTGTCGCCACTATTGTTCTACATTTACGTGCACAAAATATCATCAGAAGCAAACCTAGGAAAATTCACACAGAAGACAGAATTAAACCTTGTGAATGAGTTGGTATTTGCATATGACCAATGTACGAAGATGAAATCATATTGCAAAACCATATAAATGCACTTATTTCAGCTTGTGGAAGATTTAAAACATTAAGATTAACACAACACAGATAGAAATTATGAAGATCAGCAGATCATAAGAGACACTTCACATTTTTGTCAACAACATAAAAAAGGTTTCAGAGTTCAAATACGTAGGACACATTTTGTACAAAATATAGAAGAATTGACAGAGAAATTGAAACAAGAAGTCGAAAAGCCAGTGCTGTGAGTTACCAACTGTCACCACAACTGAAGCATCCGAATATCAGTGTGAAAACTAAACGACAGCTGATAAATAGTATATTTTTACCAACTTGTTGCTATCAGTGTCAAATATGGTCCTTGACCGGAACACAGTAGAGATAATTGTATCTTGTGAGATGGTATACTCTTAAGGACGACCGGCCAGTTTTTAGGGCCGATATTTCTAGGCGAAGACGGGAGCCCATTTTTCGGGGCCGGGACATTTGAACTATGTTTTTGTTTTGTTTCGACTTTACAATTAGAAGATGAAAGGGAAGCCGAAGTATAGCCTTTTGTTATTATTATTCAAAGTGGGAAAGCCGGCTTGCTACTCTTTTTAGTGTTTTAAACATGACAACATCTACTATCTTGAAGTAAGTTTTATAAAATTTGTGTTACCTATTTTCGAAGTCCTCTAGATCATCTTCACGCAAGTGACCTGTTCGTCGTGGTGTGCAACAGGCGCTTAGTTAGAGAAAATTTCAGCGAAGATGAGGATGGATACAGCAGTAGTGACTTTAGTGTTAGTTCTAGGTCTAGTTCAGCTTCGACGACACCAGCAGATCATCTTTTTCCGCCTGAGAACTGGCCACTGGAGACTACTAGACCACCTGTATGTATCGCTTCAGGATAGCTCACAAAACTGAATGCCCATGTGGAACCGGACTCCAGACACATTCCCAAAAACTGCCAAGACCGTGATAACCCACGACACATGACCTGTCCCGAGGTTGCCGAACTCAGGAAGAAGCTATTGGGCTGCCGCACTGGAAAAGACGGTGGTCTTCGTCCAAGAGACAGACCTGCAGATTTAGCATGACGACAAACTGAAGGCAGAAGAAGTTTTTTAGGGAGTCCGTGTACATAACTTAAAATTTAAAATGTAAAATTTGTAACTCCGCTTTTTACGAACATTTTTCTTTTCTCTGAAAAAGGGGTCATACAATCAAAGGGGTCCACACAAAAAAGTTAAGAAACCCTAATATAGACGAAAAAGCGTCTGGTAAACTGCAACGTATCAATGGCAAGTAGCATTTATAGGTTTTGTAACGTACTGAACAATGAACAACTTAGCATTTAAAATGATTAAAGTAGAGAACGGAATAATTAAAATAAGTGGATAGACTCCGATATTTGGTTTCCCAGAGGTAGCCATCAGCTTTCGGGATGCTGATTAAATGCTCTTTACTTTGAGAAACTTAATTTTTCGCTTTAATCTAGAACATTACATAAACGTATATAGAGAAAGAAATAACCATAACCAAACTGATTTTAGTACAAATAAACTAATGTACTCAGTTAAAGGGGAAAAAGACAGAAGATAACAGACCAGTGCATGACGGACGGATATGTAAATAGATAGATAGATAGATAGATAGATAGATAGATAGATAGATAGATAGATAGATAGATAGATAGATAGATAGATAGATAGATAGATAGATAGATAGATAGATAGATAGATAGATAGATAGATAGATAGATAGATAGACAGAAAGACAGACAGACATATAGATAGACAGATAGATAGAACGAACGAACGAACTTTATTTTCAAAGAGTTAAGAATTGGGCGCGCAGGCCCGTCTAACATTCTGCCCTTCCATTCTCACTTATCTTGCATATTATACCCTTTCATTCCCACATGTTACTTTAAGCATTAAATAAAAGGCATTAAACATTATAAAGGTTATATAACAGCATCTTCTTCTTCTTCTTCCATCCTTAGCCACCAACCGGCAAAGCAGTATGTGGCCAGTACGCCTAGTGGCGTCTTAGGGCAACAACAAATTGATCAATCTATCGCCGTTTCCACCACGCCTAGTGGCGTCTTTGTGGAACAAAAACAGACCGAACAATCTATCATTGTTTCTGTAATCAGATTATTTGGCAAGCAGGTGATCAGCCCACTGTGCGAAGTTTTTGCGGGATGGGGTAAACAGCCCCATGCCCATACCCTCCTTAGTCGCTTTTTACGACATGCGTGGTAGGGTGCAGTGTTACTATTCTTTGCTCCCCTTTCGGGCCCCGGTAACACACGGGTGATATGCAATATAACAGCATACAATGACATTACCCAATCATAATCAAAATAAAGTAGTTGTTTAAGCAAACAAGAACGTAATGGAAATAAGAATAAAAAAAACAACAAATGCAAAAAAAAGCAAAAAAAAAAAAAAAAACCCCCAAACAAATAAATCCAAAACATCTATACGGTAAATCAGACAATAATTCGAGTATGATCACATTGGGGTAGTATAGAATCAGAACTCCTGAAGTATTTGAACAGTCTGCTATTGAGTGAGTAGGAACTCCGTGTTTTTCTTTGCTCTCCCTAACTCAAGAGCAGAATCAGATAGAACGAACGAACGAACGTACGAACTTTATCTTCAAATGGTTTAAAATTTGGCACGCAGGCCTATCTAACATTCTGCCCATCCTTTGTCTCGTCTCCCATACTGAATTCATTTATCCTACACATGCATTTTCAATATTATTTAAAAAAAAAAACAAATAAATAAAAATTAAACAAAATCAATGCAATAAAACGAAGTAAAATCCCAACATTGTAAAAGTATAACAGTTACACACATTTACAGGACTTTAGCAAAATCAATAATGAACAGGGCAGAATAATCCTGAAAAAATACACATCACATTAGAAAATGATTTGGGAACATAACTAAATTAGGGTGGCATATAATCTGCACTCATGATGTATTTGAAAAGTCTGCGATTGTATGAATATAGACTAAGCACGCTTTTTAGGTCGTGTGGAAGATTGTTCCACAGATGAGAAGCAGAAAATGCTAAACTTTTCTTGAATAAGTCAAGCCTGGCTTGGTCACGTGTAATATGTTTAAGAGTTGGCTGTGTCTTTCGTTGTATTTGAAAATAGGTCACAGGTACGTTGGAGCATTCTATGATAGGATGTTGTGAATGAATTTGGCTTTGTTGAAGAGGAAGCGCTTTCTTAGAAGTAATGTGTTAAGATGTTTATGTAGATCTACTAAGTGCGTTAGGTGTTTGTCAGAAACTAGGCACACTACACGTTTTTGTAATGAATGGAGTCTCTTTATGTTGGACATGGAGCAGCCATCCCAGATAGTGTAGCAATAGTCTAGGCGTGTTTGTATTTGGGATATATAGAACATCTTCCTTGTCTTCTCATCATCTAGAAAATGTTTGATCTTAGCTAACTGGTAAACATTTTGTGCCGTTTGTTTGGTCAGTGCTAGTACATGCCAATTCCAACTTAAATGTTGGTCAACTGTGAGTCTTAGTGTTTTGTGTTCATTTACATTATCAATTAGTGAGGTGCCAATATAGAGCTGAAGTGTTGTTTTCTGTGAGTTTTGTAATTTTTGCCTAATTGATATTGTCATACATTTTATTTTAATGATATTTATTTGCATACGATTTTTGTTGCTCCATTTGATACCATTGTCTACAATAGTTTGTAATAATACTTCTAGTGTGTTGCAACTTTTATCACTTGTGTAAATGGTACAGTCATCGGCAAATAGGTTGCAGAATGAGTGCTTGATGTGTAGTGGCAGGTCATTTATGTATATGGCAAACAGTAAGGGACCTAGAATTGAACCCTGAGAAACTCCAGTATTGATCATGGTTGGGCTTGACAAGGAATTATTGTAACACACAACTTGCTGTCTGTCGGACAGGAATGATTTAAATAATGACACTAGCTTAAAGTTAAATTTCATTGTTTATAATTTTCTTATTAAAATAACGTGATCTATCATATCGAATGCTTTTCTAAAGTCTACAAAGATTGCTCCACATATGTTATCGTTATTGATGTTGAGGTGCCAATTGTCTATTATCTTAGTTAAGGCTGTGTGGCATGAATGCTGTTGTCTAAATCCTGACTGACTGTCAATTAGCAAGTTATTGCTAACTAGGTACTGTAGTGTTGTTTTATATACGTGTTTTTCTAGTGGTTTAGGTAGCAATGATAAAAGAGAAATTGGTCTATTGTTACCGAGATTACTATTATCTGATGAACCAGGTTTGGAAAGGGGATATACTTTTGGCGATTTTAAAGGCCAAAGGAAAATAACTCTAAGCGATACACTGATTATATATTCACTAATAGCTGGTGCAACATAACGCAGTATTCGATTGCTAATTCCATCAAGCCCTGATGAGCTATTATCTTTAAGGCTAAAAAATAATTATACACTTCATTAACTGTCATCAAGGGAATGTCGGGTGGAACTGAGTTTGCACATTTTTTCTCATAGAATGCTAAATGTTTGTCTAAGTCACTAGAGGAAGTTGGTATCGTGGATTTTAGACTATCTATTTCTGCCTCAAAGTGATTTCTGAAGTTTGTGCAAATAAATGAAGTGTTAGGAGTTAATGAGTCTGATGCATTACGTTTTTTTCGCTAAAGTGTTGATTGCCTTTCATATCTCCTTACAATTTGATTTGTTCTCAACCAGATTTCTAAAGTGATTTTTGTTTTCTTTGCTAATTAAATATTGGAGCCGCGCTAGCGTAGTGGTTACAACACCGCTCTGGCGACCGGGTGATTCAGGATCAAACCCGGGCGACGGCATTTGAGGATTTTTCGTCGACCGGGATTTGGACTGGATTAACTCGAGACCAGGCGAAGACATTTGAAGGAGTGTCGTCGACCAGGGATTGGCGGCTCCTGAGCCGACCCAGCTGTAATGGGTACCTCCGAAATCGGAGAGTGTTTGTCTGAATGGCGAGGGACACCTGTCTCTGTACAAGAAAAAGGGATACTCACGTAAAATCAATGTCAGGTTAGACATTAATAATAACCTGAGATTTCGCCTTGAGTATTAGCGGGCGTACGAAAAAAAAAAAATACTGAACCTTGTTCCTTAGTACCCTATATGTGCTGAGGTCCTTATTTGTGTGCCCTTGATCTCTTTGCCTCATAGTTTCCAGCACTTCTTGCGTGATCCACGGAGATTTTATTTGTCGTTTGACGCGAATTTTCTTAGCTGGTACGTGCTTGTCAAACACACTATAACAAATCTCCGTCCAGTATGTGATAGCGTCGTCCGGATCAGGAAGTTGATAAACACTTGCGAGAAGTGCAGTTAGCAAGTCATTTAAAAATAATTCCCTATTGACATTTTTGAAACTTCTAAATTTAATACTTATATGTTTATTTTTGGGAACTTTACATTTATTCTTTGACCATGTACAGCATACTGGATGTAGTGGTCACTCATTGCAATAGTAGGGACACAGCATTCTGTTATGTTTTCTGGACAAGTTACGTAGATGTGGTCGATTAGTGTGGATGATGCTTGTGTTACTCTGGTAGGCTTGTTAACTATTTGGTTTAAGTTATACGATAGTATAATATTTTTCAATGTTAGATTTGAATTGTGTACAGCGATATTCAATTCACCAAGAAGAATAACCTCCTTGATGGTGGCAAATACACTGTCCATAATGATGGTGAAATCTTCGTACCAGATATGTCCTGCACTAGGATTTCGATAAATATACCCGACTAGAAGTGGTCTCTGGTTTGGTAGCTTTATTTCTAACCATACGCATTCTATCTCTGCTGTCTCTAAATCGTTTCTGCGGCGAAAGTTAAGGGAATTGGAAATATAAACTGCTATAGCTGTCTCTAGTTTTTGGTTTGAGTCTCGCCGAATAGTTTTAAAACCATTTAATGCAATGACATCGTCTGTTATTTGGCATTAAGACGACTTTCTGAAAGTCCAAAAACATGAAAATTCTTATTTAAAATGTATGTAAATTCGGGTAGTTTACCTAGAAGATGGTAGATATTCAAATGGCCTAGTCGTAGACCATCCCTATGAAGCCAATGTACATTATTATCAGCCATTATTGTAATAAAATAAAAATAAAAAACAAGTTAAAAAGTGCAATTACACACAAAAAATAATCGCAAAGAATTCAGATAGACAGACAGACAGACAGACAGACAGGCAGGCAAGCAGGCCGGCAGACAGACAGACAGACAGACAGACAAACAGACGGATAGACAGACAGACAGACAGACAGACAGACAGACAGACAGACAGATAGATAGATAGATAGATAGATAGATAGATAGATAGATAGATAGATAGATAGATAGATAGATAGATAGATAGATAGATAGATAGATAGATAGATAGATAGATAAGTTATAACATGTAATAAGTATGCTTAGAGATACAGTAACAACTCTCGGACTAACAGGTGGATTCCTTTATTTTATATTGTCTGCTATATTCAAATATGTCTGACAAGATCAGAGTAAAACTAGCTTAAAATAATAAACCACATTAATATAGGAAACCAAAACAACAAATAGAGAACCGAGGTCTTCACTTTCCTTCTTCTGTGTTTTTCATCATCTGTTCAACGGTTCAACCAATAATATTGGAGAACCTGTTAAAACGTCTTGTCAATTTCTTTTTTATACTTCTTTATACAATACAATAATACACAGAAAGCGGAATACTATCAGCACACTTTCCATAGAAGAATCAGCGAACCGACGGCTGATACAAAGTGCCAATCTAATAATTAAGAGCCATTCAATGTCTGGGCGTTTGTAAACAGATCAGTTCAGACATAGACAAGTGTGGTGGCGATGCTGTAAAATGAATCTCAAAGACGCGAAAAGAAACAGAAGAGGAGTTGTCCCAGAAGGGAGAGGAACATTGGAGGATGTGCGTGCAACTTATTTTTTTTTCTGCGGCTCCCTCATCTATTACATTTTTTGCCGAATCATTGTCAGGCGTGACAAAATTTCATTATTATTTTTTGCATCATCATCAGCTCTTCACACAATTTCTATAATTCCGTATTTTCTTTCTAGTTTTGGTTCTTTTGTAAATAAGATGTGTTTATATATATATATATGATACACAATGTGTGTGTGTGTGTAGTTTTTTTAAATGCTTGATATACTGGATGTTACGACTGTTATTACTTTTTTAACTCTCAAGCTCTACTATCATATGTAATTACAAGATATAATAATGAGTTTTCAGAGCGTGAAGTATCTAGCTGGGTGGGAGATCCAACAAAAATGTCGTACAGCTGAACAATATGGACAAATGAACAAATTTGGATCCACTAATGGAGAGTCTAGGCTAAAGTAAAAAAGGCTACAATGGAGATTTTCCAAATGTAATGAGGTAGTGGATATCTTAAACCGCAAGTGTCTACCTTCATCAGAGAAAGATGGGAAGATTGAGAACGCAACGCGCTGTTTAGAAATAAGTTACTAGGTTACCAACAACTAGTAAATAGAACTATTTGTAACAAAAGTTCCAGCATACAAAAAACGTTGATTAGTACAAGAATAACTGGGAGAAAGTGATAAATGATAAGTAAAAGTGGTAATTAATCTAAATTATAAATCACCACATCGAAAGTCTTTACCAAGTTGGAACTACGAAAGGCAAACTGGCAACAGTCTCAGAGAGCTAACTGTAAAATACTGCAGCGTTATTAGTTCACATCACCAAACAGGTGAGGAAATTGTATGCAAATTAAATAAAGCAATTGAAAAGCTATAAATGAATCAATTCCTCGACGAGCTGGAGAAAGATACAGTTAAACTACTGGGCAGGACAACTGGATAAACGTGGTGAGGAACTATCGAGTGCCAAAGAAAGAGCAGAACTAAAGCAAACTCTAGAAAGCAATATTCGACTTTAAACAGCTCTAGCACAGTAAATAAAAGGCCACTAACTAAGCAGCAAGAATCAGTTCGAAAAAAAAAGGTGAAATCCAAAACCTAGGCAAAAAAAATGAACTTGACTTGACTTGACTTTGATCCCCTGTCACTGAGCGTCAGCTCTTGGTGACCTTGATGCTTTATATGGTACTGCGCAGTTCGTATAAGCTGTTCTGAGCTGCCATACAGTCAATTGTCTTTGGATGGGTTGTGTGGTAGTAGTCGTTGTCTCAGACCCTGAAGTGCAGGGCACTGTAGTAGGTGGTGTTCTACTGTCTCGAACGGGTTTGGGCAGTGTCTACATTTTGCTATATTTTGTGAACACATTCTGTTTCTGTGGCCATTTAGTGTAGAGTGATCTGTTCTCATTTTTGACAGCCATAGATTGGGTGATGCGCCAGACAACAGAGAGCAGTCCAAGAGGAATTAGATGGACAACGTTTTCTACACTGGAAGACCTGGAATATGCAGATGGCATTGCACTACTCGCGCATTCACATCAACACATCCAAGAAAAAACCGATAGACTGAATAAGTATGGCCAGCAGGTTGGCCTGAACATCAATCTGAAGAAGACAGAGGTAATGACACTAAATGTGGGCAATCCTGAGCCAATAACAATAATGAACCAGAAGTTAGAACAGACAGACACATTTACTTACCTAGGATGCATAGTAACACCTGACGGCGGAACAAGCAAGGACATTAACAACAGAATGAATAAAGCGAGAACATCCTTTGCTAGTCTCAACAACATTTGGAAGTCTTCCCAGTACAGCACAAACACCAAACTAAGACTGTATGAGAGCTGTGTAATTTCTGTACTTCTCTATGGTGCGGAATGCTGGAGAGTAACAGAGAAAGAAATGTCGAAACTGTCCTCCTTCCATACAATCTGCCTAAGGAAAATTCTCCGAATCTTTTGGCCAAACACCATCAGCAACCAAGAACTACTTATTCGGAGTAACCAGGAGGGCATGCACACCATCACAGCTGGCAGACGCTGGTTTTGGGTTGGCCACGTTCTCAGAAGGAACCCTGATACCATCACAAGAACAGCTATGCTATGGACCCCCGAGGGACAGTGAAAGAGAGGCCGACCAAAAACAACTTGGCGGAGAACTGTGGAAGCCGAGATGCAAAGAATGAACCAGAGTTGGGGCACTGTACGAAGGATGGCCGCCGACCGAGCAAAGTGGAATCAATTTGTTGCGGCCCTACAAGACGCCACCAGGCGTGATGGCCACTGACTGCTTTGACGGTTGGCGGTTATGGATCAAAGAAAGAAGAAAGACCTGTTCTTAATCTGAAAATTTTGATTTGGTATCTTCGTTCGATATGGTTCAAAGCATCTTCCTTATATAGGGCTGTTTTGTGTATGAAGAGTCTTCTTCCTGTTTTAGCCTGTGCCCACGTGTTCAGCCAAACTTCTTTACAGTTGTTTTTGACTATTTGTTTAATTGTTAACATATTCAATGGTTGGTCAATCTGTGGCATTTTTGCTCCCTTCTTTGCCAGTCTATCAGCTACTTCATTCAATGTGATGTTTATGTGGTCAGGTATCCATTGCATGTAAATTTCTGTTCCATACAAGTTCATAATTTTGTGGCATGTTTCTTGGACCTTCTGGATAGTTTTGATTGTGTTGGTTTTCGAGTTTCCTATTATCAAGAGGGCAGCCTGCGAGTCTGAGAATACTACAACATCATTTGGTTCCATTTCGTTTGATTCGACTTATAACAGATATAGCACAGTAAATAAAAGCCCACTAACTAAGCAGCAAGAATCAATTCGAAAGACAAAAAAGTGAAATCCAAAACCTAGACACAAAAAAAAAATGGAACAAAAATATGGAAACTTTCAAATCATTGAGCAATAAATATATAAGAACACCAAGCATCATAGCACATGTGGTGGGTTTAGATGTTAAGAAGAATGGTGTGCATATAGTTGTACTTGAGTGAGATCAACTGTGAAGGTCTCTGAGGTAAACAATGGACAGCTGTGTTACAGAGTACCTTTCTTGTTACCACCCTACGATCTCACTCTAAGTTATATTTTTTATTGACTAGCGTGACTGAAAGCTACATAACGTGTCTAGGGTATTGTAAGAGTGTTGTTAAAGAATCTCAATACAAAATCATATACAAACATATACTAAATACTATGAGAAACTCAACTAACTACAGCTGTTAAATTTTATATTTTAAAATTTCTTTTGTAAACTTTATTGGTCCGGAGTCTAAAGTTGTTTTGGTCAGGACTACAGTTCAATGATAATCAATATAGATGGATAAATATATTTACAAATATATATAAAGATATTTACATACAACAGACAATATGTCCATAGTACATTGTTACAAATTTTCAAGTTGATATTAATTACTCTAATTAACTACTGGTACAGGGAAGCAGGTTGGGGATCATCCTCATCCCACCGTTCTTTTGTTTCACTAGAATTGTTTATGTTAGTCTTTTGGAGGAACGTTTTAGTCTATACAGGAAATTTTTCTTTAGTCGTGATAAGTTGTCCCAGGCCAGATATTTCACTTATCTGGGTCCTGGAATCACAGCAGTTGCAGTTGGTTTGGCCAAACACTTCAGTCTCCTCTGATCTTGAACTTTGTTAATACAATCAGGTGCCAGAGACTCTTAGAAATAGTGCGGAATTTCTCTATCATCGAGTACCAGCACCAGACAAGTGCCAGCAGGAACCCCTGTCAATGCAAGTTATGGTTCGGTCTTAATATCAAACTAATTCCTCCTAATTTACATGTAAACATACATTCAATACAAAAGAACATGGTCAGCTCTCTCGGACAACCCTGCTTCTCCACTTTAGTTTGATGGAATAAATTGTACCTAATGGATGCTACGCCTCTGTCATTCCTGCAGTAATCTTTTCCATGCAATAAGATAGGTGTAATGTTCCTGTATGACCATCATACATATAGTCCTGTAGTTCTAATACTTCTTGGATGGTCCATTATATGATGTATCAACATCTAGGCCATGCCTAAGTCTGCTATGGAACCATTTAATTACAATCTTTTTCATGGCCTTTTCTTACACACAAATCTTTTTTAATCAAGAAGTCAATAAAATCAATCTTACCACATATCAAGGAAATATAAACAAGTAACGATGAATTAGGCAATCGAATATGGCACACTTTCATCACTGCCTCTGTTCAGACTGCTTTCTGTTGTTAGTTATTTTAAAACAAAGCACAAGCCTGCTCATCGCTTCTTGCTCCTCTGAATATTTTGAAAAAATGGCAGCGAGCAGCTTACTATTTCGTTAAAGTAAAAGGCTTTGGCCAATGAGACCAAGCATCTCTTTTTTTTTTTGAATGAAACTTTTTAAAAAAAAATATCTCAAACCACTATGCGTTACTACAACCAACTAGATTTGTATATTTAGGTTAGCCAATAATATTTCGGCTTCCTTCAAATTTCATCCAATCCACTTCATCGTACTATCTTAGCCTTTCTTTAACCTAGTTTTTTCCCCCAAAAATATGCTATCCAATCTAAGCAGATATGACTTGACCTGACAGTATCTCCGATTCTCTATGTATTATTACCAATATTTGATTATCTTATACACTATTTAGATAACTAACTACATTTTCTTGCTCAGCAAGTCTTCAGGTACACGAATATATGATTTTTATGGGGCTAAGTGGCTTGGTTCAAAATTCTATCTTTTTTCTATGTTAGTTGTTTATTTTAAAACTACCTCCTGTTCAATTCTTTTTCCATGTACTTTCAAGCTAATTACGAGAGTCTCTCGTAACACGTATAGAATTACGTCATTCGCAATAAGAGCTAAGCGTGTTTTCATGACCGTAGTGTCCACATGTTCTAACGTTTTCCTCGTATTTTGAAAACCGCCTAAGGCAAGGCTAGAAAGTTGGTTTTATTTTTAGAAACAATGTGAGACGTGATTTGCGTTGGGTTATCTATCCGTTCTCCTCCCTTCTACAATGTATTCTAGGCAAATACTTCATTTGAACTTGGAAAGTGGTACGTTTATCTCAAGGTCGAATTTGAAAACTAGGGTACCCTTTTTGGTTCGGCCAATGCGTTATCAAATAATAAGCTGAAGGCGTAGGCGACGACTACTATTCTCACCGAAATTTTTAGTACTATCCTATCTTTGACTTTATGCACTATACTGTTATATTCTAATTTAGATATTGTATTTAGAAGTTCACCACAGCACAATAAAATGGAACACTTGTAACAGGAGAAAGTGCAAGCAAAATGTGGTCGCTGAAAAACATAGCATAGCTAGCAAATGAAATATAACAGACAGATGTATGAGGGACAGGAAAAAGATCAATGTAATAAAAACCAAATGTTACTTAAGGACACGTGGTAACAAACTTTACACTGCAAGCATTAGAAGATACCATACTGCAACCGAAAAACAAAATTCTCCAGAGAAGAACAGAATCACGAATGCAGTATTAAAACACCTTCGAACAATAAACAACAAGAAGCTTCAGGAAGCCATTATTTAAGCTGGAAAGAATGTATAATGTCTCAAATATTGAAAGAGGATATTATTATTGCATTATTAAAGCGTGGAAAAGAAAGAACAAAAGCTGATGGCTACAGACTCATTAGCTTACTTGGCTTCACAGGTAAATTAATGAAAAGACTGGTCAGTACTTGTCTTGTCTGGCACCTTTAAATTAAGCCATGAATTACACTCAGACGTACTAGTCTTACACAACTCCGGTAAACAAAGTACGAAATAATACATATTGCTCAGGTGGTTGAAGATGCTTTCCATGAAAATGAAACACACATTGGCGGAATGGGCAGACATAACAGCACATTTTATAAAGTGTGGAGAGCTGGGGCAAAGCACAATCTACTCCAGAAATGGAGTCTGTGGGTGTATGTACAAATGGTTTCATCATCAGAATATTCATAATGAGTCCAAATGCAAGGGCGTCTAAGCCAAAGAGTTAAACTAGAACAAGAAGTACCACAAAAAGGCCAGATATTACTCACACTGTTCCTGGCCTAAATTGACTAAAAAATGGACAGAGTACGAAAGAGTGTTTGCAGTGCGCTATAAGCTGACTTCCTAGCGTTCTAGTTAGCAGAAGAAGATATCAAAATAGTAAACAACAGGATGCGGGAATCTATTGTAAAACTAGACACATGGGCACAATAATGGCGACAAAACATAAATGAGGAGAAAAAAAGCAACATATACAATTTTCACACCTTCAAACAAGGAGCAAAAAGTCGTAACGATAATGAAAGGAGTTGAGATGCCATAAGAAGACTCCTACATACCGTGGATTTGCACTTGACAACAGGCTAACGAGAAAGAATCACATTGTTAAGTGCCAGCGAAAAGTTAGACAGTGAGTGCCCTGATGGTAAAACTAGCACGAACTGCTTGGGGTGCAGCTATCAAACACTGTATACAGGAAATGTCAGGCCGACATTAAAATGTGGAATACCAGCATGGGAAAAGTATTCGAAATCAAACTTCAGAAGAACGGTCAGAATACAAAATCGGACTAAGAGAATCATTACTGGCACTATGATATCAACACCAATAAATAAAATGAACAAGATGGTAAAACTTAAATCCAAGATTAATAGAACAGTCTGCAGAGTACCTCAACAGACATAAATATATAAAAGGCTGACACATTATCCAATGAATGACAGACTGATAGGATGTGGTCCGAGTAGACTCCAGAGAATCAACTTCGCGTAAAAAGCAAGAGAATATGCTCCTTATTTAAAAAAATGGTTTCTAAGAAAGTATACTGTATAGTTGTCAAACACTTGTTCTTCCCAGGGAGCGTTGTTGGTATTATGTTTGCAAGTTCTGTGAGAGTCTGACTTACTGTTGTATATGATCATATTGGTTGGTTTGATTGCTGTACGTAGGCTGTGAGTTAGTGTTCACTTTGTCTTGAACGTGTTCAAGAATATGTAGGAAAACAGGTGTGGTTTTGGCCAGTAAGAGTCTGGCTAGTTCTTAGAGAGAATGAGAGAGAGAGAGAGAGAGAGAGAGAGAGAGAGAGAGAGAGAGAGAGAGAGAGAGAGAGATATTGAGCAAGTGAGAGAAAGAGTGAGTAAAAGTTGGTTCCTGGCTTTGGAGACATAACGTCGTTTTGACGATGGGAGAATCAGTGTATGCCTCTGGAAAACACATAAAGTATTGGACCTGACATTATGGGTCTGAGTGATATTATAGTCTGTTTTCCACGATTGAATTTATTTCAAGCATAGAAGGGATTGCTGTTGTACATGACTGAGTTTTCCTGCCTCCCTTGCGATGCACGTTTGCTGTCATTTTCTGAGTTGAATATCCATTGTCTTACAACATATACATTTTTTAAGAAGAATGCCCAGATATCAAGGAATTGTTTCAGTAATACTTCGTTTGTCTGAAGTCGATATTTATGGACTAAATTTTTCAGACTTATTTAATTGATTTAGAGAGAAGAAAAAGCGTTAGCGAGAGAGAGAGAGAGAGAGAGAGAGAGAGAGAGAGAGAGAGAGAGAGAGAGAGAGAGAGAGAGAGAGAGAGATTGACGACTAAAAGTGTGGTTAGTAATTCCAGGATTGAGACATCCCTATTACTCTAGACTTCACAGTGCAAATAATCGTTATGTAACCACAGTACGATAACTACAGTTTGCCACCCACATTGCGCCAGACCTTGAACGGACAACGACAGAGCCACTAATGACAAAAAGCATGCTTCCACCATGGAGAACAAGATTTCCAGAGTTGATTCACGAAATAGGCATCGAAATAAATTCAGAGAAGAAACGTATGGCTATGGAATACATTAGAACGACTGATCTACCCATAGAACGGGCCCACATATATAAAGGTGGATCAGCATCAAATGGTACACAGAATGAAGGTGGAAGCCTTTACACAAAGAATAGACAGCAAATCCATATTTTAGAGGCACTGGAACACTCTCAAAGAAGTTCAAAAATTGTGTTAACAGCACTGAAAACAGCTGCACCAACCATCATGGAAGATAAAGACTACGCTACAGACAAAACAGTGTTCCATACAGAATCCTTCTCAGTCTTAACTGTCCAAAGGAACTATAAGAACAACGAATTAGACAACATGCCAGAAGCACTAATAGAGATTATCTAGGAATTCAGCAAAGTAACATGACAATGGATTCCTACAAATTACAAGATATATGGAAATCAGAAGGCACAACCAAACCACAGGTGAGAGCAGTTTCCATAAATGAAATATGCACTATTAAACCCATCTACACTGCACACAAGCTTCCAGTTTGGAAACAATATCGTTTCCCTGAAATGATAGAAAACATTCCTGGAATTGAAAGAAAAAATAGCCAAACTGCAACAGATAGAAAATCCATAGCGACAAAATACAAAGAGAAACATTACCCACGCAACATCTGGACCCATGCATGCACAGAAGGATCAGCAACAAATGCAACAGAAAATGGAGGTGAGGGTGTCTTTCTGACCAATAAAAGATGGCATAAAGAGCACCCTTAGTTAGATATACGAGAACAGTAATATTCTTTAGCAAGACTAGATCAAGTGATAATTTTCGACTGAGAAACGGTCAGCGCAGACTCAAATGCTTTCTGTTCAACAAATTAAAAATCGAGCAGACGCACATGTTGTAACAGAATGGGGCGGCCCCTCTCGATCTTTGTTTCACTCCGGCAGTATCTGTACATTTGTGGTACTGATTTTATTGTGTGTTTTCATTTGTCGCACTATCTTTCTTTCTTTTTCTGCTATGTGTAGCAGATATTATGCATTTTCCTTCCTACACCCTTCTCAGGGATAAGTAGACATGTCTGGTTGTTATCCATTTCTCCCTGCGTTGCAAGGAGTGGCAGTGACCTAACCATGTTGGCTATCGTGGGCGCAACGATATCAGTATACAGATTAACACGTACTGTAAATCGCCTCAGCGCTCTGCTTAATCACTGATAAGACGCGGGTAGGCGCATAACCAAACCTTGAAATACTGGGAAACAACTGATGGACAGGCACAGATAAGTGATTACTTGCTGATACAAGTAATGATTGTTACATTGAGAACACGTTGTTATATGAGTTTATCGACGTGTTCGTAAGTTTACACCTAAGGGCAAGCGGATGTGTAAAGCATATTTTCAGAAAAGTAATGTTTGAAAATTTTCATTAGCTGAGTCATGCAACATATTCAAATCAGATTGGCTGATCCTTTGAGGCGCGCATAATAAATGTGTGGGAAGGCAGTGAATATAATCTGACCATTTTCTCAAGCTATTTCACTTGAGAAATCGCTCGCCAAGATACCAGACCTTGCTAGACTGAAGAATTAGAATTCAGAATGCCTTCTTAAACATACCGGACACCTTTTATTGGAGAATTTTGGACGGACTTTCATAGCCCAGGACATCTCTTTCATATTAAATAAGGAAAGCGGGACTGAGGAAACTGAAGGACCACACACGAAGTCAAAGATGGAACGTATAAAATTAACGACACCCCAGACGCGTGTAAGAGGCAGATTAAGTTTCTTTTATTCATCTGAGCAAATAGTCTGTGAGCCAGGATTGGCTTATTGGTGGTACCAGCAGAAAGTACTATCTCTGGAACAAGAAGGGAACAGTGGCCTAAGCTTTAAGACGAAAGACCCACGTAGTAGACTCTCCTTGACATTTCTGGGAAACGAGCTACAGCCGACAACCTTGATCAGAGACGAGCGTGAGCAGTGTGAAAAGAACCAACCCATAAGAAGGAGCAGAACCGTCATTGGCAGCTAAGTTCAAATCTATGCTGCCACTTGAACTTCTTGTAACATTTCACAATCCATAACGGCCGTGATGATAACTTTTCTTGATCCATAACTATTCAAATTATTTTTAAACTGTTAAAACTTAAGTGATTATTAAATTTTGTTATTTGTAATTATACAAATTTAACTTAGATTTAATCATTTTAAAGTTACTGCATGGCTGTCTCAGTCAATTTACTACATACACTCTAAACAGAGCGATACTAGAATAATAAGAATTCCACTTAGTAAATCGGGGGTGGGGGCTTGAACGAGCTGAAATTAATAAGTGCTTGAATCCTTCACAAAAGTGTCGGCAGAATTACAGTTAACATACTCAGCCAAAGCAGTATTGATCTCGCTTATTCTGAATATCTTGTGAAGACTCCCTGGAGATAGAAGCGTTTTGTTTCTTCTATTTACATCTCTGCCAAGAGTAATCGTGTGCGAAGGTAGACACCTTTGAACCCCATATTAGATACTCTTGGGTTTTGGCCACTGTTGGACCACTACTGCAAAGCAGGGGAGGCAATACCGTCACACATGTGTTCATGTAGGGAAGACAACAAATAGAAGAACATGTCGTCAAAGACTGTCGCCTCCACGAGATGACGAAATTGACAGCATACTCTTCACAATCCATTTAAAGTAGAAACTTTATGGCGATAATAGAAGCCAGAGACAGACCACCAACTTTATCAGAGTTATAGATGTGGTTATATTAGAAAGACAAATGAGAAGATGACGGTAATGAGTAAGGATGAGATAAAAATTCATAAAAAGACAGAGTTAGAAAGATACGAGGGTTGCTCAGAAAGTAATGGCCCACATTTTTTTCTCATCCCAGAATAAAGGTAGCAAAGCGACAATTTACACGTAGCAACACTGATGTTTCCCGGGTACATGTTCATAATTGCACGGTCGTCCGACAGATAGCCCCGCTGTAGAAGTCTGTGAAAATGGCATCTGTGTACGACACGCGTTACAAACAACGATCTGTAATTGAATTCTTGGTGGCGGAGAAAGAAAGTTTGGGGAACATTCACGAACGTTTATGTGCTATAAAAGTTATGCAGTCAATAAGAGCACCTGTGGATGCTGGGTTCAGAGGGTTAAAGCTTCAGGAGGTGGAGAGACTGAGCTGCATGATCGGCCGCGGTCTGGGCGTCCTGCCACAGCCACCAGCCCAGACATGTTGCAGCGCGCCGATGCAATTATTCGTGAGGATCATCGCATCACAAGTCGACAATTGGTCCTACAGCTTTCAGTCAGCAATGGAAATGCGATGGCAATTATCGACGCTCTCGGATATTCGAAGGTATTCGCAAGATGGGTTCCTCGAAGTCTCACAACCGACCTCAGACGTCAAAGGAAAACGATTTGTTCTGAATTGCTGGAGAGTTTTGATGCTGAGGGGGAGGCCTTTTTGTTTCGGATCGTCACAGGTGACGAAACCTGGGCGCACCATTTTGAGCCGGAGACAAAAAGGCAGTCAGTGGAGTGGCATCATACGCAATCACCACGAAAAAAAAAAAATTCAAGACAACTCCCTCCGCCGGAAAGGTCATGATCACCGTCTTTTGGGACATTGATGGAGTGATTCTTGTGGATGTGATGCCCAGAGGTGAGACAATCAATTCGGACGCGTACATCAAAACCCTCAACAAACTCAAACAGCGCTACCGGCGAGTACGGCCAAAACAGGAATGCAGTAGACATTTTGATCCAGCACGACAATGCCCGCCCTCACACAAGTCTGAAAACTCGGGAGGCAATCGCCAAATTTGGTTGGACTGTGCTCCCCCATCCCCTCTATAGTCCTGATCTGGCGCCCTCCGATTTTTTTTTTTTGGGCCACTGAGGGATGCACTGCGCGGGACAAGGTTTGAAGATGACGAGAGCGTATTCGTGCAGTCAAGACATGGCTACGTCAACAGGAAACGAGCTGGTGGACGGAGATTATGTGGAAAAATAGCACGTGTAAAGGATACATCCAGTTATATTCAGAGCCGGATTAACGTAGTAGCAAAAGTAGCATATGCTACGGGCCCCGCGCTTTTAGGGGCCCCGCGCCAATAAATATGTACGAGTACATAATTTTTTGGTCATCTTCTAATACGAGCGTCAAACCAGTGATCTTGTGATTTATGCCATCTTTAGCGCCTTTTCATTTGGTGTCACGAAATTGTGGGAGAAAGAGCATAAGAGGGTGACTTAGTGTGACTCTTCATTATTTTTATCTTAACTGTTTGCGGACGGAAGCCATTTAAGTGGCGTTGAAAATTTGGTCACGTTTGGACGGAAGCCACTTTTTTGGCTCTAGGCGACTGCCCCTCTAATTTTGTTTCGTTTTTTTTTTAAATGAATCTGCATTAACAATAAAAACTAGAATTTAGGAAACTGAAACTTCCTGTTTTAATTGAGGTATACGGCGTGCTCGCTCTCTCTTTCGATCTTGATTAAAATTTCTTGATTTGTAAGGTTAGAAAACTCAAAAAATGAGCAGTAGACACAGAGATATTGGACGTAATTATGCTTCTGGAAGTGAAAAACGTAAAGCGAAGGAAGAAAAAGAAAGAAGAGATCAACTTGTGATATCAAAAACACGTAAGCTGACAGAATATTTTGATGTTCATGGTGGTGGTACACTAACCGCTGAAGCTGGAAGTACAGGAACAACTAGTACTAGTGCCGGCTGTGCAGCAGAAAACATACAGCAAAACCCAGTATACACTGAATCTGAATGTGAAAGAATAAGTGAAACGAAGAAGTTCTCTAATGATATTGGTGATGGCCGAACAATATAGATTAAATGAGCGTGAATATTGGATATCCAAGGGAAGTGAAAAATGTCAACATGTTGATAGTGCCTTCTCTTCATCCGTGCGATTGTATGACACTGAAAAGAAAACTCGATACTGTCAGAAGTCTTATTTTATACATATTCATAAACTTACAAACAAGCAACATGCAAGAAAATGGTTATGCTTTTCAGAAAGTAAAGGGCGCCTATTCTGTTTCCCATGCAAGCTTATGAGTTCAGAATGTTCATCAAAGTTTACTGTGGAAGGGTTTAATGACTGGAAAAATGCAAGCAATCTATTGCGTCGACATGAAGAAAGCTTCTCACATAGACAAGCTTTAATTTCACTGTTGATGCGTAAAAACAAAGGTGAACGTGTCGATTCCCAACTTGTGAAACAAATGGACATTCAAGAAAAGTATTGGCAAAAACTTCTAGAGCGAATAATTGAAGTTGTGAAGTTTTTAGCAGAACGAGGCCTTTCATTTCGTGGCAGTGATGAAATTGTTAAACTAATACAGATGAAAAACCTATGGCAAGGCACAAGCAAAGAAACAAAGTTACAACTGATCAGAGCATGTATATTCCCAGTAGCAACATACGGCTGCGAGACTTGGACACTCTACAAAACAGTTGCAAAAAAGATTACATCATTCGAAATGAAATGCTACAGAAGGATGTTGAGAATACCGTGGACAGAAAAAAAGACCAACAGAGAAGTACTGCACTCACTAAACGTACAGGAACATTGGCTCCTAAATACCATCGCAATAAGGAAGCTGAAATTTTTCGGTCATATAAAAAGACATAATAGTCTGGAAAAAACAGTGATGGAAGGCATGGTCCCTGGAAAAAGGGGAAGGGGTCGACCTAGACGACGGTGCACCCAGGACATCACAGAGAGTATGAACTTGTCTTTGGCTGATGCAGGTCGACTTGCCCAGAATCGTGATGCGTTCAGAGCAGCTGTAATGGAGACAACATTCTGGAAAGAATACATCACATGATGAGATATGATGATGAAATTGTTGGGTCCCCTTATAACGGGAATTACTTAGGGTTGTTAGAATTACTGGCCAAGTTTGACCCTTTTCTGACAAAGCATATAAGTACTCAAGCAAACAAAGGATTTGGACATACATCATATCTATCTAAAACAACGTGTGAGGAATTCATCAATCTGATTGGATCCAGCATACTGGATCACATTCTCTGTGAAGTGAAGAAATACAAGTATTATTCCGTTTCATTGGATTCTACTCCAGATATATCTAATATGGACCAGCTGACTTTGACTCTGCGCTATGTTTTGCCATCTGGACCAGTTGAAAGATTTGTGACATTTTTGGATATGGAAGGTCATAGTGCTGAACAGCTTACTGAAAGTCTACTTAATTTTTTAAAGGCAAATGACATTGATATTAAAGACTGCCGTGGTCAAAGTTATGACAACGCCAGCAACATGAGTGGCAAGTTTATAGGATTACAAGCACGAATTAAAGAGATGAATAAGTTTGCGCATTACATTCCGTGTTATGCACATTCACTAAATTTGGTTGGAAAATGTGTTGCTGAAGGTTGTCAAGAAGCAGTCATTTTCTTTGGATTTGTTGAAACTCTGTACACCTTCTTTTCTGCTTTTACCTACCGGTGGGGTCTTCTTTCTACTGCATTATGTGCTGGCGGTACTCATAATAAGTCCCATTTGCCCTTTGTGAAAAGACTGTCAGATACCAGGTGGTCCGCTCGGGCAGATGCAACAAAAGCACTTTTACACAGTTTTTCTGCAATAAAACAAGTCTTTGATGATATTTCAGATAACAATGATCAGAAGGCAGAGTGTCGTCAACAGGCTCGTGGTCTATTTTCAACCATGATGAAGTTAGAAACAGGAATAATGATCATACTGTGGGATCAAGTATTATAGCGTTTTCAAATGACCAGTGCTTCTTTGCAATCTTCTGACCAAGATTTGAATACAGCTTGTGCACTTTATGAATCCCTGCTGGGGTATATTGAAGCTATGCGGTCTACTTTTGCAGACATAGAGCAAAAGGCCAAGGATCTGACTGAGTGTGAACATTATCAAGAACAAACTCGAAGAAAACACAAACGAAATTGAGAGTATGATGATTTCAGTGGTTCCAGCACACTTGATCTACTTGTTGAATCTCAAATGCCTTCTCAGCAGTTTAAAAGCCGAACATTTCTTGTCCTTATTGATAGCTTGCTCTCTGCCTTGTCAAAACGCCAGAAAGCTTATCAAAAGTTGAATTATGTATTTGGATTCCTTCGTCAGTTACAGTCGTTTACACCTGAAGAAGTGGTAACGAGATCATCGAATCTTATTAAATCATATCCGGAAGATCTGGAAGAAAGTCTTTGTGAAGAACTTGTGCAGTTTACAGAAATGTTGAAAACTGATCTTGCTTCTCATATTGGCACTACTCTAGACCTTGTAGAGTTACAGTTTTACCGTTTGATAATTGACAATTCTTTGGAGTCTTGTTTTTCAAATGTAGAAATCGCCTTGCGCATCTATTTGTCACTAATGGTAACCAACTGCAGTGGAGAACGATCATTTTCAAAACTGAAACTTATTAAAAATGAACCAAGGAGCACCATGGGTCAAAAGAGATTGAACAATCTCTCACTAATGAGCATTGAACATAAACTTCTGCGTGAAATTGATACATCCTATATCATCAACAAATTTGCTCATGCTAAATGTAGAAACATTAATATTTAAACAATAATGTTGAATGTGTTGTTACTTTTGATAATGATAATTACTATGCAAATTAAAAATGTATGTGTTCAAATATATTTGTGTTGTTTTATTGTTTTTTTTAAATATAGGGCCCCTTTCGTAACATATGCTACAGGCCCCGTTCTAGCTTAATCCGGCCCTGGTTATATTGTGCGTGAATTTCATACATTATGAATAAATAGTTCGGATAGTGGGGCATTACTTTCTGAGCAACACAGAAATCATCATATCCGTCATTTATATTTGCCGTGTAGAACATGGAATGACAGAAGTTACTCGTACATTTATAACGACTAACGACACACTGAAATAATAACTACAAACAGACACGAAATTATATATATATATATATATATATATATATATATATATTATATATATATATATATATAGCGAGAGAGAGAGAGAGAGAAAGAGAGAGAGAGAGAAAGAGAGAACGAACGAACGAACAAACTTTATTTTCGAAGGGTTAAGAATTGGGCACGCAGGCCCGTCTAACATTCTGCCCTTTCACTCTCATTTATCTTGCATACTATATATATCCTTTCATTCCAACATGTTACTTTAAGCATTAATTTAAAGGCATGCAACATTATAAAGTTAACATAACAGCATTCATTTACAGTATGCAATCATAATTTTAAAAAATGAGTAGGTTCTTTGTTTTAAACAAACAAGATAGTAGTTGGGAAAAAAAGTAATAATAAAATAAAATAAATAAAAATAGATAATTCTGTATACCGACCCTCACTCATGCGGTCAAACCGTCGACAATTAATCTGTATTTTTGAATGTGTCATCAATAATCAATACAAAAATTACATAAACATATTCTCGCTTATATCCATACGTTCTTGGTGGAAAATGAAATAATAATAATAACACTTTCTTACGCACTTCTGTGGCACGTAAAGTCTTTGAGCAGTTAAAAAAAAAAAATTATGTAATATCTGCTTATTCTCATATACATCATCCCATTTAAGAAAACGAAAACATTCACATTTCTAAAGTACAGTGGTATGCAGGTACATTCTCACGACTCACATTTCTAAAGGACAGTGGTATGTGGGTACATTCTCACATACATTACATTATATAAGAATGTTTTAAAGTGAATGTAATAATATTACATGGATATAAAACATATTTTTCACAAAAAACGAGCGGAAGAGGAAAAGAAATGTTCACCTATGGATGAGATGTTGACAGGCAAATGTTGTTCTATAGAGAGATAGATAGATAGATAGATAGATAGATAGATAGATAGATAGATAGATAGATAGATAGATAGATAGATAGATAGATAGATAGATAGATAGATAGATAGATAGATAGATAGATAGATAGATAGATAGATAGATAGATAGATAGATAGATAGAACGAACGAACTTTATTTTCAAAGGGTTTAGAATTGGGAACGCAGGCCCGTCCAACATTCTGCCCTTCCTTTCTCTCGTCTTCCATACTGAATCCATTAATTCTCACATGTATCTTAAATATTACTTAAAATACGAAAAAAAGAAAATAATATACAATAAAATTAAATAAAATCCCAGCATTGTAACAGTACAATAATAGTTACACAGATTTACAGTACCTTATCATAATTAATACTAAACAGGACAAAATTATCGTTAAAACCTACATATGATGTTATGTAATTATTTAAGAACATAACTAAATTAGGGTGGCATATAATCTGCACTCATGATGTGTTTGAAAAGTCTGTGATTGAATGAATATGGACTAAGCGTGTTTTTTAGGTCATGTGGAAGATTATTCCACAGATGAGCAGCAGAAAAAGCTAAACATTTCTTGAATAAGTCGAGCCTAGGCTTGGGCATGTGTAATTTATTTATTATATTTAAATATATTGACTGCGTCTTCCGCTGTATTTTAAAATAGGCCACAAATACTTTAGAGCATTCTGTGATAAGATTTTGTGAAAAAATTTGGCTTTGTTGAAGAGAAAGCGCTTTCTTAGTGGTAATATGTTAAGATATGTATATGGGTCTACACACTGTGTGAGGTTTTTTGTCTGAAACTAGGCGCACTGCACGTTTTTGTAATGGATAGAGTCTTTTAGTGTTGGGCATGGAGCAGCCATCCCAAATTGTGGAACAATAGTCTAGATGTGTTTGTATTTGGGATGTTTAGAACATTTTTCGAGTCTCCGCATCTAGGAAATGTTTAATTTTAGCTAACTGGTAAACTTTTTGTGCCGTTTGTTTGGTTAGTGCTTGTACATGCGAATTCCAACTTAAATGTTGGTCAATTATGAGTCCTAGTGTTTTATTTTCATTTACATTTTCAATTAAAGAGGTTCCAATGCAGAGCTGAAGTGTTGTTTTCAGTGAGTTTTGTAATTTTTGTCTAGTTGATATTATCATACAGTTTGTTTTAATGATATTTATTTGCATGCAGTTTTCATTGCTCCACTTAATAAGATTGTCTGTGTCGCTTTGTAATGATATTTCTAGCGTGTTGCAACTTTTATCACTAGTATAAATGGTACAGTCATCGGCAAATAGGTCGCAGGATGAGTGCTTGATGTGTAGTGGAAGGTCATTTATGTAAATGGAAAAAGTAGAGGGCCGAGAATAGAACCCTGAGGAACACCGGTGTCAATAATAGTTGGTTTGACAATGAGTTATTGTACCACACTACTTGCTGTCTGTCGGACAGGAATGATTTAAGTAATGTCACTAGTTTCAAGTTAACTTTCATTGTTTCTAATTTCCTTATTAAAACAGTGTGATCTAACATATCAAATGCTTTCCTAAAGTCTACAAAGATTGCTCCACATATGTTATCGTTATTGATGTTTAGGTGCAAGTTGTCTATCATCTTAGTTAGAGCTGTGTGGCATGAATGCTTTTGTCTAAACCCTGACTGACTGTCAATTAGCAAGTCATTGCTAACTAGGTACTGTAGTGTTGTTTTATGTATGTGTTTTTCTAGTGGTTTAGATAGCTGTGGTAGGTTTGATGTTAATACAGTTTGTTGTTAAGAAATCTTAGTGTACTGAATGAGGTCAGTTGTGAAGGTCCCTGAATATAATAAATATTAGAGTAAATTTCCAGGGCACCTTTCTACTACCACCACCATGATCTCATTCAGACTTATTCTAGATAGACTGAAAGATGACTACCTTTGGTGTCTAGGGTTATGAAATGTTAGTGTAAGGTTGCATTAACCAACTAAACATATAAACAATTACACAATTATTTTATTATCTAATACAACACAACAGTACCACGACAATCACATACGAACCACACTTTAAAAGACTATCTTTAGTAAGTCAGTGGTTGAAAGTTTGGTAAAGTTAATGTTTTTTCAATTTATTGTCCTGAATCTAATTTATTTGGAATCAGGACCGTCTATCAAAAGTGAAATCATAGAAATTAATTACATCAATCAATTTATACAATGGACTTTCTGTCCATAATACACATATTATTATTATATAAGGGTGTAGTGTATTTTCTAACTGAGGTGACTTCTAGTATACACTGGTAGATTGTTTATTATCATCATCTCTGCATGTTGTTTGTAAGTTTTTGTGGACACTGATGGAATGTTTATATCACTATTCCCAGTCTCTTATGTTAATATAATGTTAGTTGAGCGATCAGGTGCCGAACATGCACCTATCTTTGTAATATGATGTAGGACTCTTCCTGCACTTCGCTGAACGACAACCTTCAGCTCCCACTTCTTCAAGAATGATGGTGGTTTACAGTTGTCTCCGAAAAAGGCAATACTGTGGCATGAATATATCAGCCCACTGTAGTCTGGCACCAGTTATTGACAGCCACCAAAACCCTCTGAAATCAGAATGATATGCCTCCTTCGTAATCAACAGTCTACAATAATATTCAACAACCAGTACAGGCACATTACAAACAAACATGTAAGATCAGCTCTTTACGACAATCCCTTTCACCAGTTTCTTTTGATGTGACCAGGTATACCAGTATTCCTCTCCCCTAATAGTTACAACGCCTCTGCAATTCCAGCAATAATCTGTTGTCCATAAAATAGGATAGGTATTATGCTCCTGATGATAATCCTATATAATTTAGTTGGTCTATACATCTCTAATAGTCTTTCATATGCTAAGTCAATCTATAGACTCTGTTTTGAGTCTGCCATAGACTCACTTACTTACAGTCGTATGTTAGTATCTCACATTCAAATTTTATTTTAAATAAAATGTTAAGAAAATCAATCTTACCACAGATGCAAGGAAATAACACAAGTAAACGATGACTAGGCAATAGAATATGGCACATTTTCGATCTGCCCTATGTCCACGCTTTTCCTATGTTAGAAAATTCTCCGCCTGCTCTCGTCGATCTTGCTTTACAGAAAATTTACTTGAAATGGCAGTGAACAGTCCCCGTTTCGTACCCGTATCTACTGCTTTGTCCAATGGGACCATGTTTACATTTATTTTTGAATCTATCGTTTCAAATAACAACTCCAAATATGTTTCCAAGGCAAATATATTTTTAGTTTTAGGTCAACCAATCATACTTCGCCTTCCTTCAAAATCCACCCAATCAAATATCCCGTACCTTTTAACCTCATTTACCCAAAGTCGTTTTTTCAAAACATGCCATAAAAAATTATAAGCAGGCATGATCTTTACTTGACAGTCTGGTCGGATCCACTATAGTATTATGGCTATAATTAGTTAATTAATGGACTATTTGCGTAACTATTACCATATTCTTTGTCAACAAGTCCTAAGGTACACGAATATACAATTTATATGGGACTAGTTGGCTTGGTTCAGAAGTACACAGTTTTTTTTTTCTAAGTTAGTGTTTTTTTATTTTTAGTCTACTACACGTTCAATTCTTTTCCATGTGCTGTCTTCTCTATTTACGTGATAATTACGTCCTTTGAAATAAGAGCTAAGGTTGTTTTTGTAAGACGAGTTGTCTACATGTTCTAACTTTTTCCTCGTATTTTGGGGAAACCCCTAAGGCAAGGCTTGACCCTGCGCTGGTATTGGCTTTTAGTTTAAAATCAATGCGAAACGAATTAGCATTTCATCTATCTTTTCCCCTCCTCGTTCCACAATGCATTTTAGGCACATATTTTCTTAGAACTAGGAAAAGTGATTATGTCAAGGACGAATTTGAAAAATTGAGTACCGTTTTGTTCGGCTATTCGTTAGCAAATAATAATCTGAAGGCGTAGGCAATACCAACAGTTCTAGCCGAAAATTCTTTTATACTTTCTTATTTTGCCTTTATGCCCTATATTGTTATATATTAATTTAGATATTGTATTTAGAAATTCACTACACATGTCCCCCCTTTAGAACAGACGATCATATGTCAGTTCCTATTTCTAAATACACATAGATGAATTTACTATCTATGCCTGATGACTACTCTGATGTTCGTCGTACGGATGTGTGCTTAAAAAATCAGCTCCAACATTAGTTTTTCCGGGAATGTACTCTATGGTAAACTGGAATGGCTGTAAGAGCAAAGACCAGCGTAATAATCTAGCATTTTCATGCCTTGCTTGTGACAGACACACGAGTGGTTTATGATCTGTCTGGATCCTAAATGATTGTCCATAGAGATAAATCTGGAACTTTTTTATACCCCAGATGACAGCGAGACATTCTTTTTCACTTGTTGAATATTTTTTTCTGTTGTATTCAACTTACGGCTAGCATAAGCAACTGGGGTTAATTCCCCATCAAGTGAATTTGACCGTTGTAATAGAGCTGGACCCAAACCGATATTACTCGCATCCGTTCTCAGAATGAATTCTTGACTTAAGTCAGGTAATTTCAAAATAGGCCTGCTTGTGAGCTTTTCTTTCAATTCTTGGTATGCTAATTCACATTGCGCCGTCCAAATAATTCTATCAGGATTTCCTTTGCGCGTTAAATCAGTCAATGGAGCACATATGGAGTTAAAGTTTTTTATATACTTTTGGTAAAAACCACATAATGAGACAAAGGATCGCACATCCTTTTTTGTTTGTGGTCTTGGTGCTTTATTTAACTTCTCCAGGTTCTTAGGGTCAGGGGTCATGTTTCCCTGATGTACTGTGTGGCCCAAGAATTCCAGCTCTTTACATCCAACACAGCATTTCGTCGGTCTAGCAGTCAAATTGGTCTCTCTCAATCGATCAAACAACATATTCAGAGAGTTAATGTGTTCCTCAAATGTTTCTGTTGCTATGAGAATATCATCCATGAAGTTGGTGATGCCTGGATTCTTCAGGGGATCCAGTAACTTTCTCATCATCCTCGAAAACACACTCGGTGCATTTTTCAGCCCGAATGGCAACATATTAAATTCATAATGTCCTTCCGAGGTGCTAAAGGCTAAATAAGGTTTTACCTCCGGCTTTACTGGAATCTGATAGTAGCCTTTACTCAGATCCACTTTAGAGAAATATTTAGCTCTATTCAGCCTGGCAAACAGCTGATTTGTATCAGGTAATGGATCCACCTGACCTTCTGTGACAGCATTCAGTTTCCTGTAATCTATACACAGCCTGTGTTCTCCAGAGGTTTTTTTTAACAGAACAACACTGGAACTGTAGGGAGATTCACTGTGCGAGATAATCCCTTCTCTCAACAGGTAATCTATCTCCTCCCTTAAAGCTTTTTCCTTAGCGAACGGAATCGAATAAGCTTTCATACAGATTGGTGTTGGGTCTATGAGTTTCATATCATACTCCAATAAATTTGTATGCCCCGGACGGTCCGTTAACACATCTGTATGATTATTCAGAACCTGTTGAACCCTCTCCCTCTGAATTTCCGTTAAGTATGTGCTGATTTTTACCTGTGCGGCGGTTTCACAGGAATGTAAAGGATATTCATGAGAAGTGAGTGGTTTCTTTTTCATCTCCATTGCAACAGACAAGGTCAGTAGGTGTGTCTCTTCCTGGTTTTCTCTGTCCAGATATTTCTTCAGGAGATTCACATGATAGATTTTCTCTTTCCCTTTCTTATCTATCATATAATTTGTTCTAGACACCTTCTCTAGAACTGTATATGGACCTTGCCATCCAATTTGCAATTTATTCTGGCTGCCTGGCAGTAGAAGGAGCCCCTTCTCTCCCACAGATAATTCTCGATCCTTCGCTTTCTTATTGTAATAGGCAGCATGCTTTTTCCTGGCTTGTCTCAAATTTTCATTGGCAAGTTTCCAGCCAGTTTTAAGACGAGTGGTCAACTCGTTCACATATTGATATGATGAGGTAATATTTTCTTCTGCCTTTTCATCTGTCCAGGTCCTTAACAAGGCTTCCAAGGGACCTTTTATTGGCCTTCCAAATAACAATGTTGCCGGGGCCATACCGGTTGAACTATGGAGTACCTCCCGGTAGGCAAACAGGGCGGCGGGAAGGTACTGATCCCATGTATCTGGTTTTTCATGTGCCAACTTCCTCAGGATCGACATGAGAGTCCCGTTAAATCTTTCTACTTGGCCATTTCCTAGAGGATGATACGGGCTACAATGAAAGTGTTTGGCTTGAAAGATCCTAAATACCTCTTCTGTTAGTTTCCCCTTGAACTGAGAGCCATTATCAGTCAAGATTTGGTTGGGAAAGCATAACCTGGTGAAGATTGTGAGTAATGCCTCTGCCACATGCTTCGAATCAATTGATGACAGGGCTACCGCCTCTCCCCAAATAGAACAAGTGTCCACCAGAGTCAGAATGTAACTGTTCCTCCTCTTGGTCCGAGTGAGAGGTCCCACAATGTCCACGGCAACTCTTTCAAAGGGGGTTCCCACTATGGGCATTTCCCCTAGAGTTACTGGAGCAGTCCAATGCTTTTGAGCTACCCGTTGGCACTCTGGACAGGAATTTACAAATCTCTTTATGTCTTCAGTTATTCCTGGCCAGAAATAATGACAAGCTGTACGCTGCCCTGTTGCGCTGATCCCCATATGACCACTGAAGGGAATCGCATGCCCTAGTTCCAACACTTTAGTCCTATATGAATTTGGAAGGACCAGCTGTCCGTGACCATTGGATCCATTTCCAGCCTTCCTATATATCAATTTGTTCTTCATATAGAAATCTCCCTTGCCTGGAGGTGTATGACATTTGGGCAATTTCTTAAAACAAGGCTTGAGGGTCTTATCCTCCGCCTGTGCCTTCCTCATCTCATCTGGATGGGTATTTATCGGATTATCCTCCTCCTTTTTAGACTGTGATCTGGTCTGCACTGTTGCCATGGTCACAGGTCTCTTGGGATTCCCCAAGAAGACATATCTACACCCCAATATAAGAGGGTAGATTGGTTCATTTATCACTGCTGCTTTTATGATTTCTTCCACATATCGCGTTTTCACATTTATCCTGGCGACGGGAAGTGTCATGGTCGCTACGTCCTTGGTTGCAGTTTGAATCTCCACTGTTTCTGTGGTGTATTGATCTGCCTGCACCAGGTGAGAACTCACAACTGAATCATAATCTAATCCAGTATCATACAAACACCTTATGGTGACACCATTGCATGTTACATCTTCACACACTGGGGGATGGTAAGGTTCCTGTTGTTCAGTAGGGTTGACCTTTACTTCCTTTCTCCCCATTTTCATTGCAGCGAAAGTAGGAGTTTTCTTTCTACAATTTTCAGTGTTATGGTTGTCCATCCGACAATGTTTAGAATACTTCCTTCCTTGGTTAAAGGGTTTTCTGTCATTATATTTCCTTTCATTGAATTGTGAGGTTTTATTATTATAGTCATTGCGTGGCCTATCAAACTGGTGCTTACCTTTGTTCTGGTCTCTATGGTCAAACTTATTAAAGATTTGAGGTGCCTTAAAATTGTCTACCGGTTTCTTTTTATTTCCAACTACCTCTGCTTGGGCTGCCTGATACCTCTCAGAGACATTGAGTAACTCACCCAGCCTCTCTGCACCTTGTTCCATGAGAAACTTTCTCAGGTCTGGAGCCATGGACTCTCTTAGTTGTTCAATAAGGATCATTTCCTTAAGATCTTGGGTTTTCCCCAGAGCAGTCCATTTCTCCAAGTAGGTCTCTAACCGTGCAGAGAACTGGTGATAAGTCTCACCCGACAGTAGTTTGGCATTCCTAAATTATTTTCTATAAAATTCCCCATTCTTTTCATATCTTAACAAAAGAGCCTGCTTTAGCATGTCATAATTGTCCTGATCATCCCTGCTCATCTTGGCAAAAACTTCATAAGCTGTACCACGAAGCCCTTGTGATAACTTTAGGCTCCACCTTTCTCTCTCTAAACCATATGTGGTAGCCAAAAGTTCATATCTATTTAGGTAACTTTCTATGTCATCGTCTTTCTCAACAAAATGGTCTAAATGAAAACTCATAGCTGAGGTTGAGGCTCCCTGACTAACATTAGCATCTGAGGCAAAGGGACTGGCACCATTTTCAGGAGCATGGCCTTGAAATTCTAACTCCCTTAGTCATAACTCATGTTCCCTTTGTAATCTCTTTTCCTCCTTTTCTGCTTCCCTTTCTGCAGCCTGTCTCCTTTCTTCTGCTTCTCTTTCTGCAGCTAGTCTCTTTTCTTCTCTTTCTGTAGCTAATCTCTTTTCTTCTCTTTCTGCAGCTAGTCTCTTTTCTTCTGCCTCCAATGCCCTAGCCTCCTTGTCAGCCTCAATCTGCAGCCTCTTAATTTCTTTTTCAGCCTCTAACTTTCTTTCAGCCTCTTTTTCTAATCTTTTTTCTTAGCGATCAATAAATTTGTCACATTCAGTTCTGACACAAGCAATCATAATTTGCCCCTCCATTCCCAATTCTTTAGCAGCCTACACAGCAGCAGATCGAAACTTTGCCAGATCAGCCATTTTGTACTAGGCAAACCTTTAAAATTTCTAACTAGACAAATTTCCAATTATAACTAACAATTTCTAATTATAACTAAGAACAACCACAGGCACTGATAGCTCAACCACTATTTAATTTCTCCAAAAAGAAATGCTTTTAGTTTTATACTATCTGAGATTCCTAATATAATTGATAATATTTTAAGAATTTAAAATCACAGAAGCAAACTACCCAATATAGCTGGTGTTATGAAAAGTTCAATCCCCAGGAGCGAGACCCCAATATATGTGGTGGGTTTGATGTTAATACAGTTTGTTGTTAAGAAATCTTAGTGTACTGAATGAGGTCAGCTGTGAAGGTCCCTGAATATAATAAATATTAGAGTAAATTTCCAGGGCACCTTTCTACTACCACCACTATAATCTCATTCAGACTTATTCTAGATAGACTGAAAGATGACTACGTTTGGTGTCTAGGGTTATGAAATGTTAGTGTAAGGTTGCATTAACCAACTAAACATATAAACAATTACACAATTATTTTATTATCTAATACAACACAACAGTACCACGACAATCACATACGAACCACACTTTAAAAGACTATCTTTAGTAAGTCAGTGGTTGAAAGTTTGGTAAAGTTAATGTTTTTTCAATTTATTGTCCTGAATCTAATTTATTTGGAATCAGGACTGTCAATCAAAAGTGAAATCATAGAAATTAATTACATCAATCAATTTATACAATGGACTTTCTGTCCATAATACACATATTATTATTATATAAGGGTGTAGTGTATTTTCTAACTGAGGTGACTTCTAGTATACACTGGTAGATTGTTTATTATCATCATCTCTGCATGTTGTTTGTAAGTTTTTGTGGACACTGATGGAATGTTTATATCACTATTCCCAGTCTCTTATGTTAATATAATGTTAGTTGAGCGATCAGGTGCCGAACATGCACCTATCTTTGTAATATGATGTAGGACTCTTCCTGCACTTCGCTGAACGACAACCTTCAGCTCCCACTTCTTCAAGAGTGATGGTGGTTTACAGTTGTCTCCAAAAAAGGCAAGACTGTGGCATGAATATATCGGCCCACTGTAGTCTGGCACCAGTTATTGGCAGCCACCAAAACCCTCTGAAATGAGAAGGATATGCCTCCTTCGTAATCAACAGCCTACAATAATATTCAACAACCAGTACAGGCACATTACAAACAAACATGTAAGATCAGCTCTTTACGACAATCCCTTTCACCAGTTTCTTTTGATGTGACCAGGTATACCAGTATTCCTCTCCCCTAATAGTTACAACGCCTCTGCAATTCCAGCAATAATCTGTTGTCCATACAATAGGATAGGTATTATGCTCCTGATGATAACACTAGTCAACAACCAAAATGTACCAGAAATGAAAATAGCTGATCTTAACTAATTTTGGTGTGCTGAAAACGAAAATGACATTAAAAAATGTTGATTGGCTCTAGTTTTCAAGATATATGCTACTAGTTTATTTAATTGAGGTCAGTTTATATATATGACGCAATTGTTGTGGGCGATTGCATAATTTTTTTCTAATGACCAATAAAAACGTAACTAGAAGTTGATGATGCAATCCTACCTATGGTTACATCACCTTTGTGTATAAATATCTTATCTCTGATAAAATTTTGCCATTAGTTAGTGCATTTGTTCTTATCAAAAGTATCGTAGTTAGAAATGCCTAGGACATGTGTGAACAGTGCTAATAATTTCTGTTATATATGTGGTGAGGTGACATTTCTATTACAAAAACGAAATGTAGCTAAAGTGATTAAGAAGGCATACAGTTTGTATTTTGGCTGCAGAATAGGAGATCAAGATAAGAGCTGGGCGCCACACATATGCTGCAATACATGTGCAGCACATCTTAAACTGTGGTCGACTGGCAAAAGGCAAGATATGCCTTTTGCAGTCCCAATGATTTGGAGAGAGCCCACTGATCATCTCAACAACTGTTACTTTTGCGTGGTCCCTCCAATTGGGAAAGGCATATCAAAGAAGACAAAATGGACTCTGGAATATCTGAACATCCCCTCTGCAATACGTCCGATACCACATGGCGATGACCTACCAGTTCCCAAAGTGCCAGAATCATTTTCAGCTGCTGATGAAGAAGAGGACATTGGTGGTCCTGAACCATCAACCTCAAGCGACCCAGATTTTGAGCAAACTACATCCACTAAACCACACTTAATAACCCAAGGTGAACTGAATGATCTTGTAAGAGCTCTGAATTTACCGAAGAACAAGGCGGAGCTTTTGGGTTCCAGATTGCAACAGTGGAATCTACTGGCAGAAGATGTTACAATTTCTGTGTATAGGAACCGCCAGAAGCCGCTTATTACATTCTTTTTCAAAGAGGGCGACCTTTCTGCGTGCCACAACATTTCTGGTTTAATGGCAGCCCTCAAAATCAATTACATACCGGAAGAGTGGAGGCTTTTCATTGATTCATCCAAGACGAGTCTTAAAGCTGTTTTAATGAATAATGGTAATGTGTTACCGTCAATTCCAGTTTGGTCACGCAGTTCATATGAAAGAAACTTATGAAAACATTAAGCAGCTTTTGAAGTGTATAAACTACGATCATCATCATTGGTCACTTTACGGTGACTTAAAAGTGGTCGCTCTTTTGCTTGAACTACAGGGTGGATACACCAAGTACTGTTGCTTTCTCTGTTAGTGGGATAGCCGTGCACGAAGTGACCATTACATCAGAAGACATTGGCCAATCAGGCAGTCATTGCAGCCTGGCAGTAAGAACGTTGAGAACCCAGCACTTGTCGACACCAGCAAGATTTTGTTGCCACCCTTGCACATTAAGCTGGGTCTCATGAAAAACTTTGTCAAGGCAATGAAGAAAACAGATGAGGCTTTCAAATACCTCATCAGAAAATTTCCAAGACTGAGTGAAGCTAAAATAAGAGAGGGAGTATTTGTTGGTCCGCAAATTCGAAAACTTCTTCATGATGACGAGTTTCTTTGCGTGTTGCATGGCAAGGAAAAAGTAGCATGGCTAGCATTTAAGTCAGTGGTGGACAATTTTCTTGGAAACAACCGATCTGATAATTACAATGAAATTGTAGAAAATCTCTTTCTGAAGTATAAGAGTCTTGGCTGCAACATGTCTTTGAAAATTCATTTTCTGGATTCTCATCTGGATTTCTTTACGTCAAACTGTGGAGCGGTCAGTGATGAGCATGGTGAACGATTTCACCAGGACATTGCTGCTATGGAGACAAGGTATCAAGGCAATTGGAGCCCTTCAATGCTTGCTGATTACTGTTTCACTGTGACAAGAGACACCTCATCGATTGACTACAAGAAGCAAGCAAAGAGAGCTCGAACAGCGACTGAATAATGATGGAATGGGTTCAAATGTGCTTTTTTAAAACATGATATGTGAACTGTAAATAATGTTTTTATGTTTTCTATCATTTTATGTTGAAATATCAATTAATTGAGTATGTAACCACAATTTTTATAATGCTAAAGTAGAAAGACTAGCTGCTCACCCCAGAGAATTAAACAAGCATACATTATTTGTATTACTGTAATGTAAATTCATCATTTAAAAAAAACACAGAGCCAATTGGTGAATTTCATTATATTTGAAATCAGCATGTCAAAATCAATAAGAAATGGTATATTTAATTTCTGGTACAAATAACTTTTGAAAATTTGTTGACTAGTGTAATCCTATATAATTTAGTTGGTCTATACATCTCTGATAGTCTTTCATATGCTAAGTCAATCTCTAGACTCTGTTTTGAGTCTGCCATAGACTCACTTACTTACAGTCGTATGTTAGTATCTCACATTCAAATTTTATTTTAAATAAAATGTTAAGAAAATCAATCTTACCACAGATGCAAGGAAATAACACAAGTAAACGATGACTAGGCAATAGAATATGGCACATTTTCGATCTGCCCTATGTCCACGCTTTTCCTATGTTAGAAAATTCTCCGCCTGCTCTCGTCGATCTTGCTTTGCACAAAATTTACTTGAAATGGCAGTGAACAGTCCCCGTTTCGTACCCGTATCTACTGCTTTGTCCAATGGGACCATGTTTACATTTATTTTTGAATCTATCGTTTCAAATAACAACTCCCAATATGTTTCCAAGGCAAATATATTTTTAGTTTTAGGTCAACCAATCATACTTCGCCTTCCTTCAAAATCCACCCAATCAAATATCCCGTACCTTTTAACCTCATTTACCCAAAGTCGTTTTTTCAAAACATGCCATAAAAAATTATAAGCAGGCATGATCTTTACTTGACAGTCTGGTCGGATCCACTATAGTATTATGGCTATAATTAGTTAATTAAGGTAAGTAAGGTAATGTTAAGGATACTTTTGAACAGAATAAAACAGAAATCAGAAGAAATATTGTCAGAGGAACCGGCTGGCTTTAGACCAAAAAGAAGTACCTCAGAACAAATCTTCAATATTAGATTACTTATCGAAAAACATCTCCAACATCAACACGATTTATACCATAACTTCATCGATTTCACAAAAGCCTTCGATCGAGTCTGGCATGAAGGCTTATGGCAAGTAATGAGAAAATTCAATTTTGATACCAACATCATAGATATCATTGAAGCACTATACAAGGACGCAAGCAGTGCTGTTTTTGTAAGCAACGACATTGGAGAATTTTTCAAAACAACTGTAGGAGTTCGCCAAGGATGTATCCTGTCACCAGTGCTCTTTAATATATATCTAGAACATATTATGCAGGAGGCTCTCTACGATTATAAATCAACCATATCGATTGGAGGCCGACCTCTGTGCAACCTACGTTTTGCTGATGATATTGATCTGATAGCTGGATCAGAATCAGAACTTCAAGACCTTACCTCTAGACTGGAGAAAGTAACAAGAACGTATGGGATGGAAATTAATATAGAAAAAAGCAAGATATTGGTGAATAGCCATAAGAAACATGTTCCGACCAACATTACGTTAAATGGGCAAACGTTAGAAGAAGTTAACACCTTTAAATATCTCGGGTCCACTATATGTAGTGATGGAAGATCAATTAAAGAAATCAAGACAAGACTTGAGATGGCCTCATCTACCATGACAAGGTTGAATGTGATCTGGAAAAGTAACATCAGTTTTCCTGTGAAGATCAAATTATACAAATCACTTGTATTATCTATTCTCTTGTATGGGTGTGAGGGCTGGACACTCACTGCAGATACGGAGCGAAGGATTCAGGCTTTCGAGCATAAATGTTATAGAAGAATTTTGCGCATTTGCTATAAAGAGCACAAAACAAATGTCTATGTTAGAGAGAAGATAAACACCTATGCAGGCCACCAAGAACCACTTTTGTCAATAGTGAAACGTCGAAAGTTTGCCTGGTTTGGGCATGTAACTCGTCATGACTCCCTTTCGAAAACGATCCTTCAGGGAACAGTCGAAGGTAAACGGAGAAGAGGAAGGCAGAGAAAATCCTGGGCTGATAACATCAAAGAATGGGCAGGACACGGTTTTTCCACACTTGTACGCATTGCTGAGGATAGAGAGCAGTGGAGGACCCTGTCTGCTGATGCTTCCACCATGGCACCCCTACGACCCATGACGGGTTACGGGCTGAGATGATGATGATGAGTTAATTAATGGACTATTTGCGTAACTATTACCATATTCTTTGTCAACAAGTCCTAAGGTACACGAATATACAATTTATATGGGACTAGTTGGCTTGGTTCAGAAGTACAGCTTTTTTTTCTTCTAAGTTAGTGTTTTTTTATTTTTAGTCTACTACACGTTCAATTCTTTTCCATGTGCTGTCTTCTCTATTTACGTGATAATTACGTCCTTTGAAATAAGAGCTAAGGTTGTTTTTGTGACACGAGTTGTCTACATGTTCTAACTTTTTCCTCGTATTTTGGGGAAACCCCTAAGGCAAGGCTTGACCCTGTGCTGATATTGGCTTTTAGTTTAAAATCAATGCGAAACGAATTAGCATTTCATCTATCTTTTCCCTTCTCGTTCCACAATGCATTTTAGGCACATATTTTCTTAGAACTAGGAAAAGTGATTATGTCAAGGACGAATTTGAAAAATTGAGTACCGTTTTGTTCGGCTATTCGTTAGCAAATAATAATCTGAAGGCGTACGCGATACCAACAGTTCTAGCAGAAAATTCTTTTATACTTTCTTATTTTGCCTTTATGCCCTATATTGTTATATATTAATTTAGATATTGTATTTAGAAATTCACTACAATAGCGATGATAAAAGAGAAATTGGTCTATAGTTACCAAGGTTACTGTTATCTGACGAGCCAGGTTTGAAGAGAGGATGTACTTTGGCGATCTTAAAGGCCGAAGGAAAATAACTTTTGGCGATACATTGATTATATATATAAGTTAATGAATCACTAATAGCTGGTGCAGCATAACGAAGTATTCGATTACTAATTCCGTCAAGCCCTGATGAGCATTATCTTTAAGGTCATGAAGATTGTTATGCACTTCATTAACTGTCATAAAAGGAATGTCGGGTGGAACTGAGTCTGTACATTTCTTCTCACAGAGAGAGAGAAAGAGAGAGAGAAATACAGAAACAGAGACAGAGTTAGAGAGAAAATGCAAAAACACCACAAAATATATCTACAGAAATAAGATAAATTTATAGCGACAGAAGCGGGGATAGCAAGAACAGGGATAGAGAAGGAGATGAACAGAGATAGAACTATAAAAACATAGATACAAATATAAAGTGAGTCTGACATAGATATCAGCACAGAAAGAGGAAAAGGTCTCCAACAAAGCGGGGGTAGAAGAATATTATAGAGAGAATGATACAGAGATAGAAAGAATATGACATAGCTAGAGTTAAACAGACACAGTTAGAAGTAAAGAGAGAGAGAAAAGAAAAAAAGATAGAAATGACGCCATTAAAAACAAATAGATAGAGACGACAGACCTTAAGAAAGCTCATTTTTACGGAAGTCCAAATCTGAATTGATTGGAAGTCCAGTTGGATGGCACTGGCTGGCAAGCCAATCTGTAAACTAATTACTGTTTGATACTTAGGCTTCTGACTTTCAGGACGATGTGGGATAAGCCATTGACAAGATGGGCATTAAGAGCGGGCTGGAGATGAGTGAGAAAGAGAGAGAGAGAGAGAGAGAGAGAGAGAGAGAAAGCATTAAAGACGGGCTGGAAATATAAGAGACAGATAAACATAAAACGTGGACTGGAGATTTGAGAGAGAGAGAGAGAGAGAGAGAGAGAGAGAGAGAGAGAGAGAGAGAGAGAGAGAGAGAGAGAGAGAGAGAGAGAGAGAGAGAAAAAGAAACATTAAAATCGGCCTGGACATTTGAGAGAGAGAGGCAATAAAAAGGGGGGAGGGCTGGATACTGAAGATTGGAGAGAGAGAGAGAGAGAGAGAAGCATTAAAGGCGGGCAGGAGATGAATGAGGGAGAAGCATTAAAGGCGAGCTGGAGATATGAGAGAGAGAGAAACATAAAAGGTGGACTGGAGATTTGAGAGAGAGAGAGAGAGAGAGAGAGAGAGAGAGAGAAAACATTAAAGGCGGCTTGGAGATTTGAGAGAGAGAAACATTAAAGGCGGACTGGGGATTTGAGAGAGAGAGGCATTAAAAAGGGGGAAGGGCTGGAGACTGAAGATTGGATAGAGAGAGAGAGAGAGAGAGAGAGAGAGAGAGAGAGAGAGAGAGAGAGAGAGAGAGAGAGAGAGAGAGAGAGAAAGTACGAAACAACGTACAAATGAGCAAACTTTACTATTTTCAAAGTGTTGAGAACTAGACGCGTTGACCCGTCTGGCATTATGCTCTGCCTTTCTCTCATGTATTATATTGTGTCAATTAATGTTAGTACGAACACAAACAACGGTATATAGTCCCATTGTTGCATGAAATCATGTGACTTCTTAAAATGGCTCTTTAAACTGGTATTTAAAAAAGGGAGAGAAAAAGGAGATTAGTGAATAAACATTGAGAAAATACTGCCTGGAAATTGAAGCTGTATTACTCAAGTAAGTAAGTTGGTAATTCTGATCAGATTTAGGTTAGATTTGGGTAGATTTAGGTTAGATTTAGGTTAGATTTGGGTAGATTTGGGTAGATTTAGGTTAGATTTGGGTAGATTTGGGTAGATTTAGGTTAGATTTGGGTAGATTTAGGTTAGATTTGGGTTGATTTGGGTAGATTTATTAATTTTGTTGTTGTTTGACAAAAACATTAACAACGAATATTTAAATATATCAGCCCAGTAGTTCTTGAGTCTTGTCTTGGTACAAACGGATGGAGAAAGTGAAATAAGTAGCGCTATATGCAAATGAAACTGTGGAAACCGCTTCAGATGGATGGCAACTAGAAACATTTAGAAAGTACACGTGACACATGCGATTATACATTATGTACGCCCATACTGCACATTAGCTAGTAACAGAAAGGTCAAGGTAGTCCCATAGCAGATACTGCAGTAGGGGAGTGGTGTTCAAGACTTCACTATACTATGTTAGATCCAGCATCGAGGGGTGCTGCGACCTGTTCCCATCCTCGCTGCCTTTTCCTTCCCTAATTCAAGAGCAAAGTCAGGTACCCATTTACAGCGGCTGGGTAGATTGGAACGTGATGGTACCGTGAATCGAACCTGGCACCTATACCGCGAGAGAGCAGCGCTCAAACCACTCTTTAAATCGGACGCTTAGCTAGTAATACATTAACCACCATCTTGGTATTTCTTAGAAATAATCATCAGTAAACGAAATGGACAGACAAAAACAATCTGACTAGCAGCCCGGCAGGTGGGTGGGTGGATGGACGGGCGGACCGATTGGAAAAACTGTAGAAGCTTTGCCTGGTTTAGAGATGCGAAATTCGAATGAACTGTAGTTTGCCTGTTGACAAATTAATTTTTACAATATATAACTCATGGAAAAAAGTAAGTGTGCAGCACTCAACAGGGCACTGTGCGTGTGTTCTTGGGTGAACTCAAATGCAAGTTGGCACACATTTCTGTGTGAGTGTTGTTCACTTACCCGTGCAATTACAATTGGATCGCACTATTCATAGGGAGATAATCACGGTGCAAGATAAATCACGTGAAAAGTGCCGTAAGGGAGAATTTATCACAGATAAAAGGAAGGTAAGTGTGTAGCTCTAATCACAAGCATGTGAAAACGTAATCGTTGAAATAGAGAGTACCAAGAGTCCAACAGAAACATCTTTTTTGACAATGCCAAGATTGAACCAACAACAGCGAGCAATAGCTATAGGGATGTTAGCTGCTGGAGCGACTATATTAGCTGTATCACAACATTTCAATGTTCACAGGAACACTATATCACGCATTCAAGCTCGTAAGCTCGTTTCCACCAAACTGGATCCACTGCTGATCGCCATAGAAGTGCCCGACCACGAGTTACTACCCCTGCACAAGACCGTTACATACGCCTTATGTACTTGCGTAACAGGTTTATTCAGGCAACATGGACTGCCAGGAACATTCCAGGTTTAAGACCCGTGTCGTGCAGAACAGTGTGGAATAGGTGGACATACACGGTACTGAAATCAAGATTTCATTTTTTCGTGGGGATGCCACACTGACTTTAGTTTTTATCTTTCTTTCATGACACTTTCACTAAAATCAAAGTGATCACTTGGTCTTTTATTCAATATTCAACCACATTGTGTGCCAACTTTTATTTCATTTCGTCCATGAAATCACGCACAGTGCCCTATAAAGTGTTGCACACTTACTTTTTTCCATGAGTATATATCTATGCACTTTCGAGCACTAAATAATTCAAAAAACGTGTTCTAGTGTCGAATGCCAATGACCCACATGAAACCCACTGGGGTCGTATAGATTACATATGACTTGTGGTTATCTGAGTAACAGACGGAAAATCTGTTTTAGAGGAACACAGTGTAATTTGGCAGCATTCATCTGCCAGCATCCGAGTCCATAGATCAGGTTACCTGATTACAGACACTTCCAGCACAATGAAGTGTTGATTGTATATCCTGGGCATAGAACCGCTGGCTACGTGCGGGAAGCGATAGACCAGGCACGAAGAAGCCAGAATTACGAGTATGAGATAATACAGGAAGATAAAAAATAGAGGAAAAGAAAAACGGAGAGAAATGGAATGCGAAAGTGAGAAGATGAGAGATGGAAGGAACAAGCCAGGAAGTATGACAAACGAGATAACTGTCATTGGGTTAATGGAGAGGGCGAATATTAATGGGTAACTGGACAAGCCTGCATACATAACACTGAATATAGAAAGTAACGGGTCAAAGTTCGTGTTTTTAAACTTTGAGGTTACTGAGGAGAAGCCAAGGGAACAAGAAAAAGAACTAGAGAGACTAACAGTTCAGGACCACGCAGACTTCTTACCAAGACCACAAAGAAAACCATAGGATAGAAAATCAAGGTAAGAAGCAGGTCAGTGATAAGTACAACAGATTTAGGTAAACGTCCTCTTCCTCTTCTTTTTTCTGTTTCTTACTTCTTCTTCTTCTTCTTCTTCTTCTTCTTCTTCTTCTTCTTCTTCTTCTTCTTCTTCTTCTTCTTCTTCTTCTTCTTCTTCTTCTTCTTCTTCTTCTTCTTCTTCAAGTACCATGCTGGTGGCGTAGGTGATCATGCGTCTTCACAATTTCCTGTCTCCAGTATTGTTGATCAATTCTGTTGTTGACTTGTTTCCGTGCCTTGATGTCAAGCTGTCATGTATCGTCTGTCTTTGTAGTCCTCTATCTCATTTTTCGTGAATCATTCCTATTTTCACAATATATTCCTAAGCTCTTCTTCTCATTACCCAAAGAAAAATGCATTTTCTTCCACTTGTATGAATAATAATCTTCCTGTGCACACTGACGCCGGACATTCACATTAGTCTTTTCAGCTGTCCATGATACAGGTATACTTTACTCTACTAAAAACTGTTACACACTCTACTGGAAACAAACATCTACTAATTTATATTCCGAATATAACACGTGATACTATTCTCTGAGCACAGACACAGAACGAGTGAAAGCATAGGTTTGCCTTATTCTAAAAGATATGCACGCTGTAATGGAAGCTTCTTCTCCAAAGAACCGTCTTTTCTATAATATTTGTGTTCGTTTGCCCTGACGAAGAGTGTGTGGTAGTAGCGTATGCCATTTATTTGCTTTATTAAGACGTACCGAATATGTTCGTTCATCTTACCTCCTAAGAAGATATATATTCCATCAATGAAATATAAATAAAGACTTCCTTAGACGATTTCTTGGACAAGGTACTTCAGTGTTCTATTCCAAGCATCTACGGATCTAGCTAAGTGACCTTTTACTTGTTCCGAAGTTTTGTTCATTCTTTTTTTCGTTTCGTTGATTATTTACTTTCTTGTTTCGGTATTTCTTTCAGGTTTTACGATTTTCTTGTATTATTCTTCTGTTTTCGCTTATCACCGTGGGTGTTTACTTTTTCCATCTGATTGTACCGCTCATTTGGTGTATGTTTCTCATCATCGTATGTTTTTGTAGTACCTATATGTAATTCTTGTCGTTGTCACCTGTTTGTAACTATGGCTGACGAAGGGTAAAACCCGAAACGTCCCTTGTTTCATGTGAACCGTTTTTTGTAGAACTGATTCAATACCGTTTTATTGGTTTATATCAATGAAATATACTTAGTAAGGAAACATTTACATACAGGCTCTACAGCCGGATTTCTTAACCTGTGTCCACGAAGTCAGTTAGGGGTCTATGAATGGATTATAGGGGGTCCATGTACATAACCTAAAATTTTTAACGTAATGCTTTTAAAACAATTTAAGTTTTATGTACTTTTTTCCAAGAAGGGGTCCAAAGCCTTTTTCGGACAGTTACAGGGGTCCTTAGCCTTCACAAGACAATCAAAAGAGCCTATAGACTTCATCGGGCAATAAAAGGTGCCCATAGCCATTATCAGACAGTCGGAGAGGTCCATAGCCTTCATTGGGCAATCAAAGAGTTCCGTTTTCTTCATTGGACAATCAAAGGGGTACACAGTCTTCATCAGACAATCAAAAGTGTCTCTAGCCTTTATCAGACATTCAAAGGGGTCCACAACCTTCATTGGACAATTAAAGCTGCCCACAGCCTTCATTGGACAATCAAAGGGTTCCACAGTTGTCATTGGACAATCAAAGGGTTCCACAGTTGTCATTGGACAATCAAAGGGTTCCACAGTTGTCATTGGACAATCAAAGGGTTCCACAGTTGTCATTGGACAATCAAAGGGTTCCACAGTTGTCATCGGGCAATCAAAGGGGTCCATAGCCTTCATCAGACAATTAAATAGGTCCATAACCTTTGTCACTGAATTGCCTCCCCTGCTTTGCAGTAGTGGTCCAACAGTGGCCGAAACTCAAGAGTATCTAATATGGGACTTCAAAAGTGTCTACCTTCGCACAAGATTACTCTTGGCAGAGTTGTAGATAGAAGGATAATGACGCTTCTATCTCAAGGGAGTGTTCATAAGATTTTTCAGATGTCAACAACAATGCTGCGTTGGGCAGGGCAATTGTTAACATATATCTGATCCACCGCCTTTTATGAAGAAATAAGCAATTATTAATTTCAGCTCGTTCAAGCCCCCACCCTGATTTACTCAGTGGAATTATTATTGGGTGGGTGGGTGGGTGAGTGGCTGGCTGGCCGGCTGGATGGATAGATGGATAGATGGATAGATAGATAGATAGATAGATAGATAGACAGACAGACAGACAGACAGACAGACAGGCAGGCAGGCAGGCAGACAGACAGACAGACAGACAGACAGACAGACAGACAGACAGACAGACAGACAGACAGACAGACAGACAGACAGACAGACAGACAGACAGACAGACAGACAGATAGATAGATAGATAGATAGATAGATAGATAGATAGATAGATAGATAGATAGATAGATAGATAGATAGATAAATAGATAAATAGATAGATAGAGCGAGAAAGAGAGAGAGGAACACGATTAATAATATTCCAATGCATCACACTCCTTTTAGCCTGCAGTATCAGATTCAGCATTCATGGCTATCGTAGCGGGCACGCAAGAAAAATCACACAGAACTAGAGATGCATGATAAATATGTTTTGGAGATAAGACAAACAAAACACAATAAAACATTCATCAAGACAAAGTGCAGTTTATTCTGTCACTGTACAGACGGCATAAATGAAAACAGCCGAAACACGTCCGGGATAAAGGATAGGAAACATACAGTAACAAAAGTTTACTTGGTAAAGACGATTATTAGTAGTACTGCACTCAGCAGACTTCCAATACACATTGCGCACCATTTATAGTCTTCTATTATGTTTACGAATTCACTAATAAATTCTTCACTGAAGTTTTTGATGGTCTCCAAGTTCCAGAATCATGTAATAGATCGGCAGTGCCAGTTGAGTTTCAAAATTCCTTTTAGGGTTGAATTTGATTCTTTTTGCTCTCCAAATATTTCCTAATGCATCGAAAATCCGTCCTGTCTTCTAAAATCGTGTTTTCATACTGTAGTCTTTCTGTCCAACTTTACGTATAATACTGCCAAGAGATATTTATTAATACACATTTTGTTGGGGCGTTTCTGGATGTGGAGTCGGGTTTTCAGTTGTCGCACTTATTATCAAAGTCTGTGTATTTTCTATAAAACAAAGAAACAAATACAAACTGAAACATCAGCCCCAAATAATACGTTCCCTGTCCCTATAATGAAAAGGAAATATATCAAATGAATCAAACTGAAGCATTCATTAATGTAACATATTTTATACTGTATATTATATATATATACAGGTATATGCCCCCACTACTGACTATGAGGATGATGCAATTGATACATTTTATGAAAATATGGATGAAACAATTACGAAAATTCCAAAGAAAGATCTTCTCGTCGTGCTAGATGATTGGAATGCTAAAATAGGGCCAAATGCATACGTTCAGTGGGCTGGCACAGTGGGGAAATTTGGGACAGGAGAAACCAACGATCGAGGACTAAGGCTACTAGAACTTGCCAACAACTATAAACTAACCCTTGCAAATACACTATTTCCTCATAAGTTATCAAGAAGAACAACATGGCATGCACCGACAACTGAGATATATGGCCAAATTGATTTTATTCTTGTATCCAAAAGATTCAAGTCCAGTATTAATAAAGCCAAGACTAGGACTTTTCCTGGCGCCGACATTGGTAGTGATCACAACATGGTATTGATGACGCTCAAGCTTAAACTCAAAAAGAATTATAATCAAAACAGATGTTCTCAGTTAAGATTAAATTTAGACAAACTGAAAGATCCAGAAATCGCGGGAATCTTTGAGGCACCTGTTGGAGGAAAATTTGCAGCTCTCAACTTTCTGGAGGATGATATCAACTCAATCACAGAGAACTTGAAAAACGTGCTCATTGAATCAGCAACATAAATACTTGGTAAAAGAAAGAAAATAAACAAACCATGGGTTACAGATGACATTCTGAAGTTATATGATACACGGCGGGAAATGAAAAAGGTTAAGAAAGAGGTTCCTGAAGCAGCATAGCAATACGGTATGGTGAATAAAAATATTAGAAAGAAAATGAAACAGGCCAAAGAAAAATGGGTAGCTGATCAATGTGAGTCCATTAATACGGGGCTAATAAAAGGTAACAGTAAGGCAGCTTTCGACACATTAAGAAGACTATCAAAACCCCAACAGCCCAGGGTAACTGTCATAGAAGATAGCAATAGGGCTCTGCTCAATGAAAAAACGGCTGTAATGAGAAGGTGGACAGAATATTGTAAAGAATTATATAACTGTAAACTCGACACTGACTATAGCATATTAAACAACATTAAGTGTGAAAACAGGGAACTCGGGAATGCAGCAATATTACGGGAAGAAGTGGAGGAGGCTATGTGTTCGATGAAAGGAGGGAAGTCACCAGGTGTGGATAATATCCCAGCAGAGCTCTTGACATATGGAGGACCAGATATAGTAAAAATCATGACAACAATTTGCCAGAAGATATGGAGTAAAAAAAAAAATGGCCAAAAGAGTGGTCGCAGTCATTAGTACTACCGCTTCTAAAGAAAGGAAATCTAAAATTGTGCAAGAATTACAGAACCATTAGCCTTATTAGTCATCCAAGTAAAGGGATGTTAAGATACTTTTGAACAGAATAAAACAGAAATCAGAAGAAATCTTGTCCGAGGAACAGGCTGGCTTTAGACCAAAAAGAAGTACCTCAGAACAAATCTTCAATATTAGATTACTGATCGAAAAACATCTCCAGCATCAACGCGATTTATACCATAACTTCATCGATTTCGCAAAAGCCTTCGATCGAGTCTGGCATGAAGGCTTATGGCAAATAATGAGAAAATTCAATTTTGATACCAACATCATAGATATCATTGAAGCACTATACAAGGACGCAAGCAGTGCTGTTTTTGTAGGCAATGACATTGGATAATTTTTCAAAACAACTGTAGGGGGTCGTCAGTTATGTATCCTGTCCCCAGTGCTCTTTAATATATATCTAGAACATATTATGCAGGAGGCTCTCTACGATTATAAAACAACCATATCGATTGGAGGCCGACCTCTTTGCAATCTACGTTTTGCTGATGATATCGATCTTATAGCTGGAACAGAATCAGAACTTCAAGACCTTACCTCTAGCCTGGAGAAAGTAACAAGAACGTATGGGATGGAAATTAATATAGAAAAAGCAAGATATTGGTGAATAGCCATAAGAAACATGTTCCGACCAACATGGGCAAATGTTAGAAGAAGTGAACACTTTTAAATATCTGGGGTCCACTATATGTAGTGATGGAAGATCAAGTAAAGAAATCAAGACAAGACTTGAGTTGGCCTCAGCTGCCATGACAAGGCTGAATGTGATTTGGAAAAGTAACATCAGTTTTCCTGTGAAGATCAAATTATACAAATCACTTGTATTATCTATTCTCTTGTATGGGTGTGAGGGCTGGACACTCACTGCAGATACGGAGCGAAGGATTCAGGCTTTCGAGTATAAATGTTATAGAAGAATTTTGCGCATTTGCTATAAAGAGCACAAAACAAATGTCTATGTTAGAGAGAAAATACACACGTATGCAGGCCACCAAGAACCACTTTTGTCAGTAGTGAAACGTCGTAAGCTTGCCTGGTTTGGGCATGTAACTCGTCATGACTCCCTTTTCGAAAACGATCCTCCAGGGAACAGTCGCAGGTAAACGGAGAAGAGGAAGGCAAAACAATCCTGGGCTGATAACATCAAAGAATAGGCAGGGCACGGTTTTTCCACACTTGTACGCATTGCTGAGGATAGAGAGCAGTGGAGGACCCTGTCTGCTGATGCTTCCACCATGGCACCCCTACGACCCATGACGGGTTACGTGTTGAGATGAGGTGATGACTATATAAATGATGAAGCAGAAGGAGATAGTAACAAACATTTGCTAGGTTATTAAGAATATTAGTACGCGCCGGCTCACACCCGATACAAGTAGAGAATAAAATATACAGCAAGCGGAAAAAAGCTGCTGTATTCAACAAGAACAAGGCGAACCAGCTCCAAACAACTCGTTCGTGGCGCAAACACGTTAGGACTCTCGGTTAACCGCGATATCTTAGTAGATTCTCTTGTGAACGGAGAAGTCTCAAAAGTCTACTTTTGGTATATTTATGTTTCTTGCTAGCGAAGAGTAAACCCATAACTGGTCAACGTATATACGTCTCACGGGGACAATAGTCATGGCAGTTTGAGGATAATATTAGCAATTTCTGGTTAAATAGGATACATATTTGGTTACTAGCGTGTGTAGCTTGCCATTTTTATTTCTTTGGCGACACGAAATAGAAAATGTTTTTTCTGCATTCAGTTAAAAATGTCACCTCAGAATGCCTCTAGATATGGTGGGTAGTTCAACACTTATTGAATTCTCTTAAAGCTGTCATATACTTATGGGTTTGTTTGATACCTTGAGCACTGAGCATGTTTTTGTGACAATAATAATAATTGTTGTCTTTTCATTTTTGTCTTATCATTTTATGTGTCTATTTTCAGTCTGCCAGGCAGTTAAAACATGCTGTCCCTCAAAAATTAAACTAAAGATCAATTGACTGCTGGATGTTAATATAATGTTTGACAAGGTCACCAATGGGCATCTCTGAAGGCGGAAAAAAAAACTTGGCTGACTATACGAATCACGAGACGGCACTAACCGTCGATGTTGACCACACGGTCACACCAGGTCATCAGCAACATCTAGATCAAGCCGGTTAGTCTGTTGTCTTACGTCGTTGTTTTATTAATCTACTCTATTGATTTAGCCAGTAAGAAAATAAAAGATACCAAGAGACATTCCTACCGCACTCAAGTTCTTATCTCAAAAGTAATGTAGGTTTTCCTTCATGTAGAATTCTGCATTTTCAAGTCTTCAAATGTTTTCTTCATTAGGTTAATGATCTTCAGGACTCCATAAAGCATCATCAATTTCGACAGCGCTTCTCTGCTTATAAACTGTTGAATTCCTTTTATTTTTAGTCCACAAATCTATTGTAAAGTGCTGAGTTCAATTACACGTTTAGTTCGACCATTCACCTCGTCTTTCACTGGTATCTATTTGGTTCTCTTCCTCAATACAACACTTGTAATCCTATCATTCCGTTTTAATCCTTCTATGAAAGTTTGTAGCTTTTAATGTTGTCATTACGTTCCACAATCATCAGACAGTACTGCCAGGACACGTTAGATGAACCGTCTTACGTTTATATTTGACTTGATCTCAATCAATTTCCATGCATATCCCAGGGCGAAGAAAGTTCCACTTTCCGCTGTCTCATTATTTTGATATCATTATTCGTACCTTGAACTTTGTCTTCGCTACAGCCAAGATAAATGTATGGGGTTCACGTTCTACATGAGATGTTTTCCTAGTGCGATGTTGTTTTCATTTGCTTCATTTATGTGTATGACTTTTGCCTTTTCTTTGTGATCGTATTTGATTAGCATTATTAAAAATAAACGTATTGTCTTTGGGTTCTGATTTATAGCCTTTGGGTCTAGGTGGAACATAGTGTCTTGGTAACTTTCTTACAGTATCTTCTTTTATTTACTCTCATCATCGCTTTCATAGTTCATAGTTTTTCTAATGATCTTTTCTATGTTTGGTTTGGATTTTGAACCATGCACTTGAAAACTGGTGTTTGTCGTGTGCACGGGATACCCGGTTCAACCTCATAAGAGTTATAGTTACGGTATATAGTGTTCATCATTCTATATAGCGTATTACATCGTTGTTTTTCTTGTGTGTTGGCTCTTCCAGGCTGTAATTTATCTGCCGTTTGTTGTTGTTTTGTTTAATGTCTATTGTGTTTGTAATGTATCCACTTACATGATGCTATATTGCTCTGTCTGGCTATTGACATCCTGTTAAATGTACGAGTATCTGCTGAGCGGTTGTTGGTTTTTGAATTGGTATCTTTTGTTCTCTATGTGAATATTTACCGCCTCTTCTTCTTCTGATTTTCTTTAGAGTTAACACATTAATGCATTTTCTGACAGAGTATAATGTCTGACAAGATTAAATGATACAGGTAACTGCAGATATACTGAATATTATTGAAAGTCTACTGCCTTAGGGAACAGATAAAACCTTGAGGTCGACCCATTTATTCACAACCGAGAACATCAAACCCAGCTGAAAAACCATACCTCACACAAACTACGCCATTTAGAAGATGAGCATTATAATTGTTCTGCAAACCACCACTAAGAAATCGCTAGTCTACATGACGAAATTTTTTTAGAGTTATCAGAGCACTCACTAATTAGTCCTACTTTTATTATTTGTATACTTTGAATATGGTGAATAGTAGAAATCTATCAGAAAATTATTTTTAAATAACATACCAGAGTCTGTTGTTATTTTCCTAGTTATGTTTAATTTGGTTGTTAATTATATGAACTGTAATTTAACCCTGTGGACAGAGCCGTAACTACACTAATTGGGAAGATATATTTTAATGTACATGGGACGCGAAATCTCTTTCTTTTATTCACATACTTTCCAAAGCCAATTGTAGGTTTCTCTAAGAAAAATCTACCGCTCAGAATACCTCGGCCATCCTCTCTGAGCCAAAGTTTTTTTTTCAGTGGACAATATCCCCAAGAGAGGCAGTTCAATTGAACATGTTGTCATTCACCTATATTTCACCTTTTACTTTTTCATTAATTTTGTCACTCTCCTCAAAATCAACACCACATGTCACATCTAGGCACTAGCTACTCAACTCATTCAAGCAATACTGTTTGATAAACTAAATAGAGGTTAGGAATGAATCTCTTTGAAAATGATGAGATGATTGAGCCAGTTGCAGGAAATTGCCATCTCTTGAGACTAACTAAACAATGAAGCGCGGGGGAAAAGCGACGTCACAAGTGAAAAAAGAAACTGGTGGCTGGAAAAGATAACAAAAAACTCTTGTAGAAATATACAGAGAAAGGGGCCAATACATATTGAAAAGTTACTTTTCTTTTTCAAGTGTCATGCCAACAGGCAAAGTTAAGCATGTCTCTCCACAACATCCTGTCCCCAGTGCTGTTTATCATTTCTGGTATTTACATTTTTGTTATTGTTGATCCGAATCAAGATCACTACGCTTCGGGCAAACCTATAGGTGCTCATCTCTCTCAGCTAATGTTGAAAAGTATGAATGATAATGTTTCTGTAGCGCGCTGGTTGTATACGCGACTGACGCATCCTCATCCTCTTATACGTTCATTCCTTTTAATCTTACATTTGATGCCTAATTTCTGCAGTCTTAGATTTGTTGATTCATCGATTGCAGTGTCTTTCTCTAATAGAAGATCACTAAGTTCTTAAGTACTTCTCCCTTATCCATATCTAATGTCCCCTATTATGGGAGCTCTCAAAGCTAATCTGTCAGCTCATTCATAGTCACGTACTACTCCATGACCAGGACAGTAGATCCGCACCAGTTTCTGAAGATGTGAGGCTTCTTTGGATGTTTTCCATTCATGCCGGAGCCATCTATTTTGGGCCTTCCGAAGCGTGGACTGAGAGTCTGACACAATAACTGTCCTGGTTGATGGAGTTTCAACAGCCACCTCAGGGCTAAGGTAACTGCGTCTATATCTATTCTGAAGCTCGAGGTTTTTGTCATGTAAGCTCAGCTTTCTTCAGCGACGATCCTTTCCTTTACCCTAGCCGAGAATATCCATCCAGAATTCTCCCCATGGAGTACTGATCCATCAGTTTAGACAATGGTCTCATCTTCCCTAGCATGATCATTTATCGGCTGATTAATTTCCAGCTCTGCTTTCCAATTGCCCCACTCTCTGCACTGCCTGCCAATGCTGATGATGACTTGCTGGTAGTTTGTCGAGTTCTGACCTGAATAACTCCGCTCTTTGCCTTTGAATATATTTTCAACTATTTACTGTCTTTTGTTGTTTTGGCTTCCGGTCCAAGATGTCGGACATATATCAGGTGATATGACTTGTTGGACTGCCTTGCTGCGTTTTTTTTTATGCGATTGATTTGGTTTCAGCCAGAAATTACATGGTTAGTGGTGTCCGCCATATGTTTTGCAACGATCGAGGTCTTTAACTAGAGTATATGCTTGAAATGGGACAGTTATGCATGTTTATGTAAAGTTCAGCTCAACGATCCAGTCAGCCATTTTGTCATGGCAGATGTTGTTAATAAAAAGATGATGGGAAATTTCTAAACACAATTTCACAAAAATGGCGGCATGGATAATTCTTTTTCAAATTCAGATTTAAATGCTCACCCGAGGTTTAACCATTTCTGATACAAAATTGCAATAAGAATGAGAAGCCAATTAAAGGCATCTGCAATCACGGAAAGTCCGGTAAGACTAAATTCAAGGCATCTTTCCCCCCCCCCCCCCCCACAAAAAGCCAAAAGCGGTGTGCAGAATCTAACCACATCACGGGTTAAATAATAGCTTAGTCTGACACAATAACTGTCCTGGGTGATGGAGTTTCAACAGCCACCTCAGGGCTATAGTAGCTGCGTCTATATCCATTCTGAAGCTCGAGGTTTTTGTCATGTAAGCTCGGCTTTCTTCAGCGACGATCCTTCCTTTACTCTAGCAGTAAAGTAACTGACCCCAAGTCTAATGTAGATCAGTGTGACGAGAGACTAGATGGCTGCGAGACAAGTAGTTGTGAACTTTGTGTGTCAGGGTTGCGGGGGGGGGGGAGAAGAAGCGGCACCAGGCAGATGAACTCCCTAAGGGACATCTCTTGCCTACTCCCTGGTATGGTGGGTATACCAGGGTGACCGGATATTTCCACCATCTGTTGCAATTATAACATGAATGATCTTACAAAACCAGAAACTACGGACATCGTGCTCTGTCATCGATACCCTCGACAGGTAAAACGAAGAAATATTTACATTTTGTCCGTGGTACTACGTCAAACAGTCCAGCTACTCCTCTTTTTCTTATCCTCTATCCTTTTGTTTCCCTTCAATTTTTCCTTGAGAGCTGAGTGGATAATACAGATAACGAGAGAGAGAGAGAGAGAGAGAGAAGAGAGAGAGAGAACGAACGAACGAACTTTAATTTTAAAGGGTTGAGAATTGGGCACGCAGGCCCGTCTGACATTCTGCCCTTTCTTTCTCTCGTCTTTTATACTGATTTCATTTATTCTCACATACATTTTACCCATCAATTCAAGGAATTCAACGTTATAAAGGTAAAATAATAGCATACTCACATTCACAGTATCTAATTATAAACATGAAATAAAGTATGTTGAAAAATACAAACTAAGTATCACCATGAAACAAAATATGTTGAAAAGCACTATCATCATCATTAAACCTACATTCGATATTATATCATTTGTTCGGAAAAATAATCACATTAGGGGGGCAGATAATCAGAACTCATAAAGTATTCGAAAAGTTTACGATTGTATGAATAGGGACTGAGGTTGTTATCTTTCAGATAATGTGGAAGATAGTTCCAGAGATGAGCAGCAGAGTAAGCTAAGCTTTTCTTGAATAAGTCAAGCCTAGGCTTGGGCACTTGTATTTTGTTAAGGCGTTGACTGCGTCTTTCACTGTATTTGAACATTGGCCACATATATGTTGGAGCATTCTGTGACAGGATTTTGTGAACAAATTTAGCTTTGTTGAACAGAAAGAGCTTTCTTAGAGGCAGTATTTTGAGATCTTTATATAGATCTACACACTGTGCTTGGCAGTTGTCAGAAACTAGACGCACTGCACGCTTTTGTAGTGAATGGAGTCTTTTTGTGTTGGACATAGAACAACCATCCCAGATTGTGGAGCAATAGTCAAGGTTTGTTTGTATGTGAGATATATAGAACAATTTACGTGCATCTTCATCTAGGAAATGTTTGATTTTAGCTAACTGGTAAACTTTCTGTGCCGTTTGCTTGTGAGTTCCAATATAGATGCTGGTCAACGACTATTCCTAGAGTTTTATGTTCATTAACGTTTTCAATTGGTAAGGTACCAATATAGATCTGAAGTGTTGTTTTCTCTGAATTTTGTAATTTTTGTCTAGTTGATATTAACATGCACTTTGTTTTAATTATATTAATTAGCATGCGATTTTCGATGCTCCACTTAATCAGATTGTCTGTATCTTTTTGTAACGATAGTTCGAGTGTGTTGCAACGTGTATCACTCGTGTAGACAGTACAGTCATCAGCAAATAGGTCACAGGATGCGTGCTCGACGTGTAGTGGAAGGTCATTAATGTATATGGCAAAAAGTAGAGGCCCAAGAATAGAGCCCTGAGGAACGCCGGTATTTATTACGGTTGGGTTTGAGCAAGAGTTATTGTAAGAAACTACATGTTTTCTGTCTGACAGGAATGATTTAATTATCGTCACTAGTTGAAGGTTTACTTTTGATGTTTCTAGTTTTCTAATTAAAATAGCGTGATCTATCATATCAAATGCTTTTTTAAAGTCTACAAAAACTGCCCCACATATGTTATCGTTATTAATATTTAAGTTCCAGTTGTCAATCATCTTAGTTAGAGCTGCGTGACTTGAATGTTTAGGTCTAAACCCCGACTGACTATCAATTAGCAAGCCGTTGTTAACTAGGTGTTGTAGTGTTATTTTATGTATGTGTTTTTCTAGTGGTTTGGATAGCGATGATATTAAGGAGATTGGCCTATAGTTACTAAGATTATTATTGTCGGAAGAGCCAGGTTTTAAGAGAGGATATACCTTAGCGACTTTAAAGTGCCACGGAAAGTAACTCCGTGCGATACAGTGATTGTATATGTATGTAAGCGAATCACTAATAGCTGGAGCCACATAACGCAGTATTCGATTACTGACTCCGTCAAGTCCTGATGAGTTATTATCTTTAAGTCCTAGAAGATAGTTATATACTTCATTAACTGTCATAAACGGAATGTTGGATGGGATTGTGTTGGTACATTTGTTCTCACAAAATACTGACAGCCTGCCTAAGTCACAAGGTGAATTTGGTATTGTAGATTTAAGACTGTTTATTTCTGCCTGAAGGTAATTGCTGAAGTCTGTGCAAGTAAATGAAGTGTTAGGGGTTGACGAGACTGACAGATTTCGCTTGTTCGCTAAGGTGTTGATTGCTTTCCATATATCTTTACTGTTTGTTTTGTTCTGAACCAAATTTTTAAAGTAATTTTTTTTTCTCTACGAATTAAATATTGCACTTTGTTCCTCTGTGCTCTGTATGTGTTAAAGTCCTTGTTTTTATGAGCTTGATCTCTCTGCCTCATGGCGTCTAGCACTGCTTGTGTGATCCAAGGAGATTTGACCTGTCGTTTCACACGAACTTCTTTAGTTGGTACGTGGTTATCAAACACACAAAGAAAGATACGTGTCCAATGGGCAATGGCGTCATCGGGATCAGAAATCTGGTAAACACTGGCAAGAGGTGCAGTTCGCAAATCATGTAAAAATAGTTCACGGTTGAAATTTTTAAAACTTCTAAATGTAATACTGATATGTTTATTTCTTGGAGCTTTATATTTATTCTTTGCCCACGTGCAACATATAGGATAGTGGTCACTCATCGCGACAGTAGGAACAGAGCATTCTATAATGTTTTCTGCACAGGTGACGTAGATGTGGTCAATTGTTGTGGATGATGCATTTGTTACCCTGGTAGGCTGGTTGACTATTTGTTTTAGGTTGTAAGATAGTACGATGTTTTCCCACGTTTGGTTTGTGTTATGCATGTCGATGTTGAAATCGCCTAGAAGAATAATTTCTTTGGCAGTGGTAAATACTTTGTCCACCATAGTGGTGAAATCTTCGTACCAGATGGCTCCTGCACTGGGATTTCTATAAAGATACCCGACTAGAAATTGTCCCTGATTCGGTAGTTTTATTTCTAACCATATGCACTTGGTCTCTGCTGTCTCTAAATCGCTTCTGTAGCGATAACTAATAGAAGTGGAAATATATACTACTATACCTGATTCTAGCTTTCTACTTGAGTCTCGCCGAACTGTTTTAAAATCATTTAGAGCAATTTCATCATCTGATATTTTGTCGTTTAAACGACTTTCGGAAAGTCCAAAAACATGAAAATTTTTATTCAGAATTTGTGTAAGCTCAGGAAGTTTGCCTAATAAATGGTAAATGTTCAGGTGGCCCAACCGTAGACCATCCTTAATTAGCCAATGTGTGTGATAGGTATGCATTTTATTTTGGCGAGTGGTTTAATAACAAAAGCAATTTTAAATACGAAACCTACGAAAATTTAAACTAATTAACGTCCCCAAGTAAGTGAAAATACAAATGTTAGTACTTAACGTACGAACACTTGGTACAAGTATTGCTAAATAATTACAATTAACTGAAATTGTCAGTAGTATATTAAAATAGTCACACAACAGTAGGCACGCACGTTTTCACACCACAACACTAAAATTCTAACAAAGTAATTAAGCAACACTGAGAGAATACGAATTAAAAAAGTAAATAAAATAAAACAAAATCTTGCAAATTATGAAAAAAACTGCCGAAGGCCTGTAGCCAATGAAGTTAGAGTGTTTTGAGAAAGTAACAAAGTACTTATTACTTTATGCGTCACAGTAATCAACTAATTTTTCACGGGAGAGACGGCTTTGGTCGCAGGGATCAAGTCAATTAAAAAAAATAAAAAAATGAGTGGATTCATCATCGATAATGGATGTCTCTGTCAGGTATATAATAGGGCCCCCGTTGCACAGACATCATTAGTGTTTTCCTGAGGGATGCAGGACTGAATTGCATCAGGTATCCAAGTTCTTGGTTCCACTGAGCACGACCAGGAAGGCTACGGGAGGAAGCATGACGACTGTAGATTTCGTCTGCAGTGGTTCCAACACTTGTAGGAGATTTTTGGGTCTGGGACATTGTGGCACTGCTTGTTGAACTGTCATATAAAGTGTTTGTGAGGGGCTGTCTTATAGGTAGTGGAGGAAACATAACATCGTAACGTTCGGCTTCCTGGCTGTATGTGGCGTTCTGTTTATTGTCAGAAAATTTGTTGGTTACGGGAGCGCTTCTTTGAGGGGCGGGTAAGGTGTGTTGTGCATTTTCATGAAGGGCTGATCTCATGGTAGATCGGTTTGTGTTCTTTGTGTCTGGTGGGTTGTCGTGTTGCGTTCGCTGCGGGTACTTGATGTTTTTTGCTAGGATGCTGCTACCTAGTTTTGATGTATGTATTTGATCTATGTAAAGGCGTTTCTTTGGTGCTCCAGAGTTGCTTGTGAAGAAAGGAATATTGTTGATATAGCCAATGTTGTTGTGTTCACAATAACTCTAGAGTGTCTTGTTGCTGGTGTCGGCTACGCGACGTTGGAAGCTATAGCAAGGTGGAATAATGGATGACATAAAAATGGAGGTGTTAGGAAATTTTTGTTTTATTGTAGTGGTCAGTTTGGAAATCGCCGAAGGGCTAACGCTGTGTCCATTCATTATGTCGTTGATCCCTACATGTACTGTTGTTCTTGTAATGTTATGATGTATGTCAAACCTATTAATTCTATCAATTAATCTTTCAGTTCGAGCTCCAGGTATCGCTAATACTGAGACAGTTTCCTCTTTAGTAGTAGACATCCGATCATTGTATATGCCTTTTAGGAGAGAGTCGCCAATTATAACATGTGTTGCTTTACTACATGGTTGTTGACTCGGCTTTCGTTTTGATTCTTGCTGCCGCCATTGATTTTCCTGGTGTGAATCGTCCTGAATAGTCTGGGTGTTTTCATCGGGTGGTTGTGGTGTCAGTATCTGATCTGGTAGTGGCGTTAATGTCTGTTCATTTTGTACTGAACGCTGGTTAAGGGCGGTAAACCTGTTGCTTACTTTTACACTAATAGGGTAAGCTTCGTGTGCACGTGTATCCTCAACTTTTTTGGTGTTACATTGGTGCTGCTTGCGGCGTTCGTTTGATATATGTTCTTTGGAGGGATCTCCAGAAGCTTCAGGTACTATAAGAGGATGTTTCGAGTGCTGTGTTTTATAAATAGAAAAATCGCTTCGTAGTTGCTCAACGACGTGTTTCATATTGGAATTATCTTCTCTCAGATGCAGTATTTCCTTTTTGAGTAGTTCGTTTTCTGCGCTGACCGATTTATAGACATTAGTCGTCAGATCGGCAATTAGTGTTCGAAGTGTGTCCTCCATTTTGAGCATAATCTCCTGGCAGCACTGCGCATTTATCATGTGAGTGACTTCTTGGTGATTTTCCCGTGACAATTTTTCATCTGTTTGTGTGCTAGTGTCTTTTAGGGCCCATTGGATATTCTATGGCCAGCATAGGTTGAGAAAATGGAGTATTTGCTACTGTGTCGCTCATTGGAAAGTCGCGTGCTGCGGGAGGCAAAGTGGATGTATTTGTAGGAGAGTGTATTCTTGAGTTAATGTTGATGATTTCGCTATCAGCAGATGAGACGCTGGCAGCTGATGATGTGATGTCTATTGCAAGCTGGGGTAAACATACTGTCGAGTCCAATTTTGTGGTACAAATTATGTTTTGTGCAGACTCATTTAAAATGACAAAGTCCGTTTCCAGCCATGACTCAATAACAGTGGCAGTTCCTTGAGCCATTATCTTGTTTTTTGTATGATAAAGGTGCACAGATAATAGTGGTGTTGTGACGAAATCTTCTACAAAGGCACCTTGTTTATCTGCTCTCGTCTCGACATGGTCATTCTGGTAGTATTTGGTACACGTTGTGCGAAATGCCTCATAATGATATGTATTGTGGAGGAGTACAGTAGCACATTTACCGTCATTTGCTATTTTAAAGGTTAAATCCGACTCTTTGTTAAATCCCTGAAGTTTAACGCGAAGAGCTCTGTTTTGGTCTAAGGAGTAATTTCTGATTTTGGTCGGGCGTAATCTAGAGTCCCTATCAGCTTTCGTTACCTGCGAGCCATGGCCGATCTCTAAGTGTGACATATTTACATGCCCGCTGGGATTAATTACCAGTCAAATACATTGATCAGCAGGAAACCTTATCTGTTTAAGAGGAGCTAGTAGCCAAGAAAATACACCGTCTCTTCTTTACAGCGGTCAGTGACGAGTCACGTGGTCATTGTTAAAAGCATGGTAGAAGGCATTTGCAGTCCAAAAATGAATACACCGATATAAAAATTCCCGATTCGACGACGCTGTTGTCCCCGCTCGCCATGACATTAATTGCTTGAGGGCGGACAAGCCCTGTGATTAATTGTTGTCTATTGTTCTCTAGCCAGAAGATCACCGTCACAGTTTGGAATGTGTTACAGTAGTGTTTCATATATCGACAAATGGTGGCTGGACACGATGAACGCTCCTACCGTCATTCCATACAGAAAAAACACAATATTTATACTTGAATTTAACACAATTACAAAATTAACTATTTCATTATATGTCAAACAAAACCGCCAACACATGGATGTATAAACCATCCATATTAAATGGGAACAACTTCAATAAAATATCCTAAATGTAGAGCCAAATGAAAACACGTCCGCACAGTCCATGAGTAGCGTAGAGAGAGAGAGAAAGAGAAATAGAGGGTGAGACTTGATACAAACATAAAAACAATGAACACGTATTGAATCACCACTTAAAATGAGCAAGCAGTCACAAATGATTTTTACTTGCCGAGTTCAGGATGTTAAAATAATACAGTTTATTAGGCACGTTAGAAATATTATATTACATTGATCGATCGATACATCTGAAAGGTTATGACAAAAATGGATGATATAACAATCAGATGTGTAGTAGCTTCAACCATAAATTACACTTTTAAGGAAAGTTCCGCTGTTTTATGCGCAAGTTCAAGGGTATTCAACCAATTACGGAACAAATGTGATGATGACATCAAGAACACAGGTCAATAAGAGAAAGCTATGTACCATTTCTACCCTATGCAATGTCTTTAGGCGTAATTTTCATTAACCTGAATACAATTTCTGGCATTATGGTCCATAAAGTCTCTCTCTTCATGCCAAAAACAAACATGAAAGGTAAATAAGCGAACAAAAAAAAACAAAAACAAAAAAAGACAAATACAAATAAAATATCACTTTTTTTTGTTTTGACTGGATATGGCAATCGATTGTAAGAAAAATGAAGCGTGGATACAGGTGCATTCAAATTTTACCATTATTACTTCATTTTTCTGCAGTTGCTGTCTTTATTCCTTATGCCAGTCTCGTTTTGGGAAGCTGGGAAGACGCACCCCGTTTAAAAGAGATACAATGCTCGTCGGTTATATTAGGTTGCATGTCCAAATATAAAAGACCGTGTGACTATACTATAACGGGGACCGTTACGGTATATAGTAGCACACAATACTAATAGGTCTTGATCGTAACTTATGGGGACGGGACGCCCCTTTTTTAAAACAGAGGATCTCGTTTTTACAAAATTAAAAAAAAAAAAAATGAAAGAAAAGAAAAAGAAGCAAACTATGCAATTATTCCGTGTCAGTGAAAGTTAGATGGAAATGCTTTAGTGCTAAAGAAAACGTATTCTATCTCATTGAAGCTGTCACGGATTGCCTCCCCTGCTTTGCAGTAGTGGTCCAACAGTGACCAAAACTCAAGAGTATCTACCTGCGCGCAAGATTACTCTTGGCAGAGATGTAGATAGACGATTAATGACACTTCTACCTGAAGGAAGCCTTCACAAGATATTTCCAGAAGTCACGAACAATATTGCCTTGGGCTGAACAATTGTTAACGCTTTATATCTGGTCTGTCGCCTTTTGTGAAGGATTTAAGCAATGGTTTAGCCCGTTTAAGCCCCCACTTAGTGTAATCCAACGAAATCCCTCTTATAAGGAATAGCTCTGTTTATAAGTAAATATAAGTCTCGATGTATATACACACACACACACACACACATATATATATATATATATATATATATATATATATATACGAGGGGCGTTCAGAAAGTAATGCACAACATCGTTTTTCTCAGGAGCTGTTTATTCAAAAAGAATGAAATTTATACACAATATACAGGTATATGTCATGTAAACATCGGTATTATTCACATAATCCCCATCAACTTGTACGGCTTTATGCCAGGGCGAAACAAGTGCATGTTTTCCTAGCCCGTACCAGATTTTGTCTTGATCATGTAGCCATTTCTTCGTTGCATGAATCACTCCTTCATCATCTTCAAACCTTGTCCCACGGAGTGCATCTTTAAGTGGACCAAATAGATGAAAATCAGAGGGTGCCAAATCGGGACTATAGGGTGGATAGGGTAGTACAGTCCAACCAATGTAGTGATTGCTTCACGTGTTGCCAGACTTGTGTGAGGGCGCGCATTGTCGTGAAGGAGAAGCAGGTCTGCTGGATTCTTGTGCGGCCGAACTCTGCGAAAACGTTGATTGAGTTTTTTCAATGTCTTAATGTAAGCTTGAGAACTGATTGTCTCTCCTCTTGGCATAATGCTCACAAGAATCACACCTTCAATGTCCCAAAAGACAGTGATCATGACATTGAAGGAATTGTCTTGAATTTCTTTCTTCGTGGTGATTGCGAATGATGCCACTCCATTGACTGTCTTTTTGTCTCAGGTTCAAAATGATGTACCTAGGTTTCGTCACCTGTAATGATCTTAGCCAAAAAGTTCTCTCCATCAGCATTGAAACGCTCCAACAATTCAGAAGAAATTGATTTCCTTTGCAATTGGTGGTCATTTGTGAGACTTGGAGGAACCTATCTTGCGCAAATCTTAGAAAATCCGAGAGTTTTTATAACTGCCTTTGCACTACCAATGCTGACTAACAGCTGTGAGGCCAATCGTTGAGTAGTGATTCGCCTATCAGTAAGAATAATGCCCTCTGCGCATTTCAACATTTCTGCGTTGGTGGCTGTGGCAGGACGTCCACAGAACAGCCGATCAAGCAGCTCCGTATCACCACTTCCTGATTTTTTTATTCTCTGAACCCAGCGACTGACTGTACTCCTGTCGACTGCAAAACTTCCATACACATCACATAGACGCTTGTGAATGTTCACAACAGTTTCCTTCTCTGCAACGAGAAATTCTATCACAATTCGCTGCTTATAACGCAAGTTGCTAACACGCTCCATTTCAACGGTTTAGGGCAGCCGTATTGTTTGGCCGGCTGCAATGCAATTTGGTGCACACAATTGGCACATGCCATGTTTGAAGTGTGCAAAATGTCATGCTTCTATCTTCATTATTAGCTGAGGAAAACGATATGGTGCATTACTTTCTGAACGCCCCTCGTATATATATATATATATATATATATATATATATATATATATATATATATAATATATATATATATATATTATATATATATATATATATATATATATATATTATATATATATATATATATATATATATATATATATATATATTATATATATATATATATATATATATATATATATATATATATATATATATATATATATATATATATATATATATATATATATCTTGCTCATACGTTTGCTTTCATACATATACACTGATTCAACTATTTTTATTTAGTTTTAAAACAACAGGTAACAATTTTAATAGTGAATTAGTCTTTAACAAGTTACAATAAAAATGGAACAATTAGTGAAATTTAGATTGATATAAAGTTCTCGTCATTGAGACGTAGGTGGAAATTTAACTTTATATTTAAAGTTTAACTGAACAGTCCTTTTTGTTGGTGCCTTTTAGTTAGCAAGTAGCATGTATGAGTGAGTCCTGCAGCTGTGGCTCGTCAATTCTGTGATGACGAAAGCCTTATCGACACTCTCTTCCACTGTAGGCGGCTAGGGTGGATGCTTTTCTCTCACAATAGCGGCGTTAGTACCACAAATCGTCTGATGGCTTGCAACCACGAGATTTAGACAAATAGATAGATACAAATGCCTGCTAAGTACATTTGTTCGCTGCAAAGTAACAGGCCCATTGTCATGCACTCCAATCACCAATGATAACCTCTCAGAAGAATTAAATTCCCGAGCACAAAGTGTAACTCAGGGAATATGATGAAAATTCTCCATTATCCTTCTGGGTGTTAAACTAGTAAATTTCGTCTAGAGTGCGTGAATAATGATTTGCATGAATTACAACTAAAAAGGTACATAAATCTCACAAGATAATATGTTACACCTTAGGCACATGTGATGTAATCATCACTCATTACTCATCACTACTCCCGTCGGAGTCTGGGTTCGCTCTGCTGTCAGGTTTCCGGAACGACTAGTCAGAAACGATCACCAGCTCTTGCTGTAGAGGTTCATGCATATACTGTTTTCATATGTTGAGGTTGGCAGCCTCATATATAACGACTGAGCAAGAAACCTGTAAAATTTACATTAGAAAATAAATTGTTTACACTTACCCCATAATTTTGGGAATATACAATCTCATTGCGCAGATTTAGGATGGACACAGCTCTGTATGAGAAGCTTCGAATCACGTAGGTCAGGGAATTGTAGTTAATTCCTCTGACGGCGGGTGTTCTGCGAAATCTTGGCCTAAGAAAACTTTTCCTTAATTACTCTGTGACTTGGTCTGGGAAATTAGAGTTAATTCCTCTGACGACGGGTGCTCTGCAAAATCCTTAGCCTGGGAAAACGTTTGTTTAATTCCTCTATGTCTTGTGATCACATTCCTAGGATTCCAGTCTGTCTTGTTAATTAAAGTGCTGGCCCCTTTAAGTTTCCAGTCTTGTATTTATAATGCGGGTTTACTTGTAAAGCCAAAGTTACCCAATACTCGATCTGAAACTGTTAATAACGGAATTTTAGGTCCGATCTTTCTCTTCTGGCTTTTTGGGAGTTGTTCGGTTGAAGTTGCGAAGCTGTCTGTTCTGTGCCTCTGAGTTCACTAGAATAAATCTCTCATTCTCAGTTCAAATCACAGATTGTGCTCCGCCGAATGTTCCAATAGAATTCTTTGTATATTCCGGCATCTCAATCCAAACCAATCAAATCTCTCTTGCACTGTTTGGGTGGGGAAGTTTTAATTCAAAATATCCCTCGGGTGTTTAAAATTAAATTTAAAATTCCACGCGTGACCTCTATATAATAATCATGCGGTAATATTTCCACCCAGATGTCTACTCTGCCATCTTATTTGCAATCATGATACAAAGATGGCTCAGATAAGACGATTATCCAATTATCGCCTTTATCTGCGTGCCTCAGCCAGACAGTTGTCTGGTCAGACAATGTTGTCTTCTTTCATCGTACGCACAATACAAGCTTGTGTCAACACGGTCATCAGCTTTTCACTGGGGTCAAATGTTGGACCGCCGCATTTCAAAGGGTGGTCAGAATGAGAGAATAGATAAGCGTATGACCGGTATAATTACCTGGTATTATCGCATGTACCTTGTGCAGCGTAAACACTTCTGCGTGTAAAGCAGATATGTCCGTAGGGGAGTAGAGTATTAGAGACTTCACACTACTAGATTCAGCATAAAGAGTAAAATAATGAATGAAAGGGCAAAAATTATGACAAATAAAAGCGATGAGTGAGAGGAGGCGAAACATGAAGAAAAAAGTGATACTGACGGAGTGGACGTGAGATCGCACAACCGTATCGTCACAGAAGCGAAGAATGGACTTACAAAACACATCGAAGAAAACACTGCAGACCACAAAGATGCAACTTTATAGACGATTTTTAAGAATCCTAATTTCCGAAGAAAACAAAATTGTTGATATCGCGAAAGGCACCAGTGAGCAAAGGAAAAGGGATCCCGTTACACGCCCATTGAGGCATATTGGGAATATGGAGTTAGGCCCATATTTTCTTGACCATCGGCACACTAGGGGTGATATGGTCAGCATCACGCCTGCCGCCTTAACCTTAACAGCGTTGCTCTGGTACCCAATTCATGAGGCTGGGTCGACCCCGAAGCCGCTTCTGGTCTAAAAAATCCCACCTCAACTGGGGATCAAACCATGGACCACCGAGCTAGGAAGCCAGTGCACTAACCACTGCGCTACCGCGGCGAAGGAAAACTATCATCAATTTCAGAAAAAGTCAGCTTCCAACTGGCATGATCTGAGACGAGAAAAGTGCACCATGACAGCAAGCGAAATTGATGGACAGAATGGATAGAAAACTGTAAGAAAATAAGATAACGAAAAAAAAAAAATACAATGTGACCGGAATTAAAATTGATGGGCAGAAGGGATAGAAAATACAAGGAAAAAAGATAGCGGAAAAATACATCCTGACAGGACAGCAAGTTTAAGTGATGGCCGATAGAGAAAGCCAACTACAAACATAGAAGACAGCTTACAAATAAAATACATCGTTACATCTAAATTGATGGACAGAAAGATTAGAAAACTACAAAGAAAGAAGATAGCGGACACATAAATCACATCGTGACAGGACAGCATGTACTAGTGATGGACGATAGAGGTAGAAAAATACATACAGAGAAGATAGCGAAATTAATGGACAGAAGGGATACAAGACGATATGCAAAGAAGATATCGGACATATTAAATACATCGTGACATCAAGAAAAGTTGATGGACAGAGGGATATAAAACTACAAGGACAGAGGCTGCGGACAAGTAAACAAAATGGTATCAAATTCAGAAAAACAGCGATAGGGATCGGAAGCTGTCAAGACACGATTGTCTTCGTCAGTCTACAAGACGCAAGAAAATAAATGCAACACCAAATAGAATGTGCCAGTTCCACTGTGATGGGTGTCAGTTGTTCTGGATAATTTCTAAAAACAATAAATATGTTAGGTGTTTTTCTCGCGACTACAAGGGAAACGTTCCTTTGTTTTCGAAGTCTGGTCATGCTAACCGGTGATCTAGTCTTTAATAACATGGAATAGAATTGCTGATCATTGTTAATTTCACGTCTTCGCAAACTTTTACTATCTCTCTCTCTTTTTTTTTCTCATCCTACATTTCCTCCTCTTCCCATCCACCTTTACACTTTTCCAAAAAAATTGTAATGTGATTGTAATGAGTTAAGTGAAATTAATGACATATGCATACATTTCTTTCTTTCTTGTTTGTTTGATGCTTTATTTCATCTGTCTGTCTGTATATGCCTGCCTGTCTCTTTGTTTTACATTTCGTTCCTTTTCTGCCCTTGTGATGTTTTGTTGCTTCCTAGGAGATGAGAATGCTGACATATACGCAAGCTCACTCATTCAAACAAAAGTGATGTGCCTTTCACAAAATGCTCACATTAATTTATAATCTCCGAATGCGTAATGATATTTTCACAATTAGTCTCAGCTATTTTCAGCTACCTATGGTCGGTCAGTTTTGAGGCGGGCCGCAAGGAATTCGCAGTACGACCCGCGACATGTGAGGCATACTTAATTATAATGACTATAACCAATAATAATTTAAATATATCACCATCATCGTTACCACCATCATCGTTACCACCATCACCGTTACCACCATCACCATTACCACCCTCATCGTTACCACCATCATCGTTACCATCATCACCATTATCACTATCATCGTTACCACCATCACCGTTACCACCATCACCGTTACCACCACCACGGTTACCACCATCACCGTTAACACCATCACCGTTATCACCATCATCGTTACCACCATCACCGTTACCACCATCACCGTTACCACCATCATCGTTAACACCATCACCGTTACCACCATCACCGTTATCACCATCATCGTTACCACCATCATCGTTACCACCATCACCGTTACCACCATCATCGTTACCACCATCACTGTTACCACCATCATCGTTATCACCATCATCGTTACAACCATCACCGTTACCACAATCACCGTTACCACCATCATCGTTACCACCATCACCGTTATCACCATAACCGTTCTTACCATCACCGTTACCACCATCACCGTTACCACCATCAACGTTACCACCATCATCGTTACCACCATCATCGTTACCACAATCACCGTTAGCACCATCATCGTTACCACCATCACCGTTACCACCATCACCGTTACCACCATCATCGTTACCACCATCACTGTTACCACCATCATCGTTACTACCATCACCGTTACCACCATCATAATAATAATAGCCCCTTCAGTCATAACTGACTATGGGAATGCGCCCCTGAGGTGACAGCCCTCAGCTGCTTATTTTCCTGATGCTCCTTTCGACGTTTTCTCCTCACCTCTGCTTCTTGTGTGAGCCTCTCTTCGCCCAATCTGAGGTGGCGCCGTAAATAGCATCGCCACTTAGTGCGATCGGCAGCTCATCCTCCCATGTTGCTGGATCCATGTCCAGTGCCCTCATATCTCTCTTGCACACATCTTTGAACCTCAGCTGTGGTCGCCCAACTGTTCTCTTGCCATCTGCTAATTGTCCGTAGAAGATATCTTTTGGGATGCGACCATCTTCCATGCGGCGAACATGGCCAAGCCAGCGAAGTCTGCGCTGTCTAAGAAGCGTATACATACTTTGAAGGCCAGCACGTGACAACACCTCGACATTTGTCACTTTATCTTTCCACGAGATGCCGAGGATGCGGCGTAGACACCGCAAATGGAAGGTATTGAGCCTTCTTTCTTGCTTAGCATAGGTCGTCCAGGTCTCGCTGCCATATAGGAGTGTGCTGGTGACGCAGGCATTATATACCGCAGCTTTGGTCTTCATTGTGAGTTTAGAGTTTCCCCAAACACGCGATGTGAGGCGGGCAAAGGTAGCTGCAGCTTTGCCAATGCGGCTGTCGATTTCTGTATCCAGTGAGAGTTTGTCATTGATGGTAGACCCTAGGTATGTGAAGTGGTGCACCACTGCCAATTCATAGTTATCGATAGTGATAACTGGTGCAGCATCCACATCCTGACTCAGCACATTCGTTTTCTTTAGACTTTACCACCATCATCGTTACCACCATCATCGTTACCACCATCACCGTTACCACCATTACCGTTACCACCACCATCGTTACCACCACCATCGTTACCACCATCACCGTTACCACCATCACCGTTACCACCATCACCGTTACCACCATCATCGTTACCACCATTACCGTTACCGCCATCACCGTTACCATCACTGTTACCACTGTTACTGTCATTTTTGCCTGTATTATAGAAGTCAACCTGTTTGATACTTTTTGATGGTGTCGCAGATATAGTTGATGGTGCACTCCAATTGTTGGAGAATGAGAACCCAATTGTCGCATAAAGAGTTTTATTTTATGATGGATGATGTAAGTATGTAAAGGAAGATGTGTAGGAAGCACATAGACCTTTAGACACTAGTTTTCACTGATGTGAGCTAGTGTTGAGGGAAAGAGTTAACAGAAGGGCACAGGTTGGTGTCAGTGATTCTCTCACCTTTTAGACTACCAACTCTTGTATTTTTCTGGCGACGACTAACTCTTTCTTACTCAAATCTTTTTTGAAGATGAACTAGTAGTAACAAGTAATACAAAGAGGGTTGAGAATGTTTTTTTCTGAACAGAACATACAATCTACTAAGTCAAACTCAGAAGGATGATGAGTTACAGAATGTACATAATTACTTTAATTACAGTGGAAAATAAAATCAATGTTGACATGTACTTTGAAAAGAAATACTAGGAAATTTAGAACTGTCAGTGTCTTTGGTTCAGATAAGAATAAGAGGCTATTTTCCTCACTGACGAAAGTTTATTCCTATGGCTATTTCGTGGAAAAGTGAATTCTGATTTTGGCCTGGGTTTTACGTAGACTTATCTGCTTGGACTTCTCCTGGGCGACAAAGTGGGTAGGGATTACCAACTGGAGAATTTGATTCAGTTGAGCAACAGTCCAAGAGATGACTAGGCTGTTCGTTCACCTGGTTGTGAAGTTGCGTTATGCTGTTCAGGTGCTGACGAGGTGTTGACTGCTTAAAGCTGTAGACTGCTCATATGCTGTAGTCTGATCAGGGTTGCTGACTTGTGATCACCGCTAGAGGGTTTGAGATGTAAGCACTAGTTCTCTCTGTAGCATAGAGCAACTAGGCGGTTTACTCGCAACAATTTACAGCAATCAAAATCCAGAAACTGGCTAGGATTCTGCAACTGGGCTGTAGAAGACAATACAGGCAATCAATCTTCTGTTTGTTTTACAGATATATTAACTACAGCCACTCTGGACATTTCGTCTCAGAATGGTGCCTAATAATATTTTTACCTGAAACGGTAACAGTCAGTCTTTTTCCCTTAAAGGCGACTGTCCATTTGTTTACAAATTCCTGTCTAGCGGTAGTCTCACAATCAGGTCAGATCAGTCAGGTCAACCTTTGTTATAAGCAGACGCCTGGCCCTGTGCGTTCATGCGTGACTGCATTGGAGGAATATTTCATTCACTCGTCCATTGAACAACATGGTTCTTCTCTCGTTCACAACAGCTTTTGTTTTTTTCATCACATTCCCAATATAATTAGAATGTAGTACATTCAAATATCAGCCAGTACTTACATCATTATAATGCATCAATAACATTCATAATACATAAATGCAAAATAGCTATTAATCTAATATAAAGAATTAAAACGACAATATTTAGTATTTCACACTTTACATCCATTAACTAATCCCTTGATATTAGAGTTAGCTAATTAAGCGAATACTGAGAGTTTGCTTACCGCTCAGGACTTTATCCGCAGCTTAAGAACTAGAATTTGAGTAGCGTTTACTCAATCAATCACATATCAATCACATATACTGTAGATATGAGGTGGTATGAGGCTTCTCTTCTATAACTATATAAGCGTGTGTTGTCTTCCAACGATTAATCAGCAAGTGATCTTAAAACTCAGCATTCGTTCGCATGAAGTTAAAACATTTCCGTTCCCACGTCAAGAGTTAATTATTTCCTGTCTCTCGTTCAGCCATGCCGGAAGATTTATCGGGCGGTCTCCAGTTGACCACTGAACACGGAAATATGATACTCTGAGAACCACTGTCGTTTCGACTAAGCGAATAAATCGTATAGACGTCCCTAAAGAAATCTCTCTAAGTGCCTTTGTTGAAGAAGATAGAATTTGGATAGTATGACAGGACTATTAGTGAAGACTAGAAAAACAGATAAAGAAACGATCGCAGGTGCAAATATTTCCGTAGAGAAAACAGACAAAATGTGAAGGAATAGAAAAGTAAGGAATTTTAAAATAATGTAGACGAAACCTTCGAGCACTCTGTGACAGATGGTCTAAGAGAGAGAACTGTCTATTAACTTTTCAGTGACAGGTTTGATTGGTGGTTATCTTCCCCTTATTCATCTATCCTTATAAGGATCGATGTTGACCTGTTTCGGGGAAATGTCTTAAATAGTTGTCATGTTTTAAGTTGCTATTCATGTAGTGACTTCTAAATACAATATCTAAATTAGTATATAACAATATAGGGCATAAAGGCAAAGATAAGAAAGTACAAAAGAATTTTCTGCTAGAACGGTTGGTATCGCCTACGCCTTCAGATTATTATTTGCTAACGAATAGCCGAACAAAACGGTACCCAATTTTTCAAATTCGTCCTTGACATAAACACCCACTTTTCCTAGTTCTAAGAAAATATTTGCCTAAAATGCATTGTGGAACGAGGAGGGGCAAGGATAGATGAAATGCTAATTCGTTTCGCATTGATTTTAAACTAAAAGCCAACACTAGCACAGGAGCAAGCCTTGCCTTAGGGGTTTCCCCAAATACAATGAAAAAGTTAGAATTGTGGACACCTCGGTCATGTAAACATGTTAAGCTCTTATTATGAATGACCTAAGCTCTCGTAATTATCTCGTAAGTACATGAGAAAAGAAGTGAACAGGAGGTAGTTTAAAAATAAACAACCAACATAGAAAAAAAGATAGAATTTTTGAACCAAACCACATAGCCCCTTAAAAATTGTAGATTCGTGTACCTGAAGACTTGCTGACCAAGAATATGTTATTAGTTATATAAATAGTCCCTTAACTAATTAAATATTGATAAAACAATACATAGAGATCAGAGATACTGTCAGGTCAAGTCATATCTGCTTAGATTGGATCGCATATTTTTGGGAAAAAAGTAGGTGACAGATAGGCTAGGATAGTACAGTGAATCTGATTGGGTGGCATTTGAATGAGACTAAATATTATTGGCTGACCTTTGAATAAACATAAATAACCTAGTAACGTAGGAAAAGTTCGAATGATATTTTTTGAAAAAGACTGTTTACCCTTGTGATATTAATAGCGATTGGCTAACTGAATCGATATTGTCAGAATAAGCGTTGGGGAGGACGCCATTTCTAAGAAAATTTTCAACAGTGATAGATGAGAGCAGGCTGTGCTTTAAAATACAAGTTCTAAGCAGCCTGGGCAATAAAACAGATCGAAACTGTGTCAGTCATCGTCTCTGTGTATATTTCATTGCAAATTTTGTAAGATTGACATTTATTAACCTTTATTTTATGTAAAAATTGAATGTGAAATAATAATATATGTCTGGGCATGAGTGGGTCTAAAGCAAACATGAGGCAAAGCCTAAAGATTGATCCACCATGTGATAGACTGTCAGAGAGGTGTAAAAATACAAGAATATGTATGATTGTCATAAAGGGGCATAACACCTCTCCTATTATATGGAAGAGATTACAGCTGGAATTGCAGTGGCGTTGTAACTATTAGGGAAAGGAATACTGGTGTACATTGTCACATCAAAAGAAAATGGTGGCATAGGTTTGTATAAGGATATGATCCTTTTGTTTGTTTGTAATGTACATGTCCTTAACTGTGGACTATTAGTGTATGCTAGATATTACGAAGGATGTATACCTTCACATTTCAGAGGTCCTGGGTACTGACGTTAATGTGGTACCAAACGCTTGAAAATTGATTGATTCAGGACTGTGCCTATTTACTGCGAGCCCATGCTAGTGGCCATTGCCTATCAAACAGGGAACAGATTGTCAAGCGAGCAGAGGAAAGGTTCAAAATATAGTCTACGGCCAAGTTAAGTTCTCGTTCGGCACCTGAAAGCTCAACTACAGAACTTTAAAAGAACGATCTAATGACAGTGAATAAAACTGGGACAAATATGTAATAGTTCCACAAGTGACAAAATAGAAACAAACATTTCCAAAAGGGCATGATTTAAAACAACAACCTAGTAGTACCACCAGTATTACCTTAAAGTAGGAGAACACTACAGACGTATATTAGAAAAATATTATATATATGGACAAAGGATCTATTGTGCTATTTGACTGATGTAAATAATTATTTTGATTTAATTTTAAATTGTCAGTCCTGATTACAAATAAATTTGAATCAGGATAATAAAACTGTAAAAATCTTATTTACACAAAATTCAACCACAGTCTTAAATAAGATAGCCTTTTAGAGTGTCGTTTGTATGTTATTGTGGTAGTACTGTGTGCTGTTGTGAATAATAAACTATTTGTTTGTATGTTTGTGAATTAGTGTACATTACACTCTACATTCATAACCCTAGACACAACACGAAGTAATTTAATATACTAATATAAATACATTTTGAATGAGATAAAAAGGTGGTAGTGGAAAGGTACCCTGAAAAGTTCACAATATTATTGGGTATATTCAGGGACCTTCATAGCTAATCTCATTTAATACAAATATAATAATACCTACAACAATTCATAACATCAAATCCACCACATATATTGGGGTCTCGCTCCTCGGGATGGAATTTCTTATAACACTAGCTATATTGGGTAGTTTGATTCTGGGATTTTCAATTTTTAAAATATTATCAATTATATTAGGAATCTCAGATAGTATAAAACTAAAAGCACTCCTTTTGGAGAAATTGAATAGTAGTTGAGCTATCAGTGAATGTGGTTGTTCTTGGTTATCATTAGAAATTATTAGCCATAATTAGAGATTTGTATAGTTAGAAATTTTAAAGGTTGCATAGTACAAATGGCTGATCTGGCAAAGTTTCGATCTGCTGCTGTGCAGACTGCGAAAGAAATGAACATGAAGGGTCAAGCTTTGATCCAATATGTAACTTCAGAATGCGACAAGTATATTGAAAGGGAGGATAGGAAGATAGCTGAAGAGAAGAGGTTACAAATTGAGGCTGACAAAGAAGTTAAGAGGCTGCAGATTGAGGCAGATAGGGAGGCAGAGATAAAAAGGCTCCAATATGAAGAGAAGAAGTTGGAGACAGAGGAAAAGAGACAAGCTGCTGAAAGGGAAGCAGAGGAAAAGAGACAAGCTGCTGAAAGGGAAGCAGAGGAAAAGAGACTAGCTGCAGAAAGAGAAGAAAGGAGATTGGCTGCAGAAAGGGAAGATAGGAGATTACAGAGGGAGCATGAAATACGACTAAGGGAGTTAGAATTTCAAGGCCATGCTCCTGAAAATGGTGCCAGCCCCTTTACCTCAGATGCCACGGCTAGTCAGGGAGCCTCAACCTCAGCTATGGGTTTTCATGTAGATCATTTTGTTGAGAAAGAAGATGACATCGAAGGGTACTTAAGTAGATTTGAACTTTTAGCTACTACATATGTGTTAGAGAGAGAGAGGTGGAGTCTCAAGTTATCACAAGGGCTTAGAGGAACGGCTTATGAAGTTTTTGCCAAGATGAGCAGAGATGACCAAGACAATTATGACATGCTAAAGCAGGCTCTTTTATTAAGATACGAAAAGAACGGAGAATGTTATAGAAAAAAATGTAGGAATGCCAAACTACTGTCGGGTGAGACTTATCACCAGTTCTTTGCACGGTTAGAGACCTACTTGGAGAAATGGACTGCTCTGGGGAAAACCCAAGATCTTAAGGAGATGATCCTTATTGAGCAGCTAAGAGAGTCCATGGCTCCAGAGCTGAGAAAGTTTTTCATGGAACAAGGTGCAGAGAAACTGGGTGAGTTACTCAATGTCGCTGAAAGGTATCAGGCAGCCCAGGCAGAGGTAGTTGGTAATAAAAAGAAACAGGTAGACAATTTTAAGGCACCTCAAAACTTTAATAAGTTTGACCATAGAGACCAGAACAAAGGTAAGCAATATTTTGATAGGCCACGCAATGACTATAAACATAAAACCTCACAATTCAATGAAAGGAAAAATGATGAAAGAAAACCTTTTCATCAAAGTAAATTATATTGTAGTCGGTGTAGGATGGACAACCATAACACCGAAAATTGTAGAAGGAAACCTGTATATATGGCCACGCTTCAGGTTAAAGATAGATCACAGTCTAAACAGGAGGAGAATAATCTGATAAATACCCCTCCAGATGAGATGAGGAAGGCGCAGGCTGGGGATAAGACCCTCAAGCCTTGTTTTAAGAAATTGTCAAAATGTCATACACCTCCAGGCAAAGGAGACTTCTATATGAAGAACCAACTGATATATAGGAAGGCTGGAACTGGATCAAATTGTCAGGGACAGCTGGTACTTCCTAAAAGGTATAGGGCAGAGTTAATAAGGAGCTTACATGTTGGGAAAGATGGGGACCATGAGAAAATAGGTACCATCATCCAAAAGATTGCTCAAAATTATTATTGGCCCGAGGAAATGATTGACATTGAGAATTTTGTAGAAGCATGTGGCATTTTACATGAGGGAACACCCACTAGTGGGAAAATTGATCAAGACCTAGACACGCCACGGGGCAAACTTAGGCCTGACAATGGAAAGAAAAATAAAATTAATAATGTAGACAAAGTGGAATGGGAGCCCCCTTTTCACAGACAGTCTTCACTTGGATGTTTTACAATGCCACGATGCAACAAGTACAAAGAGATGTCTTACCCCAGAATAAGCCGACAAACCCTCGGTCGGACTTATGTAAACTGGAGGAGGATAAAAGAGAGAGAAGATCTCTCACAAGGAATTTAAAGTGCGAAGAAAACCCCAAGAAAAAATTGGTAGTGGTCGATTTGTGAATCATGATTCTAGGAAGAAAAGTCCTCACTATAATGCTTCCAATGGAAGAGACCATGCCGGTGCCTGGAAAAACAGGTCAACAAATTTAAAGGTCAATATGTAGCATTGTTAAGGACATGGACCGATGAAAAGGCAGAAGAAAATATTACCTCATCATATCAATATGTGAACGAGCTGACCACTCGTCTTAAAACTGGCTGGAAACTTGCCAATGAAAATTTGAGACAAGCCAGGAAAAAGCATGCTGCCTATTACAATAAGAAAGCGAAGGATCGAGAATTAGCTGTGGGGGAGAAGGTGCTCCTTCTACTGCCCGGCAGCCAGAATAAATTGCAAATTGGATGGCAAGGTTCATATACAGTTCTAGAGAAGGTGTCTAGAACAAATTATAAGATAGATAAGAAAGGGAAAGAGAAATTCTATCATGTGAATCTCCTGAAGAAATATCTGGACAGAGAAAACCAGGAAGAGACACACCTACTGACCTTGTCTGTTGAAATGGAGATGAAAAAGGAACCACTCACTTCTCATGAATATCCTTTACATCCCTGTGAAACCGCTGCACAGCTAAAAATCAGCACACACTTAACGGAAAATCAGAGGGAGAGGGTTCAACTGGTTCTGAATAATCATACAGATGTGTTAACGGACCGTCCGGGGCATACAAATTTATTGGAGTATGATATGAAACTCATAGACCCAACACCAATCTGTGTGAGAGCCTATTCGATTCCGTTCGCTAAGGAAAAAGCTTTAAGGGAGGAGATAGATTATCTGTTGAGAGAAGGGATTATCTCGCACAGTGAATCTCCCTACAGTTCCAGTGTGGTTCTGTTAGGAAAACCCTCTGGAGAACACAGGATGTGTATAGATTACAGGAAACTGAATGCTGTCACAGAAGGTCAGGTGGATCCATTACCTGATATAAATCAGCTGTTTGCCAGGCTGAATAGAGCTAAATATTTCTCTAAAGTGGATCTGAGCAAAGGCTACTATCAGATTCCAGTAAAGCCGGAAGTCAAACCTTATTTAGCCTTTAGCAACTCGGAAGGACATTATGAATTTAATATGTTGCCATTCGGGCTGAAAAATGCACCGAGTGTGTTTTCGAGGATGATGAGAAAGTTACTGGATCCCTGAAGAATCCATGCATCACCAACTTCATGGACGATATTCTCATAGCAACAGAAACATTTGAGGAACACATTAACTCTCTGAATATGTTGTTTGATTGACTGAGAGAGACCAATTTGACAGCTAGACCGACGAAATGCTGTGTTGGATGTAAAGAGCTGGAATTCTTGGGCCACACAGTACATCAGGGAAACATGACCCCTGACCCCAAGAACCTGGCGAAGTTAAAAAAAGCACCAAGACCACAAACAAAAAAAGATGTGCGATCTTTTGTCTCATTATGTGGTTTTTACCAAAAGTACATAAAAAACTTTAACTCCATATGTGCTCCATTGACTGATTTAACGCGCAAAGGAAATCCTGATAGAATTATTTGGACGGCGCAATGTGAATTAGCATACCAAGAATTGAAAGAAAAGCTCACAAGCAGGCCTATTTTGAAATTACCTGACTTGAGTCAAGAATTCATTCTGAGAACGGATGATAGTAATATCGGTTTGGGTGCAGCTCTATTACAACGGTCAAATTCACTTGATGGGGAATTAACCCCAGTAGCTTATGCTAGCCGTAAGTTGAACACAGCAGAACAAAAATATTCAACAAGTGAAAAAGAATGTCTGGCAGTCATATGGTCTATAAAAAAGATCCAGATTTATCTTTATGGAAAATCATTTAAGATCCAGACAGATCATAAACCACTCGTGTGTCTGTCACAAGCAAGGCATGACAATGCTAGATTATTACGCTGGTCTTTGCTCTTACAGCCATTCCAGTTTACCATAGAGTACATTCCCGGAAAAACTAATGTGGGAGCTGATTTTTTAAGCAGACATCCGTACGACGAACATCAGAGTAGTCACCAGGCATAGATAGTAAATTTATCTATGTGTATTTAGAAGTAGGAACTGACACATGATCGTCTGTTCTAAAGGGGGGAGATGTGTAGTGACTTCTAAATACAATATCTAAATTAGTATATAACAATATAGGGCATAAAGGCAAAGATAAGAAAGTACAAACGAATTTTCTGCTAGAACGGTTGGTATCGCCTACGCCTTCAGATTATTATTTGCTAACGAATAGCCGAACAAAACGGTACCCAATTTTTCAAATTCGTCCTTGACATAAACACCCACTTTTCCTAGTTCTAAGAAAATATTTGCCTAAAATGCATTGTGGAACGAGGAGGGGCAAGGATAGATGAAATGCTAATTCGTTTCGCATTGATTTTAAACTAAAAGCCAACACTAGCACAGGAGCAAGCCTTGCCTTAGGGGTTTCCCCAAATACAATGAAAAAGTTAGAATTGTGGACACCTCGGTCATGTAAACATGTTAAGCTCTTATTATGAATGACCTAAGCTCTCGTAATTATCTCGTAAGTACATGAGAAAAGAAGTGAACAGGAGGTAGTTTAAAAATAAACAACCAACATAGAAAAAAAGATAGAATTTTTGAACCAAACCACATAGCCCCTTAAAAATTGTAGATTCGTGTACCTGAAGACTTGCTGACCAAGAATATGTTATTAGTTATATAAATAGTCCCTTAACTAATTAAATATTGATAAAACAATACATAGAGATCAGAGATACTGTCAGGTCAAGTCATATCTGCTTAGATTGGATCGCATATTTTTGGGAAAAAAGTAGGTGACAGATAGGCTAGGATAGTACAGTGAATCTGATTGGGTGGCATTTGAATGAGACTAAATATTATTGGCTGACCTTTGAATAAACATAAATAACCTAGTAACGTAGGAAAAGTTCGAATGATATTTTTTGAAAAAGACTGTTTACCCTTGTGATATTAATAGCGATTGGCTAACTGAATCGATATTGTCAGAATAAGCGTTGGGGAGGACGCCATTTCTAAGAAAATTTTCAACAGTGATAGATGAGAGCAGGCTGTGCTTTAAAATACAGGTTTTAAGCAGCCTGGGCAATAAAACAGATCGAAACTGTGTCAGCCATCGTCTCTGTGTATATTTCATTGAAAATTGTGGTAAGATTGACCTTTATTACCCTTTATCTTATGTAAAAATTGAATGTGAAATAATAATATGTCTGGGCATGAGTGGGTCTAAAGCAAACATGAGGCAAAGCCTAAAGATTGATCCACCATGTGATAGACTGTCAGAGAGGTGTAAAAATACAAGAATATGTATGATTGTCATAAAGGGGCATAACACCTCTCCTATTATATGGAAGAGATTACAGCTGGAATTGCAGTGGCGTTGTAACTATTAGGGAAAGGAATACTGGTGTACATTGTCACATCAAAAGAAAATGGTGGCATAGGTTTGTATAAGGATATGATCCTTTTGTTTGTTTGTAATGTACATGTCCTTAACTGTGGACTATTAGTGTATGCTAGATATTACGAAGGATGCATACCTTCACATTTCAGAGGTCCTGGGTACTGACGTTAATGTGGTACCAAACGCTTGAAAATTGATTGATTCAGGACTCTGCCTGTTTACTGCGAGCCTATGCTAGTGGCCATTGCCTATCAAACAGGGAACAGATTGTCAAGCGAGCAGAGGAAAGGTTCAAAATATAGTCTACGGCCAAGTTAAGTTCTCGTTCGGCACCTGAAAGCTCAACTACAGAACTTTAAAAGAACGATCTAATGACAGTGAATAAAACTGGGACAAATATGTAATAGTTCCACAAGTGACAAAATAGAAACAAACATTTCCAAAAGGACATGATTTAAAACAACAACCTAGTAGTACCACCAGTATTACCTTAAAGTAGGAGAACACTACAGACGTATATTAGAAAAATATTATATATATGGACAAAGGATCTATTGTGCTATTTGACTGATGTAAATAATTATTTTGATTTAATTTTAAATTGTCAGTCCTGATTACAAATAAATTTGAATCAGGATAATAAAACTGTAAAAATCTTATTTACACAAAATTCAACCACAGTCTTAAATAAGATAGCCTTTTAGAGTGTCGTTTGTATGTTATTGTGGTAGTACTGTGTGCTGTTGTGAATAATAAACTATTTGTTTGTATGTTTGTGAATTAGTGTACATTACACTCTACATTCATAACCCTAGACACAATACGAAGTAATTTAATATACTAATATAATTACATTTTGAATGAGATAAAAAGGTGGTAGTGGAAAGGTACCCTGAAAAGTTCACAATATTATTGGGTATATTCAGGGACCTTCATAGCTAATCTCATTTAATACAAATATAATAATACCTACAACAATTCATAACATCAAATCCACCACAATTCACATGACCATATAAGGAGCGGTTTTGCCTCTTGTTTCGGGGAAACGCCTTGGTCTGTATTAGCTTTACTCAGGACTGTGCTTATTGCACATGCGCAGGTTTTTGGGCGCAGATCGAGAGAAACGTCCGATCTGGGGATGGTATTGTAACTGTCTTTTTTTTCTTGTTGATGTGATCACTGGCCCAAGACAGTATACATATTGTTAGATGTGTAGTGCGAGCGTATGATGAATTGAGTGTGGGTGCGAATGAAGGCGCGAATGTGTTTAGGCTCGTATAGATGTAGATCCTGCAACCCATACTCTCACATGCAGTAATCAAGGATGCTTTGACACTGCAGGCATGTTTCAAGACATTTATTGACGGGAACACACATAGTATCAACAGGAACAGTCAGTGTAACAAGGTCATGCTGACCTGACATCGATAGGTATACATTTGGCATTCAAAAAGGTAAACATCAGAATAGACGTGCATGGTCAATAGCAAAGTTCTTCGATAATGACAGTTCGTAGCGTCGCCCTTGGCGTCTCTGACTAAACGCGTCAGATGCCTTAGTTACTATGACACATAGGTGCAACTTGGCACTCCCTGCCAATTGCACATATCAGGCTGTAGTATAATAGCCGAAAGCACAGGCCTCGTTCTGACGTCGGCCGTGTACTTCTGTTAAATAGGTTATCATCAACCCTGCAGTAATACTTATTGTAGATAGAAGTTCCGCTAATCTGCGGCTCCCACAATATATCTTCGTCACTGGATTTCTGGACAATATAAGACTAACAGTCTTGGATGGCTACCTCGAGCACAAATATATAAGTTCTGAAATGGCGGATCAGTGAGCTGCTGTTCACCCTAGGTAATCCTTTACATGTTCTGCCACCGAAAAGCGTAATAATGCATAAAGGTCGGTATTACCTGGCAAATGAATCCTCAGAACATCACAAGGAATTCTGTCGTCATCCCGACGCACAGAGATTCACTGGGGAAAACTGCCATAGCAGTTACTTCGAAGATTCTCCCCGAAAAACAATGGACTCTTGGTCCCTTCAGAAAAACAGGACCTCCCGGCTTCCCGGAAGTATATCTCACTCCCGCTTAAAAAACCTTCCCATAGGCCTACGCCGAACTGTCAACCTCTGACCCTAAAGGTCAAACACAATGAATGAATAAACAAGGGAAGACAACCCCTAATCAACCTGACATCGCAGGTAAAGACACAATTATTCTTATGATACAAACATAAGCAAATAACTTGACAGATGACTCCGTCGAAAATGACAGCAACAGGTATCTGGGTTTCTGAACGGACAAGAGGTCCGGAGATTTTATCTGCCATCATTACGGGGAAATGAAGTCCTCTGTGTGACTGATATGTCAGTGATTCTTCCCCAAGTTTATTCTGTACGCCAAGGATGGCAAGTGTTGTGTTTGGTGATTTTCTAGGAGGCTGCCAAGGTAATATGTACACTTTAATCCTCTCGTATGCCTAGATATGCAGACTAGGTGCTGTCTGCACATAAGAACGATTGATATTTTTGAGGCGACATTTTTGAGTAGAGTTCACAGATGATATGATAGACAGAGCCTACTATTTGTACTCTATACAGAAACCAAGACTATACGTCTTATTGTTGAATAGAAGCCCAGCGAAGATTGTACTGTTTGGTACCCGCTATTCAGGCGGTATGGTTGGCATAGTTGATATGCCTTGCTTATGAGAAATAACACAGAGGTTACCTTGTTATAGAGGCCCGCTACTTGCGGCCTGATTCTGTCGACATAGAGGCCCGCCTTTCGCGGCCTATATTCTTCACCAGAAGAAGTACCTGGCGTGTGATGCCAGAACAGCCATAAACTTTTGTTAAGCAATTGAGAGTCCGCCCTTGTCGTGTGGCATATTTGCTAGAGGTACCTGACGCGCTTAGTCAGGGGTACCTAACCTTCAGTATGAGCAGAACGTAGATTGACAGACCATTGTCAGTAGCATCCTGATGTATGAGCTGATTAAGATTTGTGATGCCAGATGTTTTCTCCATTACCATGTATGTGATGTCCCTGATCCATGTGCAATTGACTGTGCTGTTGATGTCACCGTATGTCTCGCAATAAATTGTTGAAAAGGTCATCAGTATTACCAACGTTTACTGACTTCTACATGTGGTTGAGTGGGTGCATCGTGAACTTGTCCAAGAGCCTATACACATTCGTGTCTACCATCTTATCTGATGTCTACTCACCTACACATCATGTCAACCCACACACTTCTACGAGCACTACACACTTGAGAGCCTGTATGGTGTTTGAGAGAGAGTCAACATTACACCCTGTCAGCGCCTCAACGCTTGGTGACCCAAATATACACCACAACATTGTACTGTCCAGGTTTGACCTCCTACATTCAGCATTAACATTCGGTGGCTACATACTACTTTAACACCACCATCACCGTTACCACCCTCACCGTTACCACCATCACCGTTACCACCATCATCGTTACCACCTACATCGTTACCATTAGTTTTTAGCTCCCCAAGGAGTACTTCTGTCCCGTGCCATCTGCTATAGGTTTTTAAATGTCCTTCTTTATTCGTTACATATATGTTCTAAGTTCTCTTCTTTATCCGTTTTATATATGATCTAAGTTCTCTTCTTTATCCGTTTTATATATGTTCTAAGTTCTCTTCTTTATCCGGTTTATATATGTTATAAGTTCTCTTTTTTATCCGTTTTATATATGTTCTAAGTTCTCTTCTTTATCCGTTTTATATGTATTCTAAGTTCTCTTCTTTATCCGTTTTATATATGTTCTAAGTTCTCTTCTTTATCCGTTTTCTGTATGTTCTAAGTTCTCTTCTTTATCCGTTTTATATATGTTCTAAGTTCTCTTCTTTATCCGTTTATATATGTTCTAAGTTCTCTTCTTTATCCGTTTTATATATGTTCTAAGTTCTCTTCTTTATCCGTTTTATATATGTTCTAAGTTCTCTTCTTTATCCGTTTTATGTATGTTCTAAGTTCTCTTCTTTATACGTTTTATATATGTTCTAAGTTCTCTTCTTTATCCGTTTTAATATGTTCTAAGTTCTCTTCTTCGTGCGTTTTACAATCTCTCTCTATCGTAATGTGATAAAAGAGCGGAAAAGCCTTATCGCTCTATCTTTTCCTACATCTTTCTTATTTTATTTTCCCCCACATTTGTGCTCTTTTATCCCACGTTTTGCTACTTCGTCGGTAATCTGTACTCTTTATTACTTGCATCTGGTATCTAAACAATCACATTTGTTCTTTCATCGGTGGTCTTTTGATTCAGCTTCCCCACCTTGTTAAACACACCTGGTCTCATCCTAATCTTGTGACATCCCGACGTGGTCATAAACGATTTCCTTTGATATTGAATTCCATACTACCTTGGGCTATTGTTAACTACGAAGAGAACGCGGCTGACACAAAGGATTAGTCTAGTCAATGCTAACCACTGTGCACACAAGCGACGGATCATCACATGGGAACAATAGCACTTGAAGCGGTATCATTACACAAATATTGATTATTTTTGGAGACGTCCCTCGGTGAAGAAGTCTTTTCATGCTGTGTAAAAAAAGAATAGCCCGACACATCAAAAGGACTTGTGAAGGATGACAGGCATTTACATGCAAGAAACAAGGTACAGCCAGATTTGTAAATGTTAGAGGACGGGTGGGTTTTTCTAGAATTACCAATCAGCAAACACCGGGCGGTCTGACCAAGACTGAGAGGCCACGCGAACGAAAGGGGGTGGCGAATTGCCCAACCCACTTTTAGACTGACAGGAGACATGAGAGATCTTAGGTCTGGGTTGCAAGATGCACGCCAAGTAATTGGTAGAGGGGAGGAGTTAGATTATCTCGGACACATTGGCTAAACCGATGATATATTGTACTGCACAGCTCGTTACAGATTAGTGCAGTTTTCAACATTGTGGTGCATAGAAATCCATAAAGCATAGCCTGCAATTAATTCAGTGTGGATAAATATTTCGTATCTGTGTGTATTGTGTTCTTAAAATATTTTGCGAAGTGAAAAGAAGGTTAGTAGATCTTATACAGATTATTAACACTTTTTTAAATTATTCTTTATTCATCTTAACCTCAAAGCTAAATGTGCAAAAGACAGTTTTTCAATTAATTCTTCTCATAAATGATTAATAAAATCAGAAGATTTTCCTCTAAGATGATAGGCTGATAGGAAGTAATTAATAGTTCACACTTCACCTTTTACTTTACCTTCATCTAGCTTGTTAAATCATCATCATAGTCTTTCATACGTACACACTTGCAGGCACAATATATTTAACATCATAGAGATCAATAGTGAGAAGTAGAATAAATGCGAAAACTTATGAAGACTTTTGTGTGTCTTCAGTCCATTAGAAGTCTGAGTCTACACGCTACGTGTCTGGCGTCTAACCAGAAATAAGTTATCAAAACGGACATTTGGTTTGCAGAAGTCGCCATAGGACGTTCTTCGTTCCTCACTTTAAAAGGAATATTTCTCGCCACGCTCAAGAAGGTGGACGCAGCATTTTTCGACACGTGCGCACAAGTTCAATACATAGTTATAACAAGTTCAAATTACTCGAAAGCTTACTACAGGAGTTAAGCTAATGCTCACAGTTGATTACTCATATCAAGATCAGGTCCATCGGAAGCGTATTATCTGAAGTCAAGCTAAAGAGCTCAACAGTTGAATCATATTTATACCAAGTGCAACACACTCTTAAGCGCATTCTATGAAGCAGACTCCAAAGTATATTTTATGAATCACGATTACATACTCAAGATAATGAGTCTACATATCAAGAACATTTCGTGAAGATATCCACTCTGGCCAGTACCCTCCGGAGATTAGACAACAGACATTTTCATACAACTATTAACTGTTGATCATCGCTACAGAGATATACGTAAACAGAGAAAGAATATATATATATATATATATATATATATATATATATATATATATATATATATATATATATATATATATATATATATATATATATATATATATATATATATATATATATATATATATATATATATATATATATATATATATATATATATATATATATATATATCGTCAACTTTCTCAGTACGACAACAGTTTTCATCAGAACGTCCTCAACTTAAAGATACCCCACTCGACATAACTTATAACAACTTGGGACATTCTATGCATACATGTGAATCATCCTATCCGGGTGCAGCATTTAGAGACACATAGACTGTGTAGATTACTCACCATTTTGGTAACACGTATGATATCACATCATCATCATTCCGCTTTACACAAGCTCATTCTTAATTAACTATTACTTAATTAACTACTATATTAATATCTCATATGTGTGTTTTGTGTGAATCGTCTTTTACCATCATCACGTTCTAACCATTACTAACCCTATATTGTAGATATTTAATTAAGAAACCCAATAATCGTTTGATCATTTTGTAGTTTGTTAATGTATCACTCGTGCTGACGGTGTTAAATATTTACATACAGGAATTTGTACACTCAGATGAGGTTGGGGGCTTTTTCCTTTACGGGATCCAAGGGCAGAAGCTAAGGTCGTGGGGAAACAGAACTCTTTCCATAATTAACTAGAAAACACAATCCAGTGGAAAGCATTCGCATTCCCTTCTTCTTGTCCCTATCTCGAATAGGTCTTTATTCTTTCTTTTAACGAGCCAATTTCTAGAGACCTTCTACCTAATATCTCATAGGCTATTCCTGGCGACAACTACTATCGTAGTTGCCCCAATACTCACCCCACGACACTTACTTACACTGCGAATTCTAGAACAAGATCTGCCTTGTAATGCTATCAATATGTTTCCTTACTGTCTGTCCTATATATCGCCAGAATCTTATACTCACTTTTTTTTCCACTGGAATTTGTTTTGTTCTTGTCATCAGTTCCATATTCGTTATCTCGCCGTGCATGTCAATGCTTCCACTATATGCAAGCATTCGTTTATTAAAATCTGTAACTATTTATTTGTCGTTTTCGTTGTTGTCCATGTTTCTCGGCCATATAACAAGACTAAAGAGAAAAATGAGTTGAATATTTTGATTGTTATGTTGCAGTATCAACAGTAAAAAACACACGGAGAAGAAAACTGGAGACAGAATTGAAAATAACGAGAAAGTCGTGGAAAAAACCTGAACTTATTGCACGTGACAGGAGGACTTGGCACGTGTTATGTTGAAGGCCTGTGCTAATTGGGGATCTATAGGTTATTGACTGATTGATCAATGTGTGAACAAGTAAATTGGAATAAATCATGCTTTAATACCATACAGAGGCTAAGGAAGATATAATTCACAAATAAGAAAGTAAAAATATGACAAACAAGACAGAAGACACATAAACACAAACAATTTGACGAATAACAAACATCCAAAATTGAATCGCTCTGTAATTTTCTGTGCGGCATGAGTAAATCCTTGTTTGAACGAGATGTGTTAAGTGACCAAACCTCTGCTGTGAGTGACCAGTACTTGGAGCTGTCAGGCCTTGATGTACACATTCAACAGTCTTGTGCTGGGAAGTAAATATATCTGTTTAAAACATTTGTTCCGTTCGTGTATTTGTTTGCTATACCTCGATACACATCATAGGCCTACCTGTCCGTTTGATTGCTCCAACTTTGTAGTGTTTCCTGAATTGATTACCACTCAATTATACTTCACAAAAAACGGCATCGAGCCCATTAATAAACTGGGACCCATGTCCAAGATATCTCTGAGTGTTATTTTGTTAGTTATTGTTTGTTTGGAGTTTTTTTGGGCGTTGGGGGAGGGGGGAGGTAGTTTAGACGTTAATTTCGTCTGTGTCATTGCAACGTGTCTGCCACACACAAAAAACGACTGGCAGACATATAGATTTCATGAAAGGTCAGCCCAGTCCAGCATACAGCCGTTGCCGCACCGCTCACCACTAACAATAAGAAATATTCAAGATCCCTCAGTCACATTCACCAAATAACAATACTTACTCACATTTATTCAGTAACTTTCCCTCACTCACATTCACCCAGTAACGTTCACCCAGTCACACTCACTCACTCACATTCACCAAAGTCACACTCACTAACTAATATTTACCTAGTAATACTCACTCACTCATATTCACTCAGTAACATTCACTCATTCACATTCCCCCAGTAACATTTTCTCAGTTACATTCACCCAGTAACACTCACTCATTCAAATTCGCCCAGCAATATTCATTCACTCACATTCACCAAGTAAAGCTCACACAGTCACATTCACCCACTCACATTCACCTTGTAAAGTTTACCCAGTAACATTCACCCATTCACACTCACACGGACCCAAAACCATTCGCTCACTCACGTTCTTTCAGTCATGCTCACTCACTTACATTCACCCAGTCACAGTCACTCACTCACATTCACCAAGAAACGTTAATCCAGTAACATTCACCCAGTAACATTCACCCAACAACATTCACCCAGTCTCACTCACTCACATTGACCCAGCACCATTCACTCACTCACACTGACCTAGTCGTATCCACTCACATTCATCCAGTCACACTTATTCACTCACTCACTTTCACCAAGTCGCATACACACACTCACATTCACTCAGTAACATTCACGTATTCAAATTCTCCCAGTAACATTAAATAAGTAGCATTCACTCACTCACATTCACCCAGTCACACTCGTTCACTCACATTCACCCAGTTACGTTTACCTAATAACGTTCACCCAGTCTCATTCATTTACTCGCATTCACCCAGTAACATTCACTAACTCACAATTATTTAGTAATATTCAATCATTAAAATTTGCCCAATAACACTCACTCACTCACTTCACTCAGTAATATTCACTCATTATAATTCACTCAGTAACATTCATTCACTCACATTCAACTAGTAACATTCACCAACTCACATTCACTCACTCACAATCACCCAATGACGTTCCCCATTAACATTATCACATTTACCCAGTAATGTTCACCTAGTAACGTTCACCCAGTAACGTTTACCCAGCCATATTCACTCGCTCATATTTGACCAGTTGTCACGAATTGCCTCTCCTGCTTTGCAGTAGTGGTCCAACAATGGCAAAACTCAAGAGTATCTAAATGGGTCGTCAAAGGTGTTTACCTTCGTACAAGATTACTCTTGGCAGAGATGTAGAGAGAAGTGTAGTGACGCTTCTATCCGAAGGGAGTGTTCACAAGATAATTCAGAAGTCAAGAACCATGCGGCATAGCGCTGAGCAATGGTTAACTTATATCTGTCCGTCGCCTTTTATGAAGGATTTAAGCAATGGTTTTTATCCCGTTCAAGCCACCCACTGAGTTAATTCAGCGAATTCCCTCTTCTTAGGTATAGCTCTGTTTATAATTAAATATATCTCTAGATGTATATATACTGAAGCACATTAAAAACGCATCACCTGTATAATCCAGGAACAGAGTGTGAAATGTAAATATAAGTGTTTACAAGTTTACATATTTGGAATCTTTATTCATTTTCCTATGAATCCATGCTGGTCATTAATTTGAACATTTGATTGTTATGAAATTCATTGCAATCTGTGCAGGCAAGGGAGAAAACCAAAAATGCAACCAATAAAAAAATTCATTCACACTATCCTCAGTATCTGGTATGTCCACCGTGTGCTTGCAAACAAGCTTGGCAGCGGCTCCGCATGGAACGCACAAGTCTCTGAAGGAAATTCCGGGGAATCAAGTCCCATTCACGTGTAAGAGCAGCTTCGAGCTGTTGCAGATTAGCTGGAGAACCTTGCCTGTAGACTCTGCGTCCAAGCTCGTCCCACAGATGTTCCATAGGGGACATGTCTGGTGATAGGGCAGGCCAATCAATCGTCACAATGTTCTGCTGCTGTAGATATTGCTGCGTAATGCATGCGGTGTGCGCACGTGCGTTATCCTGCTGGAGAATCTGCAAGTCTGGATAATTTGTGAACGCAGGAGCAACCAATGCATACAGAACCTCATCTCGATATGTCACAGCATTAACATTTCCACGGAAGACGTGAAGAGGCAAGCGATGGTGAAAACTGAATCCTCCCCAAATGTGAATACTGCCACCTCCAAATCGGTTGAGCTGACGAACACAGCAATCTGCAAAGCGCTCTCCACACCGTCGCCAAATCCGCATACGTCCATCAGCAAAGGATATGTTGAATCTGCTCTCGTCTGTGAATAGGACAGCATTCCACTGCAGTCTAGTCTATCTGACATGTTGCTCTGCCCATTGCAGGCGCTGCTGACGATGTCTGTGAGTCAAGTTTGGCCCAACATAAGTTCGTCTTGCAGTAAGGCCTGTATCTCTGAGTCGTCGTATGACTGTCATTCGAGAGACTTGCCCACGTCTACCCACTACTGCTCTTGCTGTTTGACTTGCCGGGAGAGAACGATTCCTTAGATGATTCAGCACAATATGACGATCTTGTGCAGGGGTAGTAACTCGTGGTTGGCCACTTCGAAGTCTATCCCGGGCACTGCCAGTGGTTCCGTAACGTTCATTGAGACGTACAAAAGTGCTGTGCTGGCAATTCATCCTTCTGGCAATGGCCCGCGAGCTGATTCCGGTCTCCAACATACCAATGGCTCGTTGGCGGTCGTTTTCAGATAGTCGTGACATTTCAAGCCTATGTACTGGATGTTTTGTCTCAACGGCCTTTTTATACCGAGTATACTGCCACAACGCGTACACATTTTCAGGGTCATAGTTGTTGGGAATCGTGTTGCACGTGTAACTTTCATTGTTTTCATGTAGTCTGTACACAAACCCGTGGGTTGAATCATGCACTTTCCATTCCAGCAGCCATTCGCTCTCTACCTCATGACAAACACCGGGAAAATCCATTCCCACACTTTTTTTTCCAGCTTCTCGGCATCAGTATAGATAATAGTGGTGCGTTTTTAATGTGCTTCAGTATATCCATATATATATATATATATATATATATATATATCTACATATATAGATATATATATATATATATATATATATATATATATATATATATATATATATATATATATATATATATATATATATATATATATATATATATATATATATATATAAGAATCTGGCTCATATGTTTGCTTTGATACACATAAACTGAATTAACTATTATTGGTTAGTTTGAAAACAACAGGTAACAAATTTAATAGTGAGTTAGTCTTTAACCGTTTAAAATAAATATGGAAAGATTTGTGAAATTTTAATAGAAACAAATTTATGGTCATCGAGACGTAGATGGGAGTTTTTAGGAAAATTTGCTGGTGCCTGTTTTACACAAAAAAAACTTAACTCTAGGTGAGTCTTGCAGCTGTGGTTCATCAATTCTGTGATGACGAAAGCCTTCTTCACACTCTCTTCCACTGTAGGTGGTTGGGGCGGATGCTTTTCTCTTACAATATCGGCGTTAGTACCACAAATCGTCTGATGGCTTGTAACAACGAACTCAAAATTTTTGGGAATACACAATCACCTTGCACAGATTTATACTGGACACAGCTCTGTAATAGGTGCTTCGAAATACTTAGGTCTGGAAATTAGAGTTAATTCCTCTGACGGCGGGTGTTCTGCGAAATCACTGGCCCGGGAAAAGATTTGTTTAATTTCTCTATGACTTGGTCTGGAAAATTAGATATAATTCCTGTGACGGCGGTTGTTCTTCGAAATCACTGGGCCTGGTAAAACTTTTGTTTAATTCCTCAATGACTTGTGATCAAATTACTAAGTTTTCAGTCTTGTATTAAAAATGCGGGTTTACTTGTAAATTCCTAAGTCGCCCAATACTCGATCTGTTACTTATAGTTGTGTAATTTCTAAGTCCAATATCTTTTTTTCTTTCTGGCTTTTAGACCAGATGCTAGTCTGACGTTTGCGCTGCAGTGTGTGCTGTGACTCCGATTTTGTCACATTATATTTCCAGTTTCCAAGTTCCAATTCCAGCCCTGTTTCCGCTTAATTTTCCATTGAGATACATTGTATGTTCCGGCCTTTTAAATCAACCAATCCAATCGAATCTCGTTCAGCGCTACGTGGGTAGGGGTGTTTCAAATTCAAAAAATACCCTCACGTGTTTCAAAATATTAAATTTAATATCCACGCGTGACCTCTTCATATCGTTGCATCAGACTTCCGCCGGCATCTTGTGCGATCTTCACAAACAAATGTTGTGCACTGATACTGTCCCGATGCTATCGTCTGCAAATCGTGAGTTTCCAGACAGATTTATCTGTAATCTCGATACATAACGTACATCGGAAGCGATTACCTCATTATCTCCCGTCTTATGCAAGCATAGGGATTGTCGCTAGCCACCCGGGGTCAAGGGACGGACCGTCACGTTCAAAGGGATCAATAGAGATAACCGTCTCTATCAAATGTGGCCAGACGAATGAAGCGAAAACTTATCAGTCGCTGACTGGTCAAATTACAAGGCGTTATTACAGTTCTGTCTGGGATCGGCTCAAAGCAAACATGTGAAAATTGAAGATAGTCCCGTGGCCGAAACTTCCGTAGGGGTGTGGAGTGTTAGAGACTTCACCCTACTGATCAAACGTAGAGAGCAAAATAATGAATGAAAGGGCAAAAAATTTGCCAAATAATAGCGATGAGTGAGAGAAAAAGACAAATGAAGAAAAAAAGTGACCCTGCCGGAGTGGACGTGAGATAACAAAACCGTATCGTCACACAAATAAGGTTCACCGAGTCACATTCACTCACTTACATTCACCTAGTAACGTTTACACAATCACACTCACTCACTCACATTTATCCAGTAACGTTCACCCAGTCAGAATCACTCGCATTTACCCAGTGACGTTCACCCAGTCACATTCGTGAATTACATTCACTCAACAATGTTCATCCAGAAACATTCACTCACCAACTTTCACTCAGTCGCACTCATTTACTCACATTCACCCAGTAACGTTCACTCAGTAACGTTCACATAATAACATTCACTCATTCACATTCACTCAGTAATATTCACCCAGTCACATATTCTCGCTCACATTTACCCAGTAACGTTTACTTTGTCACATTCACTCACTTACATTCACTCTGTTACACTCACTCACTCACATTTACCAAGTAACGTTCACCCAGTAATGTTCACCCAGTGGCATTGACTCACTCACTTTCACTGAATAACGTTCACCCAGTCACACTCACTCACTTACATTTACCCAGTAACGTTCATCCACTCACATTCACTCACAAACATTTACCAAGTAATGTTCACCCATTAACGTTCAACCGGTAACTGTCACCCAGTAACATTCACCCAGTAACGTTCACCCAGTCACATTCACGAACTCACATTTACCCAGTAACATTCACCCAGTCACACTCACTCGCTCATATTTACCCAGTAACGTTCACCACGTAATGTTCACCCAGTCACATTCAATCCCTCACATTCACTCAGTAATACTCACCCAGAAACATTCACGCGCTCACTTTTACCCACTCACATTACCCAGTCACACTCATTCACTCAAATTCACCCAGTCACATTCTCTCACTCACATTCACTCAATCACATTCACCCAGTAACACCCACTCACTCACATTCACTTAGTAACATTCACTAAATAACATTCACTTATTCAAATTCACCCAGTAAAATTCACTCACTCACGTTCACCTAGTAATATTCACTCACTCACATTCATACAGCCACATTCACTCCCTCACTCACATTCACCATCACATTTACTCACTCACTTTCACCCTGTATCGAGAAACGTGGATTTTCAATCAATAACCACAAACATGGACCAAGAAGAAAACATAAAGGTGGATCTTCAGGCAAAACTCAACTGTGGCATTAATCAGCAATTCTATGCACGGTCACTCAAACAGAAATGCAGCCAGCAGCCGGGAAGGCGGATATCCAACCAGCTGTCAACAACAAATCTTGAAGATTCTGAGAGAAAAAGATGCGCTGAACATGACAAGAATTTCTTATACACAGAAGACGTTAACCAAACAACAGTCGCCCATTGAAAAAAGCACATCATCGAAATAGAACTGTGAGCTTTAGAAGCTGTGATCATGTGTCGAGGTACAAGGGTTCAAAACTTTATTGGAAGATAGGATACAACTGCAGACTAACGACTTCAGCAAATATAAGTGGGGTGGTGGGGGGGGGGGGGGGGGGGATTGAAGGAACGAATCGGCGGATGAATCCTGTACTGGACCGTACACAAGATTGTCAAGCATGTACTGTCGTAGGGGTGTGAAGTGTTAGAGACTTGACAATCACTAGGTCCAGCTTTATGAGGTGGGGTGAAGTGTTAGAGACTTGACAATCACTAGGTCCAGCTTTATGAGGTGGGGTGAAGTGTTTCCCTACTCGCTGCCTTTACGTTCTCTAACTCAAGAGCAGAGTGAGTTATCCATTTATATTTGGGTCGACTGGAGCTTGACACTACCAGGTTTCAGTCCCAGAACTCGGTAACATTGCTACGAAAGAGCTTGCGTTGTGACTCTCTGTCAAGCTGACGCTGACAGCAAAGACACACGCTAGAAGCCGCCATGAAATCCATCTTAGCCAACTTTCAATATGAAGACGACAGCTAAGAAAAAGGCACGGAATAGAAGGAAGAAGAGGAAGAATAACAGGAGGAGAGAAGAAAAAAATGGAAGAAGAGGAGGAAATATAATAATAGTATTTGTTAACAAATGCCCTAATATTTACAAATATTGCATGAGCTGAAAAGAAAGACAACTCAGTACACGTCTCCTTACCCTTCTTTCTAAATATATACCACGAAATATAAGAATTCTTATACCAAGGCAATGTCATAAAACTGCACAGAACTTAACTCCATCACATGCCACAAATCATTAAATCACTTATTCAGCAGATGTTGCCGATCATTAGATTACTTACATTCGGTAAATGGGCTCCACTGCTTGAACTATTTTCCCCTCGTGAAGTGGACCACGAGGTCTGAACTCCTATCAAGTTTAAATTTAATCTGCTTTAATCTTTGCCCCGGGACTTGCGGAATCATAAAATTCCATTAGTCAAGTATTACTGAGCGACAGAAAATTGAGTTAACTTAAACCTTATCACGATTCCTTTTCCTGAATTTATTCTGCTGTAAATCAAGCAAAGGATGCAACGTGCTACGGAATACTCTTTTATTTTTCTATTGCAAAGGAATGTGCAAAGCAGCGTTGTTTGTTTGTTATTGGGTTTTTTGTTAATGGTATTCAGACTTAACGCACTAATATACAGAATATACAGAACTCACACAATGTATATGTTCACTTCAAGTTAATACAACTAAAATATCTGCAAACAGAACTGGCACATCCGAATATCTGTATGGAAACTAAACGACAGCTAATAAATAGCATTTTCTTACCAAAGCACCTGAGAGGAAATCACATCTAGTGAGATGTAGAAATCACATCTAGTGAGATGTGGAAATCACGTCTAGTGAGATGTGGAAATCACATCTAGTGAGATGTGGAAATCACATCTAGTGAGATGTGGAAATCACGTCTAGTGAGATGTGGAAATCACATCTAGTGAGATGTGGAAATAACATCTAGTGAGATGTGGAAATCACATCTAGTGAGATGTGGAAATCACATCTAGTGAGATGTGGAAATCACATCTAGTGAGATGTGGAAATCACATCTAGTGAAATGTGATGCTTAAGAAAAGTCAGTAAAATTAGCGGTTCTGTGTTGTTTGGAAAGGACCATCTTTATTGCACACGGACAACGCCATTAGTGCTCCGATCTCCTCCCTTATACCACACACGGAGGATCTCAGCGCAGTGCACGAACTCCGTAGCACCGGCGAGGATCCCAATATGTGTATACAGGAATCACACATTCTATAAATATTTTTGTGGTGGGTAGGTTTCCTAATATTTAAATTTCACCAGGGCAGCGGCCGTATGGTCTACTATTTACGCTTTCCAACTGCCGAGGGATTGTTAACGTGCGCAACTTGCACAGGGGACTTCTTATTTTTTCGCCCTAATCCGAGAAGGCTTGACATCTGATCTCATTACCCAGGAGATCAGGGAGGAGTATGAGATCATAAGGACCCACTTGTTCTGAAACTGATATCCCCTGTACTGGGATTGGACCAGGTACCTTCAGATTTACAGGCGGACGCCCTTCCTCTTAGCCACTCCGACCACCTACTGTGTTGTACTCTTAAGAGACTCAATTTCACACTGTAATTTCTGCTAGTGTTTACTGTAGCATTTAAAAAAAAAACATAAAACACTTATGGTTTTAAAATATTAGAGTAGATGATTTTTATTATTTCTCTTTTAAGTTAAATTACAGATGGACTATCAATGCGCTGTTATTGAAAAAAAAGGAATAATATAGAGATCATCACTCTTTAATTCCGCAAGGACCATAGGCATTTCAACAAGCACATTCCAAGTTTTCCTACCATGTGCCATTAGCTCAAGTTCTTTCCACGGCTTCCTAATCATGTTCATATATGTTTCCAGTTCTCTTCTCCATGTTATTTTTGTCTCCATCTGCCTCTTTTATCTGGGGTTCCATAACAAGTACTGCCTTGTACTGCTATCAACAACATAGACATATTGGAAACGAAAAACTTATGTTTAAGAAATGACATAAATGTAAAAATAATTCGTACTTTAAACTCTGAAACAATCCAGTTTCATTAGTTCTTTTTAACATGTTAGTTAAGAATTTTTTTTTTTAAATGTCCTGCGCGTCCCATCTAAGGCTGTGCCCGATGCGGCTCCATCGCTCGCACTAAGAGCCGGTTCTGGAATAACATTACAGAAATACTACAGCAACCCGGGCTCAGATCAACTAATGCAGGCCTGGCTCATACTTATTTAGTCGCTTCTCTTCTACCTTGGGGTATAGAAATTTGCCAGAGATAGAACGCCATACTATCCTAATCGGATGTCTTTCTCTTGGTCTGGTTCCAATCACGTCCTCTGTTCTTCAGAGATTGTCTAATTTTGTTCTCCCAGCGGACTCTTGTGGAGGTTTGAATCTCTGGCTCTTGGTTTAGCATATTTGCCGTGGTAGACGATCTTCTCCCATTTTGCAGACATGTCTCCCATTTTGCAGAAATGTCTCCCATTCAGCAGACTTGTCTCCCATTCTGCAGACATGTCTCCCATTCTGCAGGCATGTCTGCCATTCAACAGACATGTCTCCCATTCTGCAGACATGTCTCTCATTCTACAGACATGTCTCCCATTCTGCAGACATGTCTCCCATTCTGCAGACATGTCTCCCATTCTGCAGACATGTCTTTCATTCTGCAGACATGCACACATGGCCCAAGTGCGCAAACTTTAGCTCCCCTGCACTCTGCTTCATGACAACAGTAGAACGAAAATTAAGTAGTAGTAAAACTGCTGATATACTGAGATGTAACATACAGTTAGTTATAATATTATTACTTCTGCCTCGTACAGTTAGTTACAGTATTATTACTTCCGCCTCGTACAGTTAGTTATAGTATTATTACTTCTGCCTCGTACAGTTAGTTATAGTATTATTACTTCTGCCTCGTACAGTTAGTTATAGTATTATTACTTCTGCCTCGTACAGTTAGTTATAGTATTATTACTTCTGCCTCGTACAGTTAGTTATAGTATTATTACTTCCGCCTCGTACAGTTAGTTATAGTATTATTACTTCTGCCTCGTACAGTTAGTCATAGTATTATTACTTCTGCCTCGTACAGTTAGTTATAGTATTATTACCTCTGCCTCGTTACCCGGGGGTCTTTGAAGAGACAAAGAAAGCATGGGATAACTGCTTCCTGATGCATGTCGTACAAGGCGACTAATATGAGGTTGTGCATGGGGCTGGCAACCACATCACGTAAAACAAATAGCTACCGGATCCGCCACTGCAAGAGTATACGGATGTTTGGTGCAGGCTTTCTGCAAGGGGTCCAACTACATTGATGACCCCTTGCTCTGTAATGAACGTAAATGAAAATGATATGCTCATTGTATTTCTTCTAATGGAATGTCAGTGTGATATATCGCCATTCAGTTATCTTTTGTTTTTGTCTAACATTGGACGCAGCATGAATGTGAGACGATGCGAAAAGGGAACAACACAATATATAACATGACGCTTGGGCACGATCATTACAATCCATCTTTGAGTTTTCCATTTCACGCCACGGATAGTCCTGTAATGACTCCTGATAATCAGAGGGACCGTGGGGCAGATAGCACTGACAGGGGTGATATTGTGAGGGAACTCTGGTGACAAAGCACTGCGATTAAACTGTCGTTCTCGCTCTCTCTCTCTCTCTCTCTCTCTCTCTCTCTCTCTCTCTCTCTCTCTCTCTCTCTCTCTCTCTCTCTCTCTCTCTCTCTCTCGCTCTCTCCTCCTACTGTTTCTATGTTTTTCTTGATCCTTAATTATTTTTTCTTCTTTGGTTAATTCTCCTTTATCCTTCATCTTGACGTTGACCTTCCTTTTATCGTTTCTCTTTTTTGTTATTTTCGTTTTTATTTCACATTCCGGATATTCGTCCATCCCATATTCTTCCCCTAGTTTTCCTCCGACCTCTGTCGTTTACTTATCTTCCTTGCTCAAACACTTCTTCATTTTCTCCGTTCTGCCCTTTCTTTTTCTCCTCATATTTTCCTGTTAGTTCTTCGTCCTGTTCATCAACTTCGGCATTCTGTCATCCAGCAGTGTTAAAATCCATTGAACCCTTTGACTGCAGGTTTAATCTTCCTACATTCCTGCAGACATGCTCCAGATCTGTCTCTCTTTCTCTCTCTCTTTTTTTCTCTCTCTATCTCTCTCTGACTCTCTATCTCTCTCTCAGGTTCTTGGAGGTCCATCATCACTGCCAACTTCATCACTGACCACCTCATGATAAAGAAAGACGCATCTTTGTTTTGTTTTGTTTTTTAAATATTGTCTGTCTCCAATCCTCACTGCAGCATGGCCAAACTACAGCGCTGTTAATTCGTTCTAGAAAACTTGAGCGATAACCGAGAAAGAGCTAAACGAAGATTGATTTTCCATTAGAATTAATTGAATGTAAATTAATTCGTTCCCAAGGACCAGAAAGCTGCATCAAAATTAAATATAAAGTGATAAAAGAACAAAAACTATAAAATTAACATTGATTAATTACATAAAATTATCAAAAATACTGTACTAGTGTAAAGACTATAGGAAGATGATGAGAAAGAAATAGAAATAGAATGATTAATACAGGAAATGTTGTGTAAGGAGAGTTAATTCCAGCAAACACAAGGAAAGAGCTCAGGGCTGTCACAATGTAAGTCTAAATTTGTCTTATCAAGTACTGAGTCTTCTCGTGGCAGCGTTTCTCAACATTTTTACTCTGGCTGAACACTTGAAATAATTTTTAGGGTCACATGGAACCCCTGCTTAAAAAATATTATATCTTTAGCTAATGGAAATTTTAATTAGTGTTACTTAAAACATGAAAATTTATTGATAATGTTGTATAGTTAAGCTATTAAAAATCACAGCCCTAAGCAATATGAATTAAAATACAGTTTAAGACTTTAAACACGTTTATTTTATTTTTTGAGTTACGATATGTCACGGAATCAATAACGACCTCTCGTGGAACCATAGAATTCCCCGGAACCCCGCTTGAGAAACGCTATTCTAGAGTGGTTTTAGTTTGTAAAACAGACTTCAATGTCACTTTTTTTAAAGAAACTTTGATTAACCAGAACCAGTTTTGTTGCCGGGGGACAGAATCAATGATTGCTGACAGTTCAACGGTCAGTCTGCACCTATTATTTATTCGACTTTCGTCGACTGAATATGATGTTGTCACGAGAGCAAAAGTCTCTTTTTATCTTTGTTTTTTGTTTTGTTTTTGTGCACGGAATATTGTGAGTTCGTTCAAAGATTGAAAAGAGATATTTTTCTAAACTGTAACGAATATCGAATATATTCCTAGAAATGTATGTTTTTAATGCATTGTGTAGTTCCCGGAGTCTCTGATGAAACAAAGAAAGAATAAGCCCACTTCTCTTTCGTGCATGTCGTAAACGGCGACTAACAGGAGTTTGTGCATAGGGCTAGTAACCTCATCATGTCAAACATATTGCTTCAGAAACCACCTCTGTAAAAATAAAGTGGTTGCTTGGTGCAGGCTGTGACGACACGTCTGTACGTGTCCTTTTGTGTGATCTCTCACTCCTTCAACTCTCCGGCAGTATCCTTTCTTTTTCTTCATTTTTTTCACTCGTCGCTTTTATTTGGCATACATCATGCCTTTTCATTCGTTATTTCTACTATTTTGCTATGCTCTGGACATAGCATGGTGAATTCTCTAACGGGCCACTCCCCTATGGCAGTATTTGCTATGGGAGTAATGCGTATCTTATTGTTTCACACTCCACTCCCAGACTGTTGTTACGATTCGCCAGGTTTGGTGACCCGGCCAGCGATAATATTGTATCTCCTAATCCGTATGAACACCTGTGGTAACGTGTCCGTCAAACATTTGACCCCATTGAAAAGCGGCTGATCGGGTTGACAGAAGCCGGTTTTGTGATCAGATAAAAGAAGACCACACGGGTTGTCCAGACATCTGTCTGGCGTAGGCACGCAGATTATTCTAAAAAACAGAGGTGTGCCGGAAGTCTTAGGTAACGATATGACATCACTGTGTAAGAGGCCACGCGTGTATATTAAATTTAATATTTTCAAATACGTGTGGGATGAGTAATGATAAATTTCCCCACCCAAATAGTGCTAGATAGATTGGATTGGTTCGCCAGAATCTACTATGATTTGATTGGAACTTTCGGCGGAAACAGCTGGGATTTGAAACTAAGGATTGTGAGATATAATCTAACAAACTTGTAGTCACAGTACACAACACATTCAGACTGCATCGCAGCGTCAACTAAACACCTCCTACAAGCCAGCAGAAAGAGGATAGGACTTACAATTCCACAACTATAAGTACCAGATCAAGTATTGGGCAACTTTGGAATTCATAAGTAAACCCGGCATTTTAATACAAGACTGGAAACTTATGAATTCTATCACAAGAAGTCATAAGAGGAATTATAGATTTCCAGACCAAGTGTTTCACCCGTCATAAGAGGAATTATAGATTTCCAGGCCAAGTGTTTCACCTGTCATAAGAGGAATTATAGATTTCCAGACCAAGTGTCTCACCCGTCATAAGAGGAAGTATAGATTTCCAGACCAAGTGTTTCAACCGTCATAAGAGGAATTTCTCAGACTTAAGTGATTCGAACAGCATCTAAATACAGGGCTGGGGGTCCATTCTAAATCTGTGCCAGGAGACGTGTGTATTCCCTAAATTTTGGGGTAAGTGTAAACAAATTATTTACTAATGTAAATTCTACAGGTTTCTGGCTAAGTGGTTATATATAAGGCTGGCAACCTCAACATATAAAAATAGTATATTCATGAACCACTACTGCGAGAGCTGGTGATTGTTTCTGACTAGTCCTGCGGGGAAACCCGACAGCAGAGATGACCTAGACCCCGACGGGAGTAGCGACGAGTAATAATTGATGATTACATCACATGTGCCTAAAGTGTGAGATTTATATCCTTTTTTAATTGTAATTCAGGCAAATCCTTATTCATGCACTCCAGACGCAATTTCCTAGTTGACACCCAGAAGGATATTGGTGAATTTTCGTCATATTCCCTGAGTTACATTGTGTGCTCGGGAATTTAAATCTTCTAAGAGGTTAACATTCGTGGGTGGAACGCATGAAAATGGGCCTGTTAGTTTGCGGAGAACAAATGTACTGAGACATTTGTTTATTTCTAATTTGTCACAGTTCGTGGTTACAAGACATCAGACTTAAGTACTGAAGTTCTTACGCCACTAGTGTGAGAGAAGAGTATCACCACCACCCGCCTACTGTGGACGAGTTACGTGGAGAAGGGTACTCATCACCAAAAAGAAGTGACGGAAACCACAGCTGCAGGACTCAGCTGGAGTTAAGTTGTGTGTAACAGGCTACAGCAAAAATGCGGACAGTATTAGTCACGCCCTACCTAAACCTCAATGAGGAAAAATTTGGTATAATTTTCACCCCCTTTAATCCTTATTTTAACTTGTTGAACTAATTGACTATTAAATTTGTTGTATGTTATTTTAAACAATAATAGTTGATTCAGTTTATTTGTACGAAAGCAAACGTATGAGCCAATTTTTCTTTATATATATATATATATATATATATATATATATATATATATATATATATATATATATATATATATATATATATATATATATATATATATATATATATATATATATATATATATATATATATAGAGGCATTACTTATAAAAGGGCATTCGTTGGATTATTCCAACTGGGGGCTTGACGGGCCAGAATCATATCAAAACCCCTTCCAAAAGGCGACGGACCAGATAATAAGTTAACAAATTTGTTCAGCCCTTAAGCAGCGTTTTGTTCTTGTCTTCTGGGAATATCTTGTGAAGGCTCCCCTAGGGTAGAAAGTAATTCCTCTTCTATCTACATCTTTGCCAAGAGTAATCTTGTGCGAACATAGACACCTTGGACGACCTACTTTTAGATACTCTTGCGTGGTTACCATTAGTGGACCACAACTGCAAAGCAATGGGAGTCAATCCCGTGACACAGGCCTCCTGCGAGGGGACCAGCTGCAATGGTGGCTCCATGCTCTATACGCATCGACAAGGAAAATGATGATGATAATGATGTGTTTTTTTTTCTGTGTCAAGTAACAATGAATAACATTAGTCTGTGTCAAGTAACAATGAATAACATTAGTCTGTGTCAAGTAACAATGAATAACATTAGTCTGTGTCAAGTAACAATGAATAACATTAGTCTGTGTTGAAAGTAGTAATGAAAATTCAAGACATCTGTGGGCTTAATGGACCTCAAGTTTTATATGCATTTTTCTTCTCTTAATAATATTGTTTTATGATTGCATAAGCATTATTGGTTTGGTTTGGTTTTAAGGACAATCTTCATTGCACACCGATAACTCCATCAGTGCTCCGATCTCCTCCCTTAGATCACTGTGCACGAACTCCGTAGCACCGGCAAGAATCCCAATGTGTGTACATAGGAATCACAAATTCAATAAATATTTTTGTGGTGGATAGGTCTCTAATTTTTTTAATTTTGCCAGAGCAGCGGCCAGATAGGACTGCTCTTTGCGATTTCCAACTGCCGTGGGATTTTTAACGTGCGCCACTTGCACACGGAACCTCCATTTTTTCGACCTTATTCAAGAATACTAGGCATCCGTGTCGCAAAATTGGTTCTAATACAGTGCAAATTTTGCTTATCGTATTTTACAGACCATTCACCGATCGCTTATCACGAGGCAGGCCGCTTACAAAATGGCGGTGTATCAGCAACAAAAATGTCGAGGAGACCTCGGCAATCGGCAATGATAAATAGGAGCTAAACGGAATTATTATGAAAAGGATTTCACCTTTTATTCCAGGAGAGGATTGGGCATAACTGTATGTAAGGAAAAACTGTAGGAAGTTATCAGTTACGGAGAACAATGCGTATTACGGCTGTTCACAGTTAAGCTGAAAGCCTATAAACCCACTTCTATTCTAAATATTTAAATCAACAAGTAACAGATTGTGAAAGTACATGGATAGGAAGATAGAAATATATCGGCTGTATAAAACAAGATAGGAGGGAACAGTATGGATAATATATAAGCCGAGGATGAACAAGGGAAAGTTTCAGACAACGCACAAATCATGTGAAATCGCTGCCTCAGGAAAAAAATTTTCAGCTGGAGTATAGGCTGTGACGTCAGTGCTCTCCGATACGTCCGCCAGAGTCTTATAAAGAGTGGATCGTAAACTGAAAGGACGCACACTGAAATTAGGTTTGAGACATACTGACGGCAGAGATCGCCACTACGCTAATACCATCTGAATTGTGAGCGAATCGCCAGAAGTTTTTCAGTCAAGTGTCTGGAGTCTGAGGGTAAGCGAAATTATGAAACTATCATGTATAATAATTTTTTTTTGTTATTTCAGGTTCGTATAGACTTCACAAAATATATGCACGTAGAATATTCATTGATATATGTAATGTTAATTTTAGTATGATCTAAACATGTGCATTGTGGATGATTGTTGCTTATACAAAAATTAATCACAACTAGCCCCACAGTCAAATGTAGATAACGTCTATCATATTAATTATTGTATCTCTTACGAAGAGAGGCAGTCCCATGGCAGAGATTGTCATAGGCAAATGAAGTGTTAAAAGTTTCATCATGGAAGATATCGCTTTTACGAGGTTAGGTGACCAGTCTCCTTCCTCGCTGCCTTTTCCTTTCCTAGTTCGAGGGCACAACTGAGTGCCCATTTACAGCTGGTAAACTGGAGTGTTCCACAGCCAGGTCTCAATTCCAAAACTATGTAATTGTACTACCGAAGAAAGCAAATGGATCGCTTGGTCAGTTGGTCACTCACTTTATCTAGTTGTGTATTAATTTGGTGTAGATGCTAAGAGTGGCATCAGTATTTAAATTTGTACCAGATGTAGTTGGAAAGATCAAGTTATAAAAAATTACAGGATGTACAGGAGAGGAATAAACCAGATGATAATTATTACTGAGAATGTAAATACTAATCCTGTATCATTGAAATGATGTTATTTGCTATGACTGTATAACTGTGACATCTGATGAGTGACTAGTCTGACATATGTGCTAGTCAGTTACAATTAATTGAAATGTTAATACTTCTGTATCACTGAAATGCGGTCCTTACTTACTATGATTGTATAACGGTGACATCTGATGACTGACTGGTCTGACATCTGTGCTAGTCATTTACAAGTCTAGCCAGATACTAGCCAAGGCTGAACTGATGTTTCAGGTTCCATGAAATAACTCAAACCAGACTGTCCAGTATCAGAAGCCTGTGTTGTTCATCAGAGGCAATCCCACAAGAGTGCAGGACTCCAACGAGTGAACTTCAGCTGGTCATTGGCATCCCCAGGCTGGGTCTACCAATACTGATATATACATACAACAGACAGTCCGTGTCAGCAGGATCACGAGTCACAGATAAGTGTCCAGTTATGACACTGACTACCAATATATATGAAACAACAGCGATAGTGGATTCAAATCATTATAAACTTCAGTCACATGATGACAGTAATGTGTAAAGTCAGAGGACTAAGAACAGTGATACAGTAAAAGTGATTCCAGTTTCAGTAACTTTATTATTCAAGATCTTGAAGTCTAAACAGACAATAATAGTAATTGTGTGAATATCTTTTATATATTTTAATGCTCTTTTCCAACTAGCAGAAATAGAATATTAGTGTACATATTAAAATATTTTAACTGTACCTGAGGAATTATTCACTTCTTACATTTATGGTTAAAGTGAATGTTCATTTTATTTATCCCCTAGACATTTAGTAATCATAAGATAGTCACAGGGAGGAGACACCTTAAATCCTGGTACAACTTCTTACCAACTGGCCAGGGTTTTCACAGTCTGACTATTCCTATGATATCAATATACCAGTGCTTATTTCTAAGACTGGGGTATTACTTGTAAGACCAGAACTCTTTACTGGCATACTATTCTGGTAGCATATGAGATACCTGGTTATCCATCTACCAACCCTATTCTTACCTAAATAAATAATTGTAATAACCTCCCGCTACAATCCGATCTCACTACCCAGGAGACCAGGGGGGAGTATGACATCATTAGGACCACTGGTTATAAAACACATTTGTTCCCATACAAATAGATTCCCTCAACTGGGAATCGAACCCCGCACCTCTAGAATTCAAGGCGCACACCATAGCTCTTAGCCACTTCGAAACCCAAGCATTATTTTGTTATACTAATAAAAGATATAGCGACGTCATACTCGAGACAGTGATTTCATCTTCTTATTCTTCCTCGTTCGCCCTCAGACTTTCACATTTAATGACTCTAGTAAAGGCAGTAGTCAGCTCAAGGTCACTGACATCTCGTTCGCCCTCAGACTTTCACATTTAATGACTCTAGTCAAGGCAGTAGTCAGCTCAAGGTCACTGACATCTCCAAATTGTTTTTCATGGAATGAGGTAGGTTTTGCCATTTGCTACTCCGTTCACTGATGTGTATTGGGCAGGAATGCAGCAGATGTTTGGCTGTCATGAGGTTGATGCCACAGAAGCAGAGATCTGTTGTACCAATCCTGTACTTGTGTTACAGATTGTACCTCAGTCTGTTGTGTCCAGTGCGTAACCGGACAATGATGACGTGGTCTCGTCTAGATAGCCGATGATTAAATTGATTTGAGAACTTCAGGCGCAGTATATTAACTGTATACGAGAGACTGGGGGAGAGAAAGGAGGGGGGGGGGGGGTTGAGATAAAAAAAACCAGTATAAGAGAAGGTTGAGAACCTAGCACTTCAGATATACGAAAGGAAGAGTCAGGGCCGGCCTTTGTAACTGCATGGCCCTATTTTGACCATTTTTGTGGGGCCCCTGGATTTGACATGATTTCATATTAGGTATCAGGAATATGTGCTACAACACTGTATTTTTTTAAAAAAGCTAGCTATATATATTAACTAAGTTTTGACACAAAACGTGTTTCGACAAGGGGATACTTATAAATAAATGTTTCCTGCTTTTTTATTCCACAGAGTCCTTCAAAGTGTTGTCGAAGTTTAAATTGTTTGCTTCATCATATTCTACGGATAATATTGCAAAGGCTGTTGAGTATATCTTGAAGCATGTTTGACCTTTGGAAAATTTGATCAATTTAATTTGGACAAGCTCCTTCTCCTTGACACCACTGTGACTGGCATTGTCAAAAATGTGCGTAGAGCAGTAACAATAATTAGGAAATCCAGCAGCCCTCTCAGTAGCTCTCGCAAGAAATTTCAGGATTTGCGAAGGCTTTTCAATCTATGAGGAGTTAAGAATTGATTTTTGTGCTTCTATTTCCCCGAACTGACTATCTAAATCTGCCAACTTTTCAGACTTGACAAGTTCGTTTTCCTGAATTCTCTAACACTTTGTCTATATGTCTGCCACTCTATCTCTCTCTTTCTTTCTTTCTCTCTCTCTCTCTCTCTCTCTCTCTCTCTCTCTCTTTCTCTCTCTAATTCACTTTCTCTCTCATCTTTCTATCTCTCTCTCTCGACCGTTAGATGAATTAGAACAAGATTAAGTGAAGACAAAGAAGGAATCATGTAATTTTCTTCAATTTAATCACGGTAAATAATCTTGAGTGGTATCTTCCAACCCAACCTGTTATGTGTTTTTCCAAGCTGAAAGTGGCAACCCTAGGGCAGGGCCCCTTGTATGCGCGGGACCCGATTGGGTCAAATAGGCTTAATCGGCGTAAGAGGGCCCCGTGAACAGCATAAAAGAGAGATGAGAACCTACAACATCAGTAGGCACGATAGGAAAGAAGGTAGAGGAGGGGGTGTCGCAGTCTTAGTTAGCGAAACATTAAAAATTATAGACTGGGAAGTATTTGATACAACCAACATAGAAGGTATCCAGGTAACTATAGCAGCAGAACCAAACAATCTAACAATCCTAAATTTATACGCTAATTTATACGGCACAATTAAAGAGGAAGAAATACTAACCATAAGCAACAGACTAGGCCCCAAAACAGTCATAGTAGGCGATTTCAATTCCCATCATTATGCTTGGGGTGGACAACATGCAGACAATGCAGGAAAGTGCCTACTTGACTTCATAGAAAATAACGATCTGCTAATACTAAATGATGGTACTGCAACTAGAATTAATCCACAAGCTAACAGGGCAGACTCAGCAATAGACATAAGTATAGCAACTAACAACCTAGCGAATGTAAATGGGAAGTGTTACAAGACAAACTCAGATCATCTGCCCATTGTAATAACCATGCATGAAAAAGTCATTCCAAACCCAGAACCAGAGAAACCGACTTTCAACTATAACAAAGCAAATTGGGAAGCCTTCCAATCAGACCTGGAGGTGATGGAATATAAAGACATGGAAACAGATGATACTGACTTGTGGGCAGAAACACTGACCAATGAAATTCTTAAAATAGCAATAAAATATATACCAAATAAAAATATGCAACAGCACCTAAAACCAATAAATAACATTAACAAGAAAAGAAAAACTCAGTGGAATGAAGAACCAGATGCCTGGTGGAATAAAAGCTGTGCAGAAATTCATGAGAGAAGAAAAAGGGCCTTACAAAAAAATATAGAAATAACAGAACAGAAGAAAACTATGATGAGTATAAACATATTAGGAATGAATCTAACAGAATAATATTTAAAGCCAAAGAAACTAACTGGAAGGAGTTTTGTCAGTCACTTAAACCTAGCACCCAAATTAAAGAAGTATGGAAAAATCTTAAGGCAATCAAAGGGAACAATAAGAAAACAATAATGCCAACAATCAAACTACCAAAGAGAGCAGAAACAGATAAAGAAAAAGCTAATGCCCTAGCTGAGTATTTCTATAAAGTCAGTGCAAAAAATAGTCTTGGACAGGAAGAAAATGACAGAAGAGAAAGACTTAGGATACAGTTTTCAAAAGAACTACCAGATCAGATAGATGAAACAAACTATTTAGATGCTGATATAACAGAGGAAGAAGTAACTAGTGCAATAAATGAGAAATCTAACACAGCCCCAGGGCATGATATACTTAGTTATCTTAAGAAAGTACCCAAAAAAAAACTATAAATAAAATAACTTCCCTCTATAACAAAATCTGGAGCTTAGGAAAGATACCAAATGCAAGGAAAGTAGCTATGATAGTACCCATCCTAAAACCCAATAAGGAAGCCCATGATGTAAGTTCATATAAGCATATCTCCTTAACATCACAACTAGGTAAAATACTGGAAACTGTTGTGAATAAAAGAGTTAAATTCCACCTAAAAAAACCAGTTATATAGCCTAAACCAGTCAGTGTTTAGAGCAGACAGAAGTACAGTAGACCAGCTTGTAAGATTAGAACATGATGTAAAGCTATGGTTCAAGAGGAAAGAGAAAACAGTGGCAGTCTTTTTAGATGTAGCTATAGCATATGATGAATGCTGGCGAGATGGAGCGCTTTACAAAATGAAAAAGATTGGCATTACTGGTAAAACCTATAGGTCTCTTGAAAACTTTTTACAGGACAGGTATTTTGCTGTACAGGTGAATAATGATAGGTCAGAAATATATGAACAACAGAATGGGATTCCTCAGGGATCAGTGATTTCTCCTTCAATTTTCACTATAGCTGTAAATGATTTAGCAGATGAATTTAATGACATAAAGAATGCAGTATCACAATTTGCAGATGACTGTGCCATTTGGCGATCTGGAAGAAACTTGGACCATGTTTACCAAAAACTTCAAAATCAAATAGACAAAGTTTCAGGGTGGATGAAAAGTTGGGGCTTCCAAATTAATGTAAACAAAACAGTAGGTATGATTTTCAGCAAAGGAAATTTAAAAAAAAAATAACAAAATCAATATAACCATTAAAGGACAGAAAATATGTACCTCCTCAACAACAAGATTTCTGGGCATAACTTTAGATAAACAACTAAATTATAATAAACATAGACAATTTAGTAGAAAGCTGTAGGGGACCGCTAAATATACTAAGGATTGTAAAAGGTAATGGATGGGGGGCCAGCAATAAAATAATGCTTATGTTCTACAAGTCTTTCATCAGGGGGAAACTGGATTATGCCAGCATAGTCTATGACTCAGCAGCAGCTTCTAACAAAGCAAAACTGGACAGGATTCAAAATGCAGCCATGAGAACCATTACAGGTGCATTTATATCGACACCAGTAGAAGCTCTAGAAGTAGCTCTCGGCATACCTCCCCTTGGTCTAAGACGGAAAGAACTAAGATTAAATTATTGGAGTAAAGTAGCACAAGAAGTGACCCACCCAGCACATAAAGCATTTGTCAAAAACCAACCAAGTGTATGGGACGTCCCCTTAAATAAAGATAGATATCCAACAGGGTGGAGAACTATAGAAAATCTAACGCATCTCAAAGAACTATCAAACACAATTAAAAATAGTAATAAATACAGAAGCAAAATACCACCCTGGGAACTAAAAACACCAATCATAGACTACTCACCTACTGAAAAGATCAAATAAAACATAGAAGATAAGGAAGCCAAAATGATAAGTAGAAAGTTCATAGATCAACTAACTAAACAAAGTCTGGCCGTCTACACTGATGGATCTAAGGGTGATATTGGGCAACTAGGTGCCGGAGTTGTAATACCACAATGGGGAATAAAAAAGAGCTACAGTGTAACTGAAGGGGCTTTGATTTTTACCGCAGAGATGGTAGCAATTCTTAAACGTTTAGAAATAATCGAAGATAACCCAACAGAAGCTGTTACGATATTTACAGACTCACTATCATCATTTCAAGCACTAGAACAACCAGGTAAATGTAGCCGGCCAGACATAAAGGAAGAAATTCTAGCAATTAATACATCACTAGGGAACGGAGGATGTAGTGTGAGGCTAGTTTGGGTTCCAGCACACATAGGTATTGCTGGTAACGAGATGGCAGATCAGAACGCCAAGAATGGAAGAACAAGTAAAAGCAATATAAGAGCAGGACTGGGAAGGTCGGAGATCAAGAGCCAAGTGACGATAACTATAAACGAGGAATGGAAGACAACATGGAAGAAAAGTAGAAAAGGCAGACACGCGTTCAAACTGATAAAAGAACGAACGAGGACGTGCCAGGTCAGAGAAGAATTAAAGATACCATCGAACAAAAAACTGTGGCGTCTCCGTCTCGGTGCAGCATACTTTATGATAGAAGAACCACACTGCCAAGAATGTCAGGAAGAGAATGACATAGACCACTACCTGATCCACTGTAAAAAAGTATGAACAACACAGGCTTGAATTAAAAACTTACTATAGAAATCACAATATAGACTTAACAGGTGATAAGGTTTTAAGTATAGATGCCCCAAGAGATGCCCAATCAATACTTAAAAGATATATACATAAAACAAAGGATAACATATAAGGTTAGTACTTCAGGAAAAACATCCAACTAAATAGAAATTGAACAGCAAGAACTAACAAAGCATTAATAAAAAACTAACTACTCTTAGGACAAGGAAAGACAACGAGGTATATAAAAAAAAAAGGGGCAACAACTCAAAAAGAACAAATACTAATACAAATTAAAACCAAGTGTAAAGGACAATAGTTATCTATAAACAATACAAAAGAGAAAATAAAATGGAAAAATACTAATATAAATAAAAATCAGCAACTGCAAAAGACAATAGTTATTTAAATTGAATACAAAATTAGTAAATAAAATGACACTAAATACCCCAAATATAACCAACTCTCAGGTTGAACAGGGTATACCAAGATGGTACGAGAAAAGGCAATAATGGTCAGCTGTTAAGTGCCCGCTCTCCACCCATCAACTCATCAAAACAACAACAACCCAACTTCAGAGACATTATAAGAACTACATAAGAGGAAGTGGAGAACTTAAAACGGTGGAAGTTGAGAGACATTTAGTACAAGAATGAGGGAAAGTTGAGAACTTAGAACGACCGAGACATGATAGGAAATGTATAAGAAAAATATAAGAACATGCAACTTCAGAGACATCATAGGAACTACGTAAGAGAAAGTTGAGCATCTACAATTTCAGAGACACCAAAGGAACTACATAAGAGAAAAGTTGAGAATCTAGCGCTGTATAAGTTGAGAACGAACGAACTTTGTTTTCAAAAGGTTTAGAATTGAGCACGCAGGCCCGTCTAAAATTCTGACCTTCATTTCTCTCGTCTATCATACTGAATCGATTTATTTTCACACGCATTTCAAAGATTATTCTTTAAATAATAAAATAAAATTAAAAAAAAATAAAATCACAACATTGCAACAGTAGGATAACCGTTACACATATTTACGTAAGTAACACCGTAATATTTTACTGACAGACATGATAAGAAATGTATAAGAGAGAGTTGAGAACCTAGAACTTCAGAGATATGATAGGAAACGTATAAGAGAAAGCTAAGTACTTTTGACGTCGGGATGCGACATGAACAGTATAAGAGAGATTACTAGACTATAAATTACTGTTATCAGACCAAAAAGTCTTTTATATTTAGACATGCGCCCTAATATAACCGATTATGTTGAACGGGGCGCGCCTCGCTAAAACGAGGCCTTTTTTTTTTTTAAAATGTATGAGAGATTTTACAGTATGACGCCCTCAGCCGTACGTAAATACCCACATTAGACGCTTGTCCGAACAAGCAGGAGGACACCGTGCTTCTATTCTGATTACATCTTCTCTGAGACCTACATACACCACACCGAATGTAAGTTATCGTTGACAGGTCCTATATTCCTAAATATTTTAGTTACGCCCTGTTCTGGTTAATGTCACTACATGTTTCTGATGAATGTAGACTATGAAAGCTTTCAAAAATTGAGCTTTGAAAGTGAAAAAAAAAAAAAATAGAAAAAAATGTTGCAAAATATTTTATCAGCTTACAAAAAAACAGAAAGGAGTTATAAAAAAAAAGAAGTAAATAAAATTTCGAAGACACTTAGTTGTTACTTTTTATTCGGGTCCACTTAAGCTACTCGTATTTGTATTGGATACTTAAGATGATGAAAGGTCTTCGCCGAAAACTTATATATATATATATATTGCAATATTAATTCTTTCGTCATCATGTGGCGTATTCTCTCCAGAACGTTGTCTCCATTACGGCTGCTCTGAACGCATTACGATTTTGGGCAAGTTGACTTGCATCTTCCAAAGACATGTTCAGACTCTCTGTGATGTCCTAGATCCACCGTCGTATAGGTCGTACCTTTCCCCTTTTTCCAGGAACTAAGCCTGTGAGTAGACTGTGGGTTGAATTAAGCGCTAGGCAGATTATTTCACTTATTTCAAAATTAACTCTTATCTGTCCCAGGCAGTTTTTTACTTTAACATCAAAACGGATGCCTTTTCTTCCGCCGGTGATGCTTTAGAAACAAGCAGTTAACATCAGAGCTGGTCCTAGGGATTATTTCAAGGTGGCGCAAGGTCTTCCCTCGCCCCCTTTTTTACCGTCGCTTCTTTGTGCAGAAATGTATGTGCTCTTACGAGACTCAATTTTATACTGGGATCATACTTTAATTTCGGTAAGTGATATTAACTGTAGCATGTAACAAAAACGTCGAATATTTAAGTTTACAAAATCTTATTGTAGCTAATTTTTACTTTATTTAAGCTGAATTACAGACGAGAGCTCAGTACTTTTTCTTCGTTGTTCCTTTTAAAAATAATAATACAGGATTATAGGAAAATGATGTTTCATATGAGCAAATAATTTTTACTTTGAAATTTTCAGTTTGTTAAAAAAAAATTTCGCCGCCTCCCTTAAGTCGGCGCCCGGTAAGTCTGTACCGCTCAAGACCCATCCAAGTTTACATATAGATCTATGCGAAAACATCGCGTAATATATTACCTCCATGTCCTGTTAGTGACTGTATTCCTCACAAAGATTCAAGCCCCCAGCCTTGTCCGACCGACATTTTACAGTTCAAAAAATGCTATGAGATCGGTTTTCATTCTTTCGTTCATGCATTGAAAACAAATTAATAATACTGCCTTTAATCTCATTACGCAGTATAATTTGAACAATTGCCTAGCGCTTAATTCAACCCACAGCCTACATCAAGCTGTAACAATTACACGTGAGGAAAATAGGTTGCGCTTTGCATAATCTCAATATGAGAACGGGCAGAATCGACACCTCATTAATATGCCTTACTTTCCACGCTAATCGATTTCCATTTCGCCGAGAATTAATATGCTACTTATTCCGCCAGGAGGATTAAAAAAGAAAGTAATTCGTCACCCAAGGCAGTGGTGTTTTCTTTGTAAACACCGATATCCATAAAGTTTATGGTTGCATTTGATCTGCTATCTTAACGCCTTTACACCGACACAAAAATAATGCATAAATTTGATATGACCCAGCGGTCTTGCATCTCACAGCCGCAAACATATGTTTCTCAGACGCTGAAGGGTTAATATTAAGATTTGGCTCAACCTCTTACAGGTAAACTGCCATATTTAATTAAGAGAATCTGAGGAAGTTACTTTACTGTGTTACCGTTACTGCACTGTCTTAGTGCTGCAGAGACACTGCAATATGAGACATTCTTATGATTAGCAATCCCTGCTCCCTCCCCCGTTGGACACATGTTTTAGCCCATTAAAGTATGGCACTCTAAATAAATGATGACCGTAGACCCACGTGGGTCATAGCTGCCGAATTTAATCCTGTTGTTGAATTTTTAAGACCTGAAGATGGCCAGACCTCATCGTTTATAATGGAATTATTTTCCATTTTCACAATCTAGCTATCTGGACAAACATAAAAGGATTTCCGTTTTAAAATTTAATTATTTTTTTTTTTGGTTCTACTTTGTTTCAGGCAACTTGCAATACTCTTACTTCAGCTCCAAGTGGTGATATAAAGTGAAAAAGTAAAAAACAACATAGGTTGTAGGGGTTCGTTTGTATTCTCCTTATTCTTCTTTGGTCTTTGGTCGCTGAAGGACAAAGCAATCAGCGACCATCACACCTAGTGGCGTCTTGCAAGGCAGCAACAAACTGTCTCCACTTTGCCCAGTCGACAGCCATCCTTCGTGTGATGCCCCATCTCTAGTTCAGGCTTAGGATCTCGACCTCCATAGTTCTCCGCCATGTGGCTCTTGACCGTCCTTGATTTCGCTTTCCTTCTGAAGTCCATAGCATGGCAGTTCTGGTGATGTGTCAGGGTCTCTTCTGAGGATGTGACCAACCCAATTCTAGCGTCTACCCGCTATGATGGTTGTGACGTATAATGGAAAAAGAGCCTACAGTAATCCGACCGTTTGTGTAATCTCGTAGTGTTCTACGATTTGCTAGCAAAACCATGCATTTTCTGCCTGGTTTACTCACACAAGCTAATTTTTCGCCCCGCCTCTTTTCTTTGAACATAAGCAAACGAAGTGTTTACAAACTTTCGTGACCTGCTCGTCATAACAGGTAGCGAATCAGGTTTGGTTACCTCGTCTTCTCACGCGAGCTTATCTGTCAATCATACGATACCTGACAGACCGCACGTGAAAAACATAGAATATTTAGAAGTCTACGAAGAGAAATCCAAAACTGCCCGAGTACGCTTTGATGTCGAGTCGCGGGCAGAATCCCGTTACACGTAATAAGTCTTTTGATGACGGTCGAAAACGCCGACGAAAGACTGGCCGTAAGCCTTTATCTTAAAACTGTTTCTGATTCTCCGTTACACACCGTAGTGCGAAAATTAACATCTATAGATCAGAGAAATATAATGATATATAAACTGTGTTTTCTTAAACCTGCTATCAGTTGTCACTCAGAATTTTTGAATACTCTAAGCACGCAGTTCTAGAACCATTATTGTGAAAAATGTGTTATTAGCATTCGTGGCAATTTTTCATTCTGATTTTCTGGTAATAGAAAAAAGTGCTTACGTGTTTAAAAGTGTTAGCTTTTACCAATTAAAAGTCTTAGCTTTTACCATTATAATTCACTTAGATTTTCTAGCTTTTAAAAACTAGTGAAATAAAATAACGCGTAGCTATTTCATACCAGATGTTCAGTTTATGTTAATTTTCACCACACGCTTTCTCACACAAGAAGAGACGGTTTTAGCTGACTGGTTTATATGCTAGGCGCGACTGATAGTGACAGAAAAGAATTCACGCTTTATTTCATTGTGCGTATTTAGTATAAGTGCCTATTATTTAATACCATACGATGACTAACAGACACCGACAATTTAATAGCTAGTAACGACAGGAGATACTTTGTGTAAGTGCGCATATGGATAATTAAATAATAATTAACATTGTACGCTGACTGCCGGCGCGAGCAAGGGGCGGGAGAGTTGCATAACTCCATCAGACCTAAAACGCAGCGCTAGCGAAGGCTGACCGTGTAGGTGTAAAGGAAAACACCGTGTGCCTTTTAAATTTAATCAGGACTGACGGAGTTGAGGAGAGATCGTCTTGTCCCCGTCTGTGTGTGTAGATATCGGATTAGCATAATTTATATATATATATTGTTTCTTGTATTCTTCGCAGACCTGATCACAAGGGCGTTCAGCGGTCGTTTTCTTTTCTTTTACTGATTGGTTAATGTTGTCTCTTTTTCTTGGCTTGTGCGTCACCAATTTCATTTGTGAGCGAGTATTAGCTAAAGATACATGAGAAATATTTTAACTTATAAGTTTAACTGGACTTACCAAACCCAGATATTTTTTCTAATTTTTACCAGCCCACTGAGGTGTACAAAATAACATTAATGTTCCCGACTTCTGACAGTTGTATTCAAGTGGATTTATCCAGATTTTTCGCTGTGCAGAATCGAAGCTGTAACATAGAGTTGTCGGATAGGATTATCATCATCATCATTGGTAACATTTTTTGCAAACAGATGTTTCCCAATACTGGAAGTATTTTCCTCTTTTAACTGTGAACCCCAAGAGCATATTCCTACATCAACTATTGGCGATGACATTTTGTTCATCCAGAAAACAACAAAACTTTAGATTCGGCGTCCACCTCACTAGTATTTATTTGTTAGAGGATGGACTGGGGCCAATTTGGGAAGTGAACCTGACATTATATATATTCAGGAATAATTGTATTTCCAAGGGATATCAACAAGAGTAGGTAAGAGTGATTGAGTGGCCACTGTATGAAAGAGTGCGTGAGTATTTTTCTTTGTTTCAGGGAATTTACCAACATTGGATTTGCTTAAACTTGTTTACTTTACTGTGTAGCATATAGTAGGAACTTGTTTACTTTACTGTCTACTCTGTAACATAGAGCTAACCTTCGACCTTTGGGTTATTAACTTTTGGGTTCTTTTCTCCATAGGGGGAGGCGCATTTATTCTGCTATTTCATATGTATGTAAATCTGATTTTATTTGATTTTTCTTTAGATAATGGTGTTGTCAAGTTTAATGATAATAAACAACAAAGAAACTTACCTTTGTGTGTTGGTCAGACCCATACACAAGTAACCGTAGTTTTTCCCGTGTGTGTGTCTTGTTGTCACATAGCTGTGTGTGTGTGTGTGTAGTTAAAATTATATTTATATGTATGAGGAGGGCAAGGTTGTCTTGTACTAAATTATAGTCGTATAGATATGCTGGAATAGAGAAACTTACTTATTCCAGAGACATATCGTTTTCCTTAATCTACCACCCGTGAAATCTATTTCTCACACCTTTCTCGCGTATTTATCACCATCCACTCTACTCAGACGGGCCAAAAATAACTCACAACCTATCTGTACGACAATGGTGCGCCTGTCCTCTTGGTAGCTCAGGGTTAACAAATTTGGTTGGTGATGGTGTTCGGCCAGAAAATTCGAAGAACTTTCCTTAGGCAGGGTGTGTGGAAGGACGTCAATTTGGACATTTCCTTGTCTGTGAATCTCCAGCAGTCTACACCGTTCAGAGGTACAGACATTACGGATCTCTTATATATTTTTAATTTAATGTTTGACTATACTGCGAGGATTTCCAGATGTTGTTTAAGTTGGCAAAGGCTGTTCTGGCTTTATATATTTGGCTGCTGATGCCTTTGCTTGTTCCGCCATCTGGTTTTACTATGCTTGTTCCGCCATCTGGTGTTACTATGCTTGTTCCGCCATCTGGTGTTACTATGCTTGTTCCGCCATCTGGTGTTACTATGCTTGTTCCGCCATCTGGTGTTACTATTCTTGTTCCACCATCTGGTGTTACTATGCTTGTTCCACCATCTGGTGTTACTATGCTTGTTCCACCATCTGGTGTTACTATGCTCGTTCCACCATCTGGTGTTACTATGCTTGTTCCACCATCTGGTGTTACTATGCTTGTTCCACCATCTGGTGTTACTATGCTTGTTCCACCATCTGGTGTTACTATGCTTGTTCCGCCATCTGGTGCTACTATGCTTGTTCCACCATCTTGTGTTACTATGCTCGTTCCACCATCTGGTGTTACTATGCTTCCTATGTATGTAAATGTATTTGTATCTTCTAGCTCTTGGTCCCTTATTTTTATGGGTGCAGGATTTAATGTCATTACTTCTGCCTTCTTGAGATTTAATGTTTAGTCCCACCTGGTGGTCCGCTCTTATTACTGTTACCAAATCTACTAAAAATTCTTTATTTATTTTGGATAGCTGCTCCCGATGCTACGAATTGCAACAAAGCTATAACAATGTTCACAATTATTGCGTACAACGACTGTAGCGGGAGGTTATTTAAAATTATTTATTATGTAAGAGTATGCCAGTAAAGAGTTCTGACCTTACAAGTAATACCCCAGTCTTAGAAATAAGCACTGGTGTATTGTTATCATAAAAATAGTCAGACTGTGAAAACCCTGGCCCAGTAGGTAAGAAGTAGTACCAGGATTTAAGGTGTCTCCTCCCTGTGACTATTTTATGATTACTTATAATCTAGGGGATAAGTAAAATGTACATTCACTGAACCCACAAAATGGAAGAAGTGAATAAATCCTCAGGTACAGTTAAAGTAGTTTAATAATTACACTAATATTCTATTTCTACTAGTTGGAAAAGAGCATACACATATATATATATATAAGTATTCACACAATTACTATTATTGTCTGTTTAGACTTCAAGATCTTAAATAATAAAGTTACTGAAATCACTGTTATTAGTCCTTTGAATTTAAGGATAACTGTCATCAGTTGACTGAGTTTCTGTATGGTTAATTATTGTTTTCAACTATTGGCTGTTTCACATGTATAGGTGGTCAGTGTCAAACAGGACACTTATCTTTCCAACTTGATACTGCTGAAACTGAACTGTCCTTTGCTGATATCAGACTTGGTAGGCCCAACAGTAGGGATGCCAATGACCAGTTGAAGTTCACTCTTTGGGGTCCTGCACTTTTGTGGGATTGCCTCGGATGAACGACACAGGCTTCTGATACTGGACAGTCTGGTTTGAGTTATTTCATGGAACCTGCAACATATCAGCCTTGGCTAGTATCTGGCTAGATTTGTAGCTGACTAGCACAGATGTCAGACCAGTCAGTCATCAGATGTCACCGTTATACAATCATAGTAAGTAAGGACATCATTTCAGTGATATAGCATTAATATTAACATTTCAATTAAGTGTAACTGACTAGCACATAAGTCAGACAAGTCAGTCATCAGGTGTCAAAGTTATACAGTCATAGCAAGTAACATCATTTCAATGATATAGAATTAATATTAACATATCAGTAATAAACATCATCTGGTTTATTCCGCTCCTATACATCCCTTTAGAAATCCATACTAGAATTGCTTTGGCAGCTAGCGCCTTCAATAGATTATCTAACATTTGGAAATTACGATCATTGAATATACATACCAAGCTTCGTCTGTTTAATTCAAATGTTATCTCAGTGTTAACATACGGCTGTGAGAGTTGGAAAATAACAAAATCATTGGAGAACAAGCTGAATACATTCGAGAACAAATGTCTTAGAAAACTCATGAACATCAGTTGGAAAGAATTCAAGACTAATCGACAAATAAGAGAAGACTCTAGGCAGAAATATGTCTCCGACTATATAAGGAAAAGACGATGGTCATATATCGGTCATGTCCTACGAATGCAAAACAACAGAATACCACTACAGGCGCTCACTTGGGTTCCTGAGGGTAAGCGGAAAAAAGGAAGACCAAAAGAAACACTCAGAAGAACAATAATAAGAGAAGGAAGAACGTTGGGCCTAAATAATGTGCAAGAGCTAAGAGGAGTGGCGTCACAACGAACAACCTGGAGAGCACTGGTTTCTGCCTTATGCGCCGTGTTTGGCGCTTAAAGAATTTATTATTATTATTATACATCCCTTTCTATAACTTGATCCTTCCAAATCATATCAAATATTAATTCAAATACTGATGCTATTCTTAGCATCTACACAAAATTAATACATAAATAAAGAGTAACCAAGCGATCACGTTTCTTTCTTCGGTAGTACAATTACATAGTTTTGGAATTGAAACCTGGCTGTGGAACACTCCAGTTTACCAGCTGTAAATGGGTACAAAGTTGTGCGCTCGAACTAGGGAAGGCAAAGGCAGCGAGGAAGGGGACTAGTCACCTGTTAAACTCTGTAGTTGTTAATTCATACTGGCTACTAGTTGTTAAATCACGCTTTATTTGTTAAATGACGTGAATGTCCACCAGTTGATAAATGTAGATGTTGGGACTGGTGTAGTAAAGTGTAACGATTGTCAACTCATCAAACCCAGCACAGTTTTGGTCATACAGGTCATCTTGTCCTGGAACGTGATGAGGCTCCGACAAGAATGTGAGTGTAGACAATGAGTGTGTATATGAATGTCAGAACGCGAATGGTAGAATGATTCGATAGAGTTGACAGGTTGGTAGTACATCACTCATACTCACACTGTTCGAATTCAAGAAGTACTGGAACTACGGTGGTCTTTTTATAACATTTAATGAGACGCACACTTGGACAGTACGTGTATGGTTACAGGAACAAATGTCGACATAGACAGCATAATGTTGATCACAGGAATATCATCTTAAGTTAGCATTCATGCTTGGCAAATATCATAATGGAGCATTCGTAAATAAGCATTCAGAGTTCCATCATGTAAATCATCTGGCTTTACTGACTGGGCACGTCAGACCATAACCAATATATAGGAAGGCTCCTAGACCTAACCTCGTCTAGCGAATATCCCTTCACGTAAAGTTCAATATATATATTTTCCATAAAGATATAGGAATCCCAGACATGGGTTCTCACATGTAGCAGTGATCTCTTGGTTCATCGAGCGATAGTACAGGCATCCCTTTTTCTCACTCGATAAATACAAAGTATATGGATTTCAACATGGCTGTGCTTCTCTCGTGAGCTTCACTCACTATTGGATACAGACCAAAATTGGTCATTCGTTAAATGTCCTCATTTCTTCATAGCTTCTATCATAGAGGTAATTGAATAATATCATATAATCTAGTGCTGATACATAGGAATGTCATCTTCCTTTGAATAAATATTCTTTTCAAAAGTACCACTGTGCATCTGCTTATCGACAACGATGGCGAAGCCCAAGTTCATAATAAATTGTGGTTTTACCTTTCTATGCGAAATATAACTTTGCCATTCCTTGGCAAAAGAGAATAAACACTGGGGTAAAGTACATACAACATGTCTAAATGACTATCACTTTTCCCCATTTACTATAGATCACTTTTTCGGCGATAGGCCGGCTACAACAAAATTCGACATCCCGACAGGATGACAGCCATGAATCACACCCCTTGCTAGCGATACTTCCGCTGCATAGCCTTTGACCTTTTCTAGCGACAACCAACATAGTTCGACTTAGAAATGTAAAGATATCCATATATAAGACAGACTCGTCCTACTCATACAAACACTACGTATAAATTCAGGCCATAGATATACTGAAGCAAGAACAATCTATTCCTACCCAGCCAAAGAATAAATCGCAGTAGGCCTAAATTCGTCCGCGGAGTCCGATCGAAGATGACGGAACTCATTTCAAGGGAAGTAACTCAAAAATGACTTCTCCTTAAGCACTTAAAAAGGAAATACTTTGTTTACAAAATATTTGCGAACATAATAAGTATATAAATGTATTATATTGCAAGATAGTAAAGATTGCACTTTACAGTCTTACCACACCTCCCGGGAAAAAAAAAAAAATTTTTTTTTTAAATACATCTAGGAGCAACGTAGAATAGGCTCACAACGCAAGAATACTGCGCAGATGAAAATATCAGGAATAACTATAATTCCTAATATGACCGGTGAGAATATATCTCAAAATCTGAGAGAAATTGTTTCTCTACGAATAAATGTTTCCAGGAAGGTGTGATGTACGTATAATACAATTCTGGTAATTATACAATGCATACCAAAAATTCACACTATAATCTTAAATTTATGATTTATGAAGAAACAATCATCAAAGAACAGCGGTGAATAAACATCAATAAACCGCTAAGTAGCGATACCATCATTCTATTATTAAATTACAAATGTGTATCTTAGTAAAGAAACAAAAAATAACTGTTGTAAAGTTATACATATTAAAAAGATCCAATATTTAACAGTTAAGTGGCATCATGTGGGCATCTGGACAGAATGTCCGCCATCACATTTTCTGAACCACGGATAGCTCGTACCGAAAAATGAAAAGGTTGAAGAGCGATTGCGTATCGAGTTGATCTCGAGCTCTTCAAGTTCTTACTTTGGATAGCCGTAAGAGCTTTTTGGTCAGTTTCCACTACGAAATGCGCGCCCAGAAGGAATCTTTGGAGTTTGAGAATTGACCAAACCATTGCCAATAATTCACGGTCTAAAACCGAGTAATTCCTTTCTGCAGCATTAAGTTTTCTGGATATATACATTACAGGATGCAGAGTTCCAGAGTACTCTTGCATTAGTGCCGCTCCAATCCCAGTGGATGAAGCGTCACTACGAAGAACAAATGTCTTATCTGTTGTAGGTAACACTAAAATAGGTGGTGATGAAAACATAGTTTTGATCTTCTCTAGTGAAGATTGGCATTCATGAGACCAGTGAACCATGTTAGGCGACCCTTTCTTTAATAGTGTAGAGAGAGGTGCCATGATAGAGGACAGATTCGGAATGAAACGTCCATAAAATTGTATGAGACCTAAAAGACTTCGCACTTGCTTTTTAGTCCTAGGGATAGAGATGTTAAGTATCTTAGTGATATTATGGTCTTCTGTCTTCAAGAAACCGTGACCTACTCGATGGCCTAAGAAAGCAATTTCGCTAAAGCCAATACAAGCTTTAGATGGTTTTGCTGTCAGGTTATACTCACGCAGAGTTGATAATAATTCAACTAACCCTGAATAGTGATCTTCCCAAGTATCGCTGAAAAGACAGATGTCGTCTAGATAAGCAATGACATCTGACCGATACGATAGGATTCGACGCATCATGCGTACAAATGTAGCTGGTGCGTTCATAAGGCCGAAAGGCATAAAATTCCATTGGAAAAGGCCTCTGGGAGTAGAGAAAGCGGTAAGAGGTTTGGCGCGTTCGGATAATGGAACTTGCCAATATCCTTTAGACAAATCAAGTTTAGTGAAAAAATGCGATTTAGAAAGACGAGTAAGTAGCTCTTCTAGTAAAGGCATAGGTTCAGCATCGAACTTCGTAACTTGATTCAATTTGCGATAGTCAACGCAAAGACGTATGTTATTGTCTTTTTTTCGAACAATAACCATCGGCGAAGAATATGCAGAAGTGGATGGTTCGATTATTTGTAAATCTATCATTTCATCCAACTCCTTTTCAACCTGTGTTTGGAAATGTATAGGGATAGGATAAGGTCTAACCCTAATTGGAGTATGTTCAGTTAGAACAATGTCATGCTCAATGACATGAGTTTGTCCAGGGATGTCAGTGAGGACATCCTGAAATGTTTGTAACATAGACGAAACTTGTCGCCGTTCTCCTAGAGACAAATCAGGAGAAACAGTAACGTCTTTCCATGATTCACTAGAATGAAGTGGGATCATTGGAAGCGGAAGATTAACATCCGAAAAACTTGTTTCCTCATCCTGTATTACAGACAGTGATGAGTAATGACCATGTTTGACATGAGAATCGTCCGTTGCCTGGAAAATAGGCTGTAGATAGTCAGGACGTTCATGGAACTCCGTAAGCATATTGATGTGGAAGGTTTTATGCTTCCCGTTAATATCGACGATGTAGTCAACATCTGAAATTTTCGATATTATATCGTACGGACCTTTCCAACTAATAAGGAGTCTATTTTCACGACAAGGTAGCAAAACAAATGCTTTGTCACCAGGACAAAGTTGTCGTAAAGTTCTCTTCTTATTAGCAAATTGTCTTGCCTTCTGCTTAGCAAATTCAGAAGAGGACGTTGCCAATTTGCATGCTTCGATAATCTTTTGTCTCAGCGCGATGACATACTCGTAAGAAGATTTTGTGTCATCGTCAATATTGTCAGCTGTTATAAGATCATGCAGCAAAGACATTGGGCCGCGCGGTCGCGCGCCAAAGACAAGTTCAAAGGGAGAAAACCCTGTATGTTCATTGGGGACCTCTCTGTACGCGAAGAGGGCCGCGGGTAAAACCCTATCCCAATCTTGAGGATGATCCTCAGTTATCTTCCCTAATAAGTTCTTAAGTGTTCTATTTAGTCGCTCGACCATCCCATTGGACATAGGATGATAGATGCTACTCAAAGATCTCTCTATCTGTAGAGTAGACATTACTTGAGACATGGTATCCGATATCAGTTGGGTGCCATGATCTGATAATATTTCTCCGGGGAATCCCAGCCGAGAAAATATAAGCCAAAGAGCATCTGCAATGTCAGCGGTAGTAATGCTCTTTAGAGGGATAGCCTCTGGCCAACGTGTGCACATGTCTACACACGTTAAGATAAACTGATGTCCTCTAGCAGATTTGATCTTGAATGGACCAATGATGTCTATCGCCATTTTCTGGAATGGACGAATAGGAATATCTGCAGCCTGAATAGGCGCAGCATGACGAGGACCTTTGGATTTGACTTCTTGACATACTTTACAGGATCGACAATAGATCCGTATGTCCTTGTTCACAAAAGGCCAAAAGAAAGCCGCAAGAACTCTTGACTTTGTACGGGAAAAACCCATGTGACCAGCACACTGAGAGTCGTGTGCATGTTGTAAGATCTTAACTCTCAAATTCTTGGGTACAAGAATCTGAGAATGACTTGACTTAGTGGAGTCTTGCACCATACGTACAAGTACGCCATTCTTCATTGTAATCCAAGATTTACAATTTGAATCTTTATTCGGATCACCTTTCGTTACAAGAGTGAAGAATTTCTTAAGAGTCGGATCTTCTTCTTGTTGTTTTATAAACGAGTCACGAGAAATTACCAAGGGATCATCTTGGTTATGCACTTCATTATCTTCAACAGATGAAGTTTCAGGCATATTGAGAGCTTGAGCTCTAGTGACTACCGCATTAGCAGATTGCATATTTTGATTTTCCCAAACGGAAATTTGCTCCGGAGTGCATTCTTTGACTCCGTGAATGCGACCGATGATAAGATCAGCGATCGGATTCGGCAAAAGACATGCGTGTACATCTCCTGTGAAGAAAGGAGTAGCAATCCTAATGATAGCGGTAGAGTATTTCTCTATGGTGCCGCCAAATGTTACGCATTTGACTACTTTGCCTGTAGAATGAGAAGGATCTATGAGTGACTGCCTAACCCCAATAGTTGTGCATCCAGAATCAAAAAGTACTGAGACTGGATTGTCATTTACTAAACCTTTGTGTAAGACAAGAGAACCTCTCCCATCATGCGCGATTGACGCAGGAAGAGCGGGAAGAGGATGCCCACAGCTTAAAGTAGACACTGTGGTTGGCTCAAATAATGTTTTGCATTGGGGGCACTGAGATGCTCTCCCAAAATCAAAAGCGGCACATGCCATATTATTAGAGTCATCATTATCTTTACTTTGTTTATAGGCTTCGTGGGACTCTTGCTGTGCAGAGTTCGCCTGGTAATGAGCTTTATGTTTTTTGAATTGTGCTCTACCTCTGTTATTATTGCCTCTGTACTTATCATTGTTTCCACTATTATAACCCCTACTCGGGTTTGAATCATAGCTCCTTTGGTTACTATCATCATATTCATTATAATGAGTATCTCGGTAATTATGATCCTGTTGTCTCCATGAAGGAAAACTTGGATAGTTTCTAGAATGACTTCCTTTGCGAAAGTTCCTGTAATTATGACCACCCCTGAATCGAGGGCTGTCAGCTCTTCTCCAGGTATTCGAAGAAGAACCCTGAAATGATTGGTTACCTTGGTTCTGATAACTGTAATAGTTACCTTTTTTATTAAACCTATTTTGAGGTCCTTGGAATTTGTGAGAGTGATTAGGGTTGTATGGTGTTGCAGAAGCAACTGGCATACCTTCTTTAACCTTACTGTTGCTAATAGCTACGTCCGGATGTGCAGTGACGTATTGGGTACAATACTGTTCCATTTCTTTTAGAGACTTAGGTTTACGCTCATGTAAGAATTCGAGGAAAGGTTTATTTATACTTGACATAATCTTGTCTCTGAGTATCAAGTCCATAAGGGCTTCATAAGTCTTTTCTGTTTTGGATAGCTCAATCCAACGATCAAATGTAAGACGTGTCCTTGCAATGAATTCTGAGAATTCTACACCTGCCTCAGGCACCATTGTCTTAAACAACTTCCGATAACCCTCTTCAGACAACTGATACTTCTTTAATAAGGCTGCCCTAATAACATCATAGTTATCTTTGTCAGCCTCTTCAACCAAACTTAAACTAGTCAGAGAATCACCTTTCAGATTTTCTGATAACTGGTTAGCATATTGTGATTTGTCCACATTATGGGCTCGACACGAGCGTTCAAATCTATTTAGCCAGAATGTTATGTCATCACTGGAAGGGTTGAACGCTGGTACCTTGACCTTGTAAGTAAAGGGTTTACCATTACCACCAGATGCTTGATTACCATCACTTATGTTTGTTAACTTTAACTTTTCTAACTCAAATGCTAAAAGTTCTTTTTTGTGTTCATGCTCTCTTATTGCTTTTCTCTCTTCTGCTTCAGCTTGTAATTTCTTCTCTTCTGCAGCAGCTTGTAATTTTCTCTCTTCTGCAGCAGCTTGTAATTTTTTCTCTTCAGCAGCAGCCTCATCTTTTCTTTTCTCTTTTTCCATTTCCATCTGGAATCTTTTTTCATCAGTCTGTATCTGCAATTTCTTTTGTTCATCCTCTCTTTGTAATTTTTTTTCCTCAGCTTCCAATCTTTTCTCCTCAGCTGCTAATTTCTTTTCTTCAATCAATGCTTTTCTTTCTTCAGCAGCAGCAGCAAGTTTTCTCTCTTCTGCAGCTAATGCTTTGTCATATTGAGCAACTGCCCATTCTTCTAATTGCTGACCAGTCTTATCAAGAACCTTGCCTTGTGTGATAAAATAATCTAATGTAGACATCTTGTCTAATAAGATCAGTAATTTGCAAAAGTAAATAAATTCACTTTCTTAGTCTTAATCAAAGACCTTGTATGATAACTTTGTAACCTGTGGAAAATAGTACTTAACTATCCCAATCACTGTGGGAAACAAGCCTTACAAAGGTCTTGTATAAATCCTTATATAATAACAGCTATAAGTTGCTGGTTCACTCTATAATATAAGTGCAGTGCACCAGAAATAGTGTTTTATATCATCAACTGTGTACCTTTAGTAATAGCAATTAACTATCAGTTGATTCTTGTACATCAATTTATATGATCAACTATATTTAAAATAGTGTATGTCGATCAGGCACAAAACAAAACAGTTATACAGAAGAACATGAAAACATTTGCGGAAATGAAATAAATCAAATGGGAAAAACAATAAAAGATAAACCGCAAGAGGATAACAAATACAAATAACGCCACAGTATATAAATATAAATTGAGAATAGAACTGAAAGATAGAATAGGGTAGACCAACAAATTACAAACAAATCAAAACAAACTAAAGAACAGAGGAATATTACAAAAACAACAATGAGTACAGTCTTCACAGCTAACACTAATAGCAACAGCTGTCGCAGCAAATTTTCAATCAAGAAAATTGCACCTATAGAAACGCACACATCAGACCCTCTATTACGTGGGATACTCTGTTGTGTGACACCGCCCAACCAAAACAACAACCCGCTGGATACAAACAAATATCACATATAAATATTTAAACATAAATACATAAATGCATAAATAGTATGGCAATATGATGTAAATAGAGTGTTGCAGAAAGAATGTGTTGTAAAGAAGGCTCAGTTACACTGCCTAATAGTACAGTACTGTGGTACTTTATTAAACAAATACTTCTGGTCTAATTATTTTAAATTCAACACAGAAATAGAAGCTCCATCGTTGATGTGAATGATAACAATCGATGTAGGACTTCTCAGTTCAATAACATTTCCTTTCGCAAACACTGTCAAATATTCTCCAGTCCTGATGTGTAATGTTCTATGTTTCAACCAAGCTTGCTGTGTAACACTGTCAGTTGTATGGCAAATGTCCAACGAACCAAATGTCAACAAACGCTGACCTAGTTACTGCATACTCTCGACAGGACAGGTCACGCTGACATCACTGTAGAGTTGTACTGTTGATGTATTTGTGTGTCGTAACAGACCCCAAGGAACGTCTGGTCTCAGTAGTTTACTTCTCAATATGGTCACTGTGCAGGTTGACCCAGGAAGCTGGCACACCAGTTGTTAAACTCTGTAGTTGTTAACTCATACTGGCTACTAGTTGTTAAATCACGCTTTATTTGTTAAATGACGTGAATGTCCACCAGTTGATAAATGTAGATGTTGGGACTGGTGTAGTAAAGTGTAACGATTGTCAACTCATTAAACCCAGCACAGTTTTGGTCATACAGGTCATCTTGTCCTGGAACGTGATGAGGCTCCGACAAGAATGTGAGTGTAGACAATGAGTGTGTATATGAATGTCAGAACGCGAATGGTAGAATGATTCGATAGAGTTGACAGGTTGGTAGTACATCACTCATACTCACACTGTTCGAATTCAAGAAGTACTGGAACTACGGTGGTCTTTTTATAACATTTAATGAGACGCACACTTGGACAGTACGTGTATGGTTACAGGAACAAATGTCGACATAGACAGCATAATGTTGATCACAGGAATATCATCTTAAGTTAGCATTCATGCTTGGCAAATATCATAATGGAGCATTCGTAAATAAGCATTCAGAGTTCCATCATGTAAATCATCTGGCTTTACTGACTGGGCACGTCAGACCATAACCAATATATAGGAAGGCTCCTAGACCTAACCTCGTCTAGCGAATATCCCTTCACGTAAAGTTCAATATATATATTTTCCATAAAGATATAGGAATCCCAGACATGGGTTCTCACATGTAGCAGTGATCTCTTGGTTCATCGAGCGATAGTACAGGCATCCCTTTTTCTCACTCGATAAATACAAAGTATATGGATTTCAACATGGCTGTGCTTCTCTCGTGAGCTTCACTCACTATTGGATACAGACCAAAATTGGTCATTCGTTAAATGTCCTCATTTCTTCATAGCTTCTATCATAGAGGTAATTGAATAATATCATATAATCTAGTGCTGATACATAGGAATGTCATCTTCCTTTGAATAAATATTCTTTTCAAAAGTACCACTGTGCATCTGCTTATCGACAACGATGGCGAAGCCCAAGTTCATAATAAATTGTGGTTTTACCTTTCTATGCGAAATATAACTTTGCCATTCCTTGGCAAAAGAGAATAAACACTGGGGTAAAGTACATACAACATGTCTAAATGACTATCACTTTTCCCCATTTACTATAGATCACTTTTTCGGCGATAGGCCGGCTACAACAAAATTCGACATCCCGACAGGATGACAGCCATGAATCACACCCCTTGCTAGCGATACTTCCGCTGCATAGCCTTTGACCTTTTCTAGCGACAACCAACATAGTTCGACTTAGAAATGTAAAGATATCCATATATAAGACAGACTCGTCCTACTCATACAAACACTACGTATAAATTCAGGCCATAGATATACTGAAGCAAGAACAATCTATTCCTACCCAGCCAAAGAATAAATCGCAGTAGGCCTAAATTCGTCCGCGGAGTCCGATCGAAGATGACGGAACTCATTTCAAGGGAAGTAACTCAAAAATGACTTCTCCTTAAGCACTTAAAAAGGAAATACTTTGTTTACAAAATATTTGCGAACATAATAAGTATATAAATGTATTATATTGCAAGATAGTAAAGATTGCACTTTACATCACCTTAACCTCGTAAACTGGGATCTTCCATGATGAAGTTTCTAACACTTCATTTCCCTATGCCAATCTCTGCCATGGGACTGCCTTTATCTTCGTAAGCGATAAAGCAATATGATAAATATATCTTCATTAGGCTGTGGGGCTATTTGTGATTAATTTTTGTACAAGCAACAATCATCCACAATGCACATGTTTAGATCATATTAAAAATACAATACATTATATCAATGACTATTATACAGGCATATTTTGTGAATTCTATATGAACCTGAAATAACAAATATTATACACGGTAGTTATCATAATTTCGCTTACCCTCAGACTTCAGATACTGGACTGAACAATGTTTCTGGCGATCCGCTCACAATTCATGGGTAGTGGCGAAACTCTGCCTCCAGTCTGTCTCAAACCTCTTTCGATGTGTATCTTTCCAGTTTTTACCGTTTTTACCGATACGTTTATATAAGCTTAGCGCGGACGTATAGGAGGGTACTGACGTCACAGCTAGAACTAGGCAAAAAAAATCTTTTCCGAACATCGATTTCAGCCAATCTGTGCGTCGACTGAAATTTTGCCTTTCTCATTCTCGGCATATATAATATCCATATTGTTCCATCTTATCTTGTTTTATACAGCTGATAAAACTCTATCTTCCTATCCATGTAAATTCCCAAACTGTTATTTATTGATTTTAATATTTAGAACAGAAGTGGGTTACACGCTTTTAGCGTAACTGTGGGCAGCCGAAATACGCATATATCTCCGTAAATGAGAACTTCCTACCGTTCCTTCTTATATGCAGTTATACACTATCCTTCCCTGTACTGAAATGTAAAATCCTTTTCATACTGATTCCCTTCTGCTATTATTTATCCTTGGCGATTTCCTCTGTCTGATACACATTTCGCTGATACGCCGCCATTTTGAAAGCGGTCAATCGATCGTTGACGGGTTTATAAATCTAACTGAACCCGTTTGCAATGACTTGAAACCAATTTTGCGACAACGACATCATATTTTGGGATCCTGATCACATTTTTGTGTACGTCAGCAAGTTATGTGATACTGTTCACAATTTAGTGTACAACGTCACCAAGTTATGTGGCCCTTTAACAGCTGTAACGTTGTAAAAATGTAAATTTTTGTATGGCGGGCCTGGGACAGGGCATTCGAGGTTCCTTCAAATTTTGAAAATTTAAAACATACCACGATAGAGGGTAGTGTGCAAAATTTCAGCTCTCTATGTTGTCTTAAACCTAGTGAACCAAGGGCTCAACGATTTTAAAAAAAAATAAATAAATATAAATAAAAACGTTTAAAAAAGCAATCTTGGCTTAAATGGTGTTAAGACATAATTAATTGCCATTAAATAAAAAAAAAAAAAATTTTTTTTCTTAAGTGCAGCATCAAAGCACTTGTTATTCTGAAAAACAGACCCATAAATATATTCACATGGCACGCGCTGACAGGCATCAATGGGAACATGCAGCTCAGAAATAAAAGATAAAATGACGAAAGGAAAAAAAAATTGTTATCTAGAACATGAAAAGCCATCCAGTGCAAAAACTGGAGGCAATATAGTTCGTGGGTGTTCTGAGTGCAGATTTCAACACGTAGGTTGAAAAATGTTGTATGTAAAAATATTTGTAAAAAAATGATTGATGCGACAATGATGTGGTTTTTTTTAATGTTACCAATCCTCCCAGCAGCTTAAAGAAAGACCAACGATGATGTCCTGAAGGAGACAATGTGCAGTATCATCGTCATCATCATCATTATCATCACTTCAGCTCCTCAAGGAGCATAGGCCTTTAACAAACTTATGCCAAGTCTTTCTGTCTCGTGCCATCAGGTCAAGGTCTTTCCATGACGTTTTCATGTCCAGTTCTCCAGTCTGTCTCCAGTTTTCTTCTCCATGTGTTCCTTGGTCTCTTTCTAATTCTCCTAACGTGGACCATATCCATCTACTGCGTATTTTTCTCCTGTGCAGTATAGTCTCATCACAAAATGTTTTATTGAAAGGATGCAGTGCATTTTCTATTGAACTTGTTATCAAAATAGAGCAGCTATACTTATTTTGATGACAGGCAAACGCGGTGAACTAATAAACAGACATTGAGGGAGGACGACAAAGAGACGAGAAACTGAACAGTTTAACATTGTGGCACGGGGAAATAACTACACAAAAATTGATAATCGTCAATAAAGATTCATGACAAAAAAACAAACGAAGTGCCGTGGAACAAGAGGCGAGAAGAAGAAGCTGGTGATGGAAATGACACACATCGAGGAAGGATGATGATGTTGTCATAACGCAGTCCTTGTTCACGAATCCCCGGGGTAAGAGAACGAACGAACGAACGAATGAAAGAACGAACGAACAAACGAACGAACAAATGAACGAACGAGCGAACTTTATTTTCAAAGCGTTGAAAATTGGGCACGCAGACCCGTCTAACATTCTACCCTTCCCTTCTCTCACCTGTATTCATTTATTCTTTCATGCATTTTACAAATCAGTTTAAAGAAATTCAACATTGTAAAAGTAAAATAATAGCATTCTCACATTCACAGTGTCTAATTATAATAATGATACAAAATATGTGGCAGAGGGTGAGTAAAAAATACAAGAACACGAAGAGATCTGTCGACAGAAATGAAAGGGGTGATGAAGACACGAAGAGATCTGTCGACAGAAATGAAAGAGGTGATGAAGACACGAAGAGATCTGTCGACAGAAAGGAAAGAGGTGATGAAGACACGAAGAGATCTTAAACTGATGACGTGGGACTGCATGACTTGACCTACATTTGCTGAACGGTTACGCTCCTTGGAGAGCTAAAGGGACAATAAATACATAAATTAGAGATTGGAAATTATGTACAAGGGGATTGACATAAGTCTTGGGCCTGACCATCAAGGACATGTCACAGAAAGCTGAAATTTTGTATAGTGTTTATTCATTTTCAATATAGCCACCGTCTGAATTGACACACTTCTGCCATCTCTGCTTGACCTTGAAAAGAACTTGGGAGTAAAACACCCTATTTTTCAAACTAAACCAGTCATCACATGCCAGTATAACCTCTTCATCGCTGTCAAAATGATTTCCTTTTAGCTGTTTTTAAGATTTGGGAATAGAAAAAAGTCTGATGGAGCCAAATCTGGAGAATATGTTGGGTGTGGAAGAATTTCAATATTCAAATCGTTGGCTGCTAGCTGCACAAGCCGTGCTTTGTGAGAGGGCGTGTTGTCTTGAAGCAAAGGAAGATTTTTAGTGCGCGTTATCCCTCATTTCCTGGTCACAACCTTTCTTAGTTTTGTGAGAAGATCTGCATAGTACTGTCCATTAATTGTGTTGCCACGAGGCAGATAATTTTTCAAAAGGACACCTTTGCCATCCCAAAAACAGTCAGCATCACTTTTCCTGCAGATTTCTGCACCCTCGGCTTGACAGGTGTTGGGGAGCCCGGGGTTTTCCATTGCATGCTCGTAATTTTGGATTCGGGGTCATAATGGTGTACCCAAATTTCATCTACTGTTACCATGGTCTCCAAAAAAATTTTTGACTGACACTTTTTGAGCAACTGTTGACAGCAATTTACCCTCATTTGCTTCTGTTCACGTGTTAACAGTTGCGGAACCCAGTGTGCACACACTTTTCTCATGTTCAGTCTGTTGTGTAAAATTCTATAAACTGTTCTTTCATTCAGTTTTACTCTACTAGCTATCCCCACAATTGTCATTTTTCGATGCTGGTCAATGATTTTCTTCACTCTTGTTGCATTTTCATCATTGCACTCTGAGGCTGGTCTACCAGATCTTGGCCGATCAGCAACATTTGAGCGGCCGCATTTAAACTGTTGACACCAGTTTTTTACCGAAGTATATGAGAGACAAGAACCACGAAACACTGGTTCCATCTCCCTGTGTATTTCTGTAGGTGTTTTTCCCTGAAACATCAGAAATTTTATCACAGCTCTGGCCTCCTTCTTTTCCATTGTTTTGTCAAATCTTTGGAGCAGCAGATCCGGTCAATAGGGTACATTGCGCCGTGCACCGTAGCGGGAAAACCCATTGAAGAAACAAACGCGTACTTTACACATTCAGTGCAAATATAATGAACTTTAAATGTGCCAAGTTTCATCTTCCTCCTGTGACTCCTTCATGGTCAGGCCCAAGACTTATGTCAAGCCCCTTGTAGTGACACGTTCGTCTACGCCAGGCGTCATGGCACGCGGACATGGCGAGGAAAAGAATGAAACAGTGATCTCCGCTTCTCTATTTAATTTCTGTGAGGTTAATCACAATTCTCATCATTATAAAACATTCATTGGAGAATATTTTCATGAGAAATTATCAACTGAATCCACGCAGATGTCGTGTAGTTCATGGGTCTCACTAAAGATAGACACCATTGCTCCCACGAGAAACGTCTAAAATCAGGTGGTGCGTGTGGCCAGCAACTTTGTATTAGATGAAGTTGTGCTTGTGGCTAGGAACCTTCTCATGTGGCCAGCAACTTTGTCATGTTTAATTAGATGAAGTTGTGCTTGTAGCTAGGAACCTTCTCATGTGGCCAGCAACTTTGTCATGTTTAATTAGATGAGACTGTGCTTGTGGCTAGGAACCTTCTCATGTGGCCAGCAACTTTGTCATGTTTAATTAGATGAGACTGTGCTTGTAGCTAGGAACCTTCTCATGTGGCCAGCAACTTTGTCATGTTTAATCAGATGAGGCTGTGCTTGTGGCTAGGAACCTTCTTATGTTGAACTAATTAATCATCATCATCCTTTTCCCTTTCGCTCCATATCAAGCATGGAGCCACCACTGTAGCAGGTCACTTTGTAGAAAGCCTGCACCAAGTATCCATATGTACTTTCAGCAGTGGTTTCTGTGACAATTAGTTTTACGTGATGAGGTAAACAGCCTCATGCACAACGTCGTATTAGTTGCCTTATCGACATCCATGAAAGAGGAGTAGTCCAATTCGGGTGCACTCAGCTAATTAAGTAATGCACAAACAACAGATACATTAATTACAGAGGTAAATCCACGTCCCTATTCATATTGTTAACCTTTTCAACCAATGTAGAGATAAAATGTAAATCTATTCAATATAAACGTAATGAAAGTTCTGAGCTCACTGGGATTACGATTAATTCTCAGAGACTGTGAAGATACGGTTGTGCGATCTCAAGTCCACACCGGCAGGATTGCATTACATTCCCGTGCGAGTGATATTTTCTTAATTTTCTCTCCCTTGTCATTATTATGTGGCATATTTTATGCACCATTATTTTACTCTCTATGCTGGATCTAGTAGGGTGAAGTCTCTAACACTCCACATCTCTACGGAACTATCGGCCACGGGACTATCTTTAATTTTCACTTGTTTGCTTTGAGCCGATCCCAGACAGAACTGTCCATGTAATTTGACCGACCAGCGACTGATAAGTTTTCGCTTCATTCGTCTAGCCACATTTGATAGAGACGGTCATCTCTATTGATCCCTTTGAACGTGACGGTCCAGGTGGCTAGCGACTATCCCTATGTTTGCCCAAGACGGGAGATAATGAGGTAATCGCTTCCGATGTACGTTCTGTATCTAGATTACAGATAAATCTGTCTGGAAACTCAAGATTTGCAGACGATAGCATCGGAGCAGAATCCGTGCACAACATTTGTTTGTGATGATAGCACAAGATGCCGGCAGAAGTCTGAAGCAACGATAGGAAGAGGTCACGTGTGGATATTAAATTTAATATTTTGAAACACGTGAGGGTATTTTTTGAATTTGAAACATCCCTACCCACGTTGTGCTGAACAAGATTCGATTTGATTGGTTTGAAGTCAGAGGCCGGAATATACAATATATCTCATTGGAAAATTAGGCGGAAACACATCTGGAATTTGAACTGATGATTGTGAGATATAATGTAGTGAAATCAAAGTCAGTACACACACTGCAGCACAAACGTCAGACTAGCAACTCCTAAAAGCCAGAAAGAAAAAGGAGACATTGGACTTAGAAATTCCACAACTATAAGTGACAGATCGAGTATTGGGCAACTTTGGCATTTAAAAGTAAACCCGCATTTGTAATACAAGACTGTAAACTGAAAGGACCAGGACTTCAATTACCAAGACTGGAACTTATGAATTTGATCACACATCATAGAGGAATTAAACAAACGTTTTCCCATGCCAGTGATTTCGCAGAACACCCGCCGTCAGAGGAATTAACTCTAATTTCCAGACCTAAGTGAATACGAAGCATCTAATACAGAGCTTTGTCCAGTCTAAATCTGTGCAAGGAAATTGTGTTTTCCCACAATTTTGGGGTAAGTGTAAAAATTTATTTACTAACGTAAATTTTACAGTTGTTGTTGTTGTTGTTGTTCTGAAACGGTGATGGGTGGAGAGCGGGCACTTAACAGCTGACCATTATTGCCTCTTCTCGTTCCATCTTGGTCTACCCTGTTCAACCTGAAAATTGGTTATAATTTAGTGTCATTTTATTTACTAATTTTGTATTAAGTTTGAATAACTATTGTCTTCTGCAGTTGCTGGTTTTAATTTATATTATTATTTGTCATTTTATTTTCAGTTTTTGTATTGTATATAGATAACTATTGTCCTTTGCACTTGGTTTTAATTTAAATTAGTGTTTTTTTTTTAAATCTCTTTGCCTTTCCTTGTCCTGTGAGTAGTTAAGGGGTTTGCTAATTTTTCTGGTTTTATTTTTTTAATGATTTGTTAGTTTTTGTTGCTTAATTTCTATTTGGTTGAATGTCTTTCCTGAAGGACTAACCTTATATGTTTTCCTTTGTTATATGCATATATCGTTTAAGTATTGATTGGGCATCTCCTGGGGCATCTATACTTAAAACCTTATCACCTGTCATGCCTATATTGTGACTTCTATAGTAAGTTTTTAATTCTAGCCTTTGTTGTTCGTACATTTTACAGTGGATCAGGTAGTGGTCTATGTCATTCTCTTCCTGACATTCTTGGCAGTGTGGTTCTTCTATCATAAAGTATGCTGCACCGAGACGGAGACGCCACAGTTTTCTGTTCGATGGTATCTTTAATTCCTCTTTGACCTGGTACGTCCTTGTTGGTTCTTTCAGCAGTTTGAACGCGTGTCGGCCTTTTCTACTGTTCTTCCATGTTATCTTCCATTCCTCGTTTATAGTTAGTTTCACTTGGCTCTTGATCTCCGACCTTCCCAGTCCTGCTCTTATATTGTTTTACTCATTCTTCCATTCTTGGCGTTTTGGTCTGCCAACTCGTTACCAGCTATACCTATGTGTGCTGGAACCCACACTAGCCTCACACTACATCCTCTGTTTCCTAGTGATGTATTAATTGCTAGAATTTCTCCCTTTATATCTGGCCGGCTACATTTACCTGGGTGTTCTAGTGCTTATAGTGATGATAGTGAGTCTGTAAATATCGTAACAGCTTCTGGTGGGTTATCTTCGATTATTTCTAAACATTTTAGATATGCTACTATCACTGCGGTAAAAATCGAAGCCCCTTCAGTTACACTGTAGCTCTTCTTAATTCCCCACTGTGGTATTACAACTCCTGCACCTAGTTGCCCACTATCACCCTTGGATCCATCAGTGTAGACAGCCAGACTTTGTTTTGTTAGTTGATCTATGAACTTTCTACTGATCATTTTGGCTTCCTTATCTTCTATGATTTGTTTTACCTTTTCAATAAGTGAGTATTCTATGATTGGTGTTTTTTGTTCCCAGGGTGGTATTTTGCTTCTATATTTATTATTATTTTCAATTGTGTTCGACAGTTCTTTGAACTGCATTATATCTTCTATAGTTCTCCACCCTGTTGGATATCTATCTTTATTTAAGGGGACGTCCCATACACTTGGTTGGTTTTTGACAAATGCTTTATGTGCTGGGTGGGTCACTTCTTGTGCTACTTTACTCCAATAATTTAATCTTAGTTCTTTCCGTCTTAGACCAAGGGATGGTATGCCAAGAGCTACTTCCAGTGCTTCTACTGGTGTCGATATAAATTCCCCTGTAATGGTTCTCATGGCTGCATTTTGAATTTTGTCTAGTTTTGCTTTGTTAGAAGCTGCAGCTGAGTCATAGACTATGCTGGCATAATCCAGTTTCCCCCCGATGAAAGACTTGTAGAACATAAGCATTATTTTATTGCTGCCCCCCACCTCCCCCCATCCATTACCTTTTACAATCCTTAGTATATTTAGGGGTCCCCTACAGCTTTCTACTAAATTGTCTATATGTTTATTCCAATTTAATTGTTTATCTAAAGTTATTACCATAAATCTTGTTGTTGAGGAGGTACATATTTTCTGTCCTTCAATGATTATATTGAATCCCCAACTTTTCATCCACTCTTAAACTTTGTCTATTTGATTTTGAAGTTTTTTTTAAACATGATCCAAGTTTTTTCCAGATCGCCAAATGGCACAGTCATCTGCAAATTATGATACTGCATTCTTTATGTCATTAAATTCATCTGCTAAATCCTTTACAGCTATAGTGAAAATTGAAGATGAAATCACTGATCCCTGAGGAATCCCATTCTGCTGTTCATATATTTCTGACTTATCATTGTTCACCTATAAGCAAAATACCTGTCCTGTAAAAAGTTTTCTAGATACCTATAGGTTTTACAAGTAATGCCAATCTTTTTCATTTTGTAAAGATCTCCATCTCTCCAGCATTCATCATATGCCCTTGCGACATCTAGAAAGACTGCCCCTGTTTTCTCTTTCCTCTTGAACCCTAGCTTTACATCATGTTCTAATCTTACAAGCTGGTCTACTGTACTTCTGTCTGCTCTAAACCCTGACTGGTTTGGGCTATATAACTGATTTTTTTCTAGGTTGAATTTAACTCTTTTATTAACAACAGTTTCCAGTATTTTACCTAGTTGTGATGTTATGGAGATAGGCCTATATGAACTTACATCATGGGCTTCCTTATTGGGTTTAAGGATGGGTACTATCATAGCTACTTTCCATGCTTTTGGTATCTTTCCTAAGCTCCAGATTTTGTTATAAAGGGAAGTTATTTTGTTTATAGTTTGTTTGTGTACTTTCTTAAGGATTTCATAACTAAATATATCATGCCCTGAGGCAGTATTAGATTTCTCATTTATTGCACTAGTTACTTCTTCCTCTGTTATATCAGCATCTAAATAGTTTGTTTCATCTATCTGGTCTGGTAGTTCTTTTGAAAACTGTATCCTAAGTCTTTTTCTTCTCTCATTTTCTTCCTGTCCAAGACTACTTTTTGCTCTGACTTTATAGAAGTACTCAGCAAGGGCAATTTTACAGGTTTCTTTCTTAGTGGTTTTGTACGAGGGTGGCAACCTCAACATATGAAAACAGTATATACATGAACCACTACTGCAAGAGCTGGTGATTGTTTCTGAATAGTCGTGCGGAAAACCCGACTGACGAGGTGATCCCAAACTCCGGCTGGAGCAGTGATGTGATGATTACATCATGTGTGCCTCAAGTGTAGCATATAGTTTTTTAGATGTTTGTAACTCGCTAATGTTAGTTCAGGCACAAATCATATTCTCACTGTCCAGACACATTTTACCCGTTAATCCTCAGAGTAATTTTGGTGAATTTTAACCATCTTCTCGGAGTTACATTGTGCGTGCTCGAGAATTAAATTTCTCTGAGAGTTTAACATTGGTGGGCTGACAACGGGAACGTGAGCCTGTTAGAGTTCTCCAAACAAATGTACTTAGCAGAGGGCATTTGTTTTTCTATTTTTCTAAAGTTCGTAGTTACAAGCCATCAGCAAATTTGTGGTACTTAAGCCGCTAGTGAGAGAAAAGCATCCACCCTAACCGCCTACAGTGGAAGAGAGTTTGGAGAAGGCTTTCGTCATCACAGAATTGATGAACCACAGCTGCAGGACTCAGCTAGAGTTAAGTTTCTTGTAAAATAGGCAAACGCAACGGACTTTTGATAAATCCTCACCTACGTCTCCGTCACGAAAACCTTTATCTAAATTTCACCAATCTTTCCATATTTATTTTAACTGTTAAAGACTAATTCATTATTAAAATTGTAATATGTTGTTTTAAAACAATAATAGTCGCTTCAGTTTTTTATATGTATCAAAGCAAACGTATGAGCCAGAATATTTTATATATATATATATATATATATATATATATATATATATATATATATATATATATATATATATATATATATATATATATATATATATACACCTAGATATATATTTACCTCTAAACAGAGCTATTACTTATAAGAGGAATTTCGTTGGATTACACCATCTGGGGATTGAACGGGCTAAACCATTGCTTAAATCCTTCACAAAGTGAAGGTAATACTTACTTACTTAGTCGTTCCCCTTCTACCGTGAGGTGTAGAGGTTTGGAAGAGAGAGCGCCAGACTATTCTATCGGCTGTCTTCCTCCTGGCCTGGTTCCATTCTAGTCCTCGGTCCTTCAAAGATTGTCTAATGTTGTCCTCCCAGCGGACTCTGGGTCGTCCTCGGGGTCTGGATCCTTGGCTCTTTGTTTCCCATGCTTGTCGTGGTAGCCGATCTTCTCCCATTCTGCAGACATGGCCAAACCTTGATTTTGGGCCACAATGCAACCCACACCCCCTTTAGCTCTTTCGGATATGGGTACACCACTGTAGAGCAGCGTGTTGCCATTGAGATCCATGACTCCTTGTCCTTTTTTCTTAGTGAAGGTAATACTCGGGCCAAATGGCTCTATTGGTCTCAAATCTAGTAGGCACTGAACTGTTAAGTATCAATGACTGGCAACATAGATATATCATGCTCTACTTCTTGATTCCTTTTATTTTGTGGAAGGTTAGTGCTATATTCGGTGTCTAATGAAACACATACAAAAAAAAAAAAAAAAGAAAGAAATGTATACCCCATTCGAAAACTCCAAAATATTAAACAAAAACCGGAATTTAATTTCACCACTAGTCAAGCACTCCAAACACTGACACTTGAGCTACCAGAACGAGGGAACGAGCTTAAGTTTTAAACCAGTAACACAAAAGGAGAATAGATTTAAACCAGTAACACAAAAGGAGAATAGATTTAAACCAGTAACACAACAGGAGAATAGATTTAAACCAGTAACACAAAAGGAGAATAGATTTAAACCAGTAACACAACAGGAGAATAAATTCAAACAACAATGAGAAAATGAAGGTTTACCTATGGAAATTGAAGAAGAATGCGGTAGACAGTAGACATTAAAGGAAGTCTGCAATCACTGGATAATACATCCAGGTAGTAAAAAAAAATATTGATTAATATAACATTTGAAAAAAAGGGAAAGACTCGAATCTTCATTCACTCCAACGTCTCTCCTCTCTCTTCTTCCGGTCGGTGAGAATAGCGCTAGTTTATATTTCTATTCGAATTATCACTTCCATTCCGTCTTTTGTACGCAGTTGTGTCAGTCAGCCGGTTTGCACCGGTTCACCAGAACCAAAATGGGATGCAACACAATTCGTTAAGTCTTCATTACATCTTGGACATTATACAATTGCTGACAACTGCATAAAGAAAAGAGAGACACCAAGTATTCATAACACTAACTTGCCTAGAGGTCTCTTCTTTAATTTGTCAATGATTGGTGTATTTTGAAAGTACATGTAATTCTGAATAAGTTTCAGGTGTATGGTTATTTTACATATTTTTTTTCAGAAATTAATTTGTCATTCATCACAATTTTATGTCTTGTTTTAATGATGGCAATATTTTATTTATTTTATTTTAAACTGTGCGCATAATAATCGCTATTCCTGCTGTTTTCCTCGCAGTTATCGTTGATAGAAAATAAGGCCACTGTTTGATAGAACCGGTTGTAATAAAAAATTGGAATGACATCACTATCTGTATGGGTTTTTTTTGTTTGTTGCTCTCTAGTATATTTAATTTTTAATTTTAATTTTGTACTGCCGTTATCATTCAGAGGTAGCAGAAATATAACCGTAAACTATATTATAACCATCACCTGTTCAACAGACACTGAATTCTCTAACAACTACTGAACTTCCACGTTATTTATTTTATTGTTTCTTGTGTTAGCGTAACTGATGTTTCCACAAGACTGGGAGAGTAACATGGCATCAGAGGATTACCAAGTGGCAAGACACATGAACCAGACACAGAACAGCGGAATAAGAGGTACAAAGAAAGACGGTGGAACAGGAGGAAACTCACTGAGGAGCTGACAGATAATTTATAATCAAAACAAAGCAGCTCTTCTAATGGGACATGTAGAAAAGTGTCTTTTAAAAACCTTAAAAACACAAAACAAACGGAAATGAGAATGCACCACCGATTTCATTAGCAGACAGCGAACTTTGTGGAAACAAATGAAGCTGACTAACTAGGACGGTAAACGCTCGCGGGATTTGCCCAGGCACTCAGCTCCGTAAAAGCTGAAAGACAAACATTGAATATAAGAGTTTTTGTGTGTGTAGAAAACGCGCTTAATTTCACGAAGAAAGAATTAGCTACTTACTTATTTATTCACACAAATAGTCAATGATGAGGCAAACAAGAATAAGATTTAGTGGGACGTATTATAAGGGATCAATTATGGGGGGGGGGGGGGGGGGGAAGAGGGAGTTCATGGGCAGTCACAACAGCCCACAAAAGCCAGCTCCAAACCTCAGAAAAGAGGTATCTGGTGGTTGATGCAATAAAAAGAGACATGGTCCGCAACTAGACAAAACGTCATGCCCTCAAAACACAACCCCCACAGATCCAAGTGGAACAACCCCAAATGCGATAGTTTCGCCATGTCTGCAGAATGGTACAAGATCGGCTAAAACGACAAATAATGGAAAGCAAGACTCAATGATCCAGACCTCAATGACGACCTTGAGTTTGCTGGGAGGACAACATTAGAAAATCTCTGAAGTAAAAAGAACTAGATTGGAACCAGGTCAGGAGAAGACGGTCGACAGGATTGTACGACGCTTTCTCTGGTAAACCTTTATATCTTAGGATAGAAGAGGAACGACAAAGTAAAGTAAGTAATATGGTGGGTTGGGGGGGGGGGAGACCACGTTATTAGCACGAGGCTCTTTTCCAGATACAAAAATAAGATAATACACATTAGCAAGAGTAAACTATGCGAGGCGCGTACAATGACACAAATTTATGGATCATTGTAGTAACTTGTTCATTCGTTCATAACGTTTCATCTCTCCAAGCACCATAAGCCTCCGATAAATTCATGCTATGTCCTCCTGTTCTGTGCCATCATTCAAAGTCTCTCCATGTTGTCGCTATCCCTGTCACTTATATCTCTAATTCTCTTCTCCGTGTGTATGTTGGTCTCTTTCATGTTCTCTTACCATGGTGACTCCAGAACGAGGACTATCGTGTAATGCTATCATCTTTCCATGTCTTCTTCATCCCCTCAAGTTCTCATCTCCATGTGTATATTGGTCTCTCTGAACCTCTATTATCCTGGGGAATCCGGAGCAAGGACTATCTTGTAATGCTAAAAACAAGTTTCATCAATGCGTATCCTATCCATCGCCAGCGTTCTCTTCTCATCATTTGTTTCAATATCACCTGTCTGGTTATTGCAGCAGTAATAGGTGAAATAAATCCCGCCCTGAACACACAGAAAACAAACACACGCCCACAAACACACATATACAGACACAGCTACACGTGAAGAGTAGGTTTATGACCCGCCATCGGAGCATTCAGGATCTATATTTAATTGAGATGCAAAGTTGTGCAGTTACCTCTCTTTAATAATAGATTATGAGGGTAATTAAAGTTAATGTTGGCCATATAAAAAGGCATAACAGCTTACTGAAGAAAATAATGGAAGGCAGAGTTGAAGGCAAGCTATCAAGAGGAAGACAATGCTATAAGTGGGAAGATAACATCAAGAGATGGACAGGAAAGAGTCTACCAGAGAGCAAGGCAAGAAACAGTAGACGGTTGAGATCCATTTCAGCCGACTTTCGTTGCTGAGATTGCACCTGATGCTGATGAGTAATAAACTGTATTTTATAATGACAAGGCTACTGTTCCCTCATGCATGTCGTAAGAGGCGACTAATTGTGGAGGTTATGCATGGATCTGGCAACTTTATCATATAAACAAATGACTATAGAAACTACAGATGCGAGAGAACTTGACTGATTTGGTTCACGCTTTCCGAGTACCATCAACCCTGGAGGCTCCGTCCTCTACTGGGCACGAATATGAAACTAGCGGTGTTGATTGACATTTAATAATTTACCTAAAGGACTCAAAGTAATCAATAAAGCCTACTTTGACAATCGCAGAGTACTCACCCGCATCGCTAGTCTGTGGAAACCCGTGCACACATTTACACACAAACATGCAAACAGAAATGACAAAACTAGATTTGTGCTCACAGTCGCAGGCATGGCAAACTGCATGGGACGCAGGCCCCCGCGTCTCGCGCTCACGTGACCTTTCTTGTCTCCTCTCTCCAAGCCCTCACCGGGACTGAGAGTTAACTAGCCAGCCGCTGTTTACTTGTCTTTCTCATCTCCCAGAGAAAACATTAGCACGAACGGTGTGGAAGAAAACAGAAAAAAAAACAGAATTTCCTTAAGAAAATGCTTCTCGATTTTTTAGGTAATTCGTTCGAGCTCTCTCCCAACTGCATCGTATTTTACTCTTAAAGGTAAAGGTTGTCCCATAGCAGATACTGCCACAGAGGAGTAAAGTGTTAGAGACTTCACCATAAAAGGTCCAGCTGTTTCATGAGGTGGCGTGACCAGTTTTCTTCCTCGCTGCTTTTTTCCTTTCCTAACGATTGACATAGTGGTTAGAGCGCTGGCCTCTTGCGGCGAAGGTGTCAGGTTGGATTCACGGTATCGACACGCTCCAGACTACCCAGCTGTAAATGGGCACATGCCATTGCTCTTGAGTTAGGGAAGAAAAAGGCAGCAATGGAGGGAACTGATCACACCACTTGTCTATTCTAGACCTAGTATAGTGAAGTCCCTCACATTTCACTCCTCTACGGCAGTATAATTTTGATCCAGGACGCCAATATATCCGCAGCATTAGGAGAGTGTTCTATCCGGTTAACCCATCGGACGTTAAATTTTACTGTTACAGTTTTAAAATAACGGGACAGATTTCGTTCAGCTGAAACTGATTCTGAATATCAAATAAAGGAAACTCCTATCAGACATAAGGAATCTTGAGATGGGCACGTCAAATAACATTAGAGCTACAACACGCGGAAAGAAAATTACAGATAGATCGATCGCGCACTAGGAAGACCGACTACAAATAAGCGCAAGTCACTGACAATCGTACCACAATAAAGCATACAGAACATACAGCCACTAAATAGCACCCAGAAGATAGAGATTATAAGGTTAAACGAAATACATTATAACACGATTGCACTTTAAGAAACACACTAGATGTAGAATTATTTTGACAGAAACATAGACAAAGTTGAAGTAACTGTTATGATTAAAATTCATAACGATTGTGCCTATTATATGATTAGCTCAACAGAGCTCTTTGTTTGTTTATTTTATACGGGTCACTGATAAGGACGGGTGAGTGACGTTAAGCCGATATGCTTGGCTGGCTCACGTGATACTAGAGGAGCAGAAGTGCGGGGCGTTATACGATTGTGTGTCATGGCGAGTGGTCGTCTATGTTTGAGCTACTTATTGTTAAAGTGTTTATAATGGAGTTCTGTTATTACTAATACATCAAGATCTTCGGTGAGATGTATTTAGTTATCTGTATTGACAAGAATTTAATTGCTCAGTGTCGAGTGTTAATAGAAATACATCATATTGAGAACTAAGGGATAACGTTCCTGACTTGAACTGACTGCCTACGGTTTATCGTTTACTTCATCTTATCTGCCATTATATGTTGGCCTGAACTATTGTATGTGGAGCTGCGTGCAGCCTGAAATAAATTGTATATTGTGCACTTCGTCAGTTGTGACTCAAATAATTCTGAGTGGTGTTGGCTGGTTGCGGGGTCTGTGAAGTTTGCTGCCCTAGACGTCACCTTGGCCATAGGAACCATCCTGTTATAGCATATTAAAATTAACATCTAAAAGACACGTAACAGTAACAAATAGCGATATTTTGAAAAATAAGGCAAGAGGCGCTTTCATTACAAAGAAAAAAAAATGTGGAAATAAAACAAAATCAAGTCCAACACAAAAACCAGAATCTTCAACTGGAATGTCAAATCAGTCCTAATGTATGGCTCTCAAACATCAAGTACAACAACAACAACAAAAACTAAGAATACACACATTTTTATAAATGGGTGTTTGCGTAGAATAGAAGAGTTGAAAGGGTTCGACAAAGATCACTCATGTGAAACTGATGGCAAGAGCTAGACGACTACCTGTAAAACAAAAGCTGTGAAGAAGACGCTGGATATGGACAGAACACACATTTAAGACACCTGTTAAAAATATTAAAATGCAGTAGTTCGTCTGGAATCTCATAGGTAAGAGAGGTAGAGGTACACCAGGAAATACATGGAGAAGAAACTTGGAGACTAATATGAAGAAATAATGTAGATATGGAACGATCTTGGGCAGATGGTACAGGACATGATGACGTAGGTGGTATTTGATGAAAGCTTATGTGTGGTAGCGTCAGTTAAAAAGGACTGGGCACGGCATCATTTAACACGTTATGGGGCAGTGTTAATGGTTTAATAATAATTGATTTGGGTTAATGGTGATGTTTTATCTGTGTATTCCAAGTTAGTAGTTGACTGGCTTAAAGTCCGCCAGAGGTATTAATTTCTTGGTTTTAATCTATTTGGACCCAGGTTGGTTCGTTCCTCTTATGTTCTTTTAAAATGTGAGATAGTAGTGGTGATGATGATTGATACAGTACAACACTTGGTACAGGTTCACAACTAAGGGTCTAGCTCAACTGTAAAGAATCTTCAGTAACTTCTTTGATAAAATATCATGTTTTATTTAACCATTGAAGTTTTTGCACATAACAGCAACATTTGAACAAATTCAGAAGTTACATTGGTTTTCTGACATAGAATCCATTTCATGTTTGATAAGTTGTCCCTTTCTTATTTCTATCCAGCAGGGATTATAATATTCATTAACTTCTGTATCTTCTTTAATCTTCTCTATTGAAGGTACACTCATATATGGCACTTTGAGTGTAAGAGCCTCTACTTGCTTTATATTTATCAATACTGGCTTCATTCGTTGCTTTACTTGATTATAACATTTCTTAGGCATATGCTAAAATAAAAATGTTCGTACGAATCGTACTTACTTGTGTCCACAAAGCAAGAAAATCTGTTTCATTCAGATTTTTCTTGAAAATGAAGAAAATACTTTCTTGCGTCTGCAAATAATTGAAGAGTAAGGAAATACACTGAGGTTCTTGTTGAATATCTCAGTGGAGGAGCCAGACCGGGGGTGGCGCCAAATACCTTCCCCGCACAGTTAAAATCATGTCCTATATGCAAGGCTCTGATTTTACAAATGACTACCAGAAAAAAAATATTTCTGGACGTCCTTTGGTAGTGCGCGGTTCTAGCTACCGTTTCATTGGATAAACTATTATTTTATTATTTTTTTTAACTGGTCATTGTTTCAAATGATCTTACAGGGAGTAAGGATATTCCCATTTACGTCACTATTTGCTATGGCAACTCCCGCCGACAGAAGCGTTAGTATACCAAGCTTGACATAGTTTCAGTTTCGTTTTATGTCATCCTTTACTCAATGTATCTCGTGTTTTGATTAACTATGAAATGTCGTAACTGCACTGTTTACTTTCTATAGTAGTTAATAGTAATTTCTTATGTTTTATAATAATTAGTTACTAGAACGAATAAATGCTATGGTGGTAGGTCATGCGGCCACATATGCTCCTCGCCGGAGAAGAGTAATGATTGTGAGTGACATATTCAGACATGGTTATCACGTCAGAACTAATCAAGACCCTCGTTTCTGTATGACAGCGAGACACGTACAACCTATGCTAATCAATCTACGGGGTCTACGCCACATCCTTGTTATTTCGTGAAGGACAAAGTGATAAATATTGAGGTGCTGTCACGTGCTGGCCTTCAAAGAATGCATACACACAATGCTTAGACAGCGCAGACTACCTGGCTTGGTCATGTCTCCTCTTGGAAGATGGTCGCATTCCCGAAGATATTTTCTATAGACAACAGATGATAGAAGAATAGTCAAGCGACGGCAGCTGAAGTTCAAAGATGTGTGCAAGAGAGACATGAAGGCACTGGAAGTAAATACAGCAACCTGGGAGGGTGAAGCTGACGATCGCACCAAGTGGCGCTGCTCTCTATAGCGCCATCTTAGATTGGGAGAAAGAAGCTCTCACAACAAGCAATAGAGAAATGAACACGCCGAAATAAACACCTGGAAAAACAGCTGATGAGAGCTATCACCTCAGGGGCGCATTCTCATTGTCATTTACATCTGAAGTGGGATGCTGCTCATGCTACTGGTCCATAGAGGTTACGAGTACCATAGACTGAGAAACACTGGGTTGAGAGGTAAAGACGAGAGAGCTTGCAGGTTACTTACATATTCTTGCAGGTAGACCCATTGTTGCGTGCTTGATTTATTAGTTTGCAGAGTGAACAATAAGGTGTTTCCATCTCTAACAAATGGATTTTTCAGCAAGTGATAAAAAAATACAGGTAATTCTAAGCCCCTGACGAAAACTCGTTCACAAAGATGGCTATTACCCTAAAAGTTAAACAAGGACTGTCTTGTAATGCTAACAACTGGTTTGCTCAGTGTGTGTCCTACTCATCGCCAGCGTCTTCTTCTCAACTCTTGTTCCACTGGCACTTGTCTGGTTCATGTCATAAGTTCCATATTGTTGACCTTGCCATACCATTTCAATCCTTATGTTCTATGCAGTCACTCATTCATTGTCGTGAAATATTCTAAATCCACATATCTAAATTAAAAAGTAAATGTAAAGCCTAACGAATTAATTCAATAAAAGGAAAGAAGAATGGTAAAAGACCAGTGCTGTCACAATGACTGTACTCGAAATCCCCCTTTTTCTACTTCGTCTGCAAAATTGTAACGCTTTCACGTTTGATAGTAAAGCCTACAGCAGCATACACGCGTTTCTAAAAAATAAACGTGTACTGTATTTCTTAGAAAACCTTGAGATACGCACACTGCTTAATGACCTAGATTAATACTAGCATTAATTTCATTTTATACACTGCGTAATGAAAAGGCAGATGGACTTAGGATAGAGAGAGAGAGAGAGAGAGCTGAACGGTGGAACGCATGCAATACTACCACCGTCTCGCGATATAAAATTAATGCCACCCCAAGCGTAAGGCATGAAGCACTAACTTTTTTTCAAATAGACAGTGATAAAAACACTACCAATACACGGTTAAGTTTAAAAAAAAACATGGTTAATGCTTATTAGGAAACATGACCCAATACTGTTTTATGTCTGAAATCCTGACATTAGTATGACAGAACAGTCGAAAAGGCAGGACAGGCGGCGGTTCTAAAACAATAAAAAATAAAAAAAACTAATACATGACTATCCTAGAATACATATTTTGAACGAAGCCACTACGTTAAATCCGATTTGATTGGTTAGAAGAATATGTAAGCCTAAACATGATTAGTCGATTGCAGATACTATTTTTGGTTGTTACGGGAAACGGTAGGAAGGGTACTTTTTTTCAAATGCTTTTGTAAACATGGTCCTATTGGCTAGACCATTTAATATAGTCAATTAGGAGCGTCTGTTCAGTGCCACATTTTGAAAATAAACTTACTGAGAAGGAAGTGCGTTGAGATCCAGCTCATATTTTTCTTATGAAAGCATGGGACAGAGGCAGATCGGAATTGGCCCATAACTCATTGCCAGTCAACGTATTTTGTGTATTATTTCCATGAATTGTGGGACAGTGGTCCTAACGTATTGAAGCAGCACCTGGTCTGAGTTTTGCTGAATCTAGAGGCTGGTAGCAGACTCCTTGATCAATATATAGACCTGTGTGGTGTCTCAAGAACACGGTGAAGCAAGCGAGCAGTGGAGACTGTTTCCTGCCGCCCACACAGAAGTTAAGAATCTGTGGCCAGAGCAGCTCAATCTTGTATTTACCCCCTCTAACAGTGACTTTACCTTAATTCAAGAGGGACATTTATTTGGTTCAAATCAAAAGAAACTGTGAACTTTCCCAAGATTATGTCCACGAGAAACAAACACTTGAAGTCATGATGACACACAACCATCTAGCTTGAAAAGCCAGTATTACCTCATAGTACTACAGCACAACTTACACACAAATTGCAATAATAATATATGTCAATACAAAGATTCTATCTATAAATCGTGTACATATAATTTGTGATTACATTTGATTGTGATTCCTGGTTCACTTTGTAGTTGAATCAGGATATCTAATATTTGAAGTAATTAATACATATATTTTTAAACTTTAACGCTTGACTCAATTAAGATAGTCTTATAGAGTGTTCTATGTATGTGAGTGTCACAGTGTTGTAAAGTATTGTGGATTAAATTAAATTGTTTATCTGTCTGTTGGTTGTTGTGAACATACACTTCATCATTATCATAACCCTAGACATTCAACGTAGTCATCACAATATTCCAGAATAAGCCTGACTGAGGTATAAATGTGGTAGCAAGTAAGGTTATCTGTAAATACACCACACTTATTAGATACAGATACCTTCACAGCTGATCTCAGTCAGTACACTAAATCCCCTATAAATATTTATAACATCCCACTTTACCACATATATTGGGGTCTCGCTCCCGGGATATTGAACCTTCCCCTAGCATATATATTGGGAGTAATTCACTTCGGGAAATTATAAAAATTAAAAAGGTATTCTTGGGTGGAAAAATAAGGTTGAGCTCTCAGTGCCTGTGGTTGTCCTTAGATAATTAGTTAAAGATTGACTTGTTTAAGTTAGACATTGTATAAATTTGCCTGTTAGAAAATGGCGGACCTGGCAAAATTTCGATCTGCTGCTGTGCAGGCTGCTAAAGAGTTAGGAATGGACGGGGAAGTTATGATTGCCTATGTCACTACTGAATGTGACAAATTTATTGAACGTGAAGAAAGAAAATTTGAAGCAGAAAGAAAATTAGAATCTGAAAGATTAGAAAAAGAGGCTGAAAGAAAATTAGAATCTGATAGATTGGCCGAAGATAAGAGAATAGAGGCCGAAAAAGAAATTAAGAGGTTGCAGATTGAGGCTGAGGCTAAGGCATTGGAGGCAGATAGGGAGATTAAAAGGCTCCAATTAGAAGAACAAAAGGCAGAAAGAGAAGAAAAGAGATTAGCTGCAGAAAGAGAAGAAAGGAGACAGGCTGCAGAAAGGGAAGCAGAAAAGGAGAAGAAGAGATTACAAAGGGAACATGAGTTACGACTAAGGGAGTTGGAATTTCAAGGCCATGCTCCTGAAAATGGTGCCAGTCCTTTTACCTCTGATGCCACTGCTAGTCAGGGAGCCTCAACCTCAGCTATGAACTTTCATTTAGATCATTTTGTTGAGAAAGAAGATGATATCGAGAGCTATCTAAATAGATATGAACTATTAGCTACCACGTATGGGTTAGAGAGAGAAAGGTGGAGCTTAAAGTTATCACAAGGGCTTCGTGGTACGGCTTATGAAGTTTTTGCCAAACTGAGCAGAGGTGATCAAGAAAATTATGACATGCTAAAGCAGGCTCTTTTGTTAAGATATGAAAAGAATGCTGAATTTTATAGAAAAAAACTTAGGAATGCTAAACTACTGTCAGGTGAAACCTATCACCAGTTCTCTGCACGGTTAGAGACATACTTGGAGAAATGGACTTCTCTGGGGAAAACCCAAGATCTTAAGGAAATGATCCTTATAGAACAACTAAGAGAGTCCATGGCTCCAGACCTGATAAAGTTTCTCATGGAACAAGGTGCAGAGAGGCTGGGTGAGTTACTAAATGTTGCTGAAAGGTATCAAGCAGCTCAAGCAGAGGTAACAGGTAATAAGAAGAAACAGGTAGACTATTATCAGGCACCACAAAACTTTAATAAATTTGATCCTAGAGATCAGAACAAAGGTAAGCACCAGTTTGATAGGCCACGGTATGACAATAAACATAAAACCCCACAATTCAGTGAAAGGAAATATGATGACAGGAAACCCTTCAGACAGGAAGGAAAATATTGTCAAATATGCAGGATGTATAATCATAATACTAGTGAATGTGGTAGGAAAGTTCCTCCATATCACGCGGCATGCATGATAACAGTGGACAAGGGGAAGAAGAAACTGACAGAGAATCATATAAATCTTCAACATCCCCCCATCTGTGAAGAAGTGACATGTAATGTTGCCAAGGTTAGGTGCCTTTACGATTCAGGTTTAGAATATGACTCAGTTGTGAGTGCAACCCTAGTGCACCCTGAACAGTATACCACAGAGAAAGTGGAGATACAAGGGGCCGTAAAGGGAATATCCACCATGACACTTCCCGTAGCCGAGATCAATGTAGAGACAAGGTACGTGGAAGGAGTGATTAGAGCAGCCGTGTGTGACGACCCTAATTACCCGCTGGTGTTAGGAAGCAAATATGTTTTTCTAGGAAGCCCGGTAAAACCTGTGGTAATGGCGACGCTTCAGGTCAGGTCGACCCCTAGTGGAACGGAGGAGGAACCATCACTAGTTTATTCTCATAAGCAGATGAGAAAGGCCCAGGGAAAAGATAAAACATTAAAACCTTGCTTTGGTAAATTGCCAACAAGCCATGCACACCCTAAGAAAGGACAATTTTATTTGAAGGAAGGACTGCTCTTCAGGAAAGCTAGAGCAGGATCCAAAGAACAGGGACAATTGGTTTTGCCAACCTCCTACAGGGAAAAAGTGATGGCACAAGCTCATGTTGTACCAAACGGTGGACACCAGAGAAATGGGACCACCCGTCAAAGGACATCGGAAAAATTCTACTGGCCCCAAGTAGCTGCTGATATTGCACAATTTGTGGGGGCCTGTGAAAAATGTAGCAAGGTACAGTCCCCAAGTTGGGAAAGTCATAATCAGATGCCAGCCAAGCATTCTGAAACATATGGGCCTAACAATAACAAGGAAAATAACAATAATAAGGTTGACATAGAGGATAGGTATCAACCTTCCCCCCAACAGTGTTCACCAAAAATATTTAGATTCGCAACTCTGAGAAAGGCATCCAGAGAAAATAGAAACTCAGACCAGTCACCCCCAGGCACAGTTTGAAGCCGCATATAGGGAGCTGGCTGACATTGACATTGAAGATGATCCGCCTAAGTTAAAATCGAAACAAATTGTTAACAGAAGAATAGTGGGAAGTGGACTAGTGAGCAATTCGGAAAATGCTCACAGCGCTTCACAATATGGCTATTAACTTAGCCTTATAAGGGCACCGGTGACATTGGTAGTCACCCGACCCTACACCGTCCAAGGGAAAGTATTTTTCGGATCCTGGATGGAGATAACCCACACATCTTATAGCAATGCTAAGGGCGAATTGATTTCTGATGCAGAAACTCATTTCCCCACATATTATCTTAATTCACCAGATTGTCGGTAGGCGGAACTATAGTTGGTGAATACTGATTGCTAAGCAGCAATAAGACAAGCAGTAACACTTGCCGATGTTCAATAATATAACTGAAATGGATTCTTGGATTGCAGAGGTCTGGGGCAGATTTCTTGAGTAGTGCTTACTTTGAATTGACCCACCTGCATTAATCCATGATCAAAATAAAATCAGAGAAATGTTGATGCGGATTTTCTAAGCCGCCATCCGTGCGATGAAAATCACCGTAAGCCCCAGGAATAATAATAAATTTCTCTATGTGTATGTAGAATTATAGACTGACATATAACGTCTGTTTTAAGTGGGGAGAATTTGTCGTGAAATATTCTAAATCCACATATCTAAATTAAAAAGTAAATGTAAAGCCTAACGAATTAATTCAATAAAAGGAAAGAAAAATGGTAAAAGACCAGTGCTGTCACAATGACTGTACTCGAAATCCCCCTTTTTCTACTTCGACTGCAAAATTTTAACGCTTTCACGTTTGATAGTAAAGCTTACAGCAGCATACACGCGTTTCTAAAAAAAAAACGTGTACTGTATTTCTTAGAAAACCTTGAGATACGCACACTGCTTAATGACCTAGATTAATACTAGCATTAATTTCATTTTATACACTGCGTAATGAAAAGGCAGATGGACTTAGGATAGAGAGAGAGAGCTGAACGGTGGAACGCATGCAATACTACCACCGTCTCGCGATATAAAATTAATGCCACCCCAAGCGTAAGGCATGAAGCACTAACTTTTTTTCAAATAGACAGTGATAAAAAACACTACCAATACACGGTTAGGTTTAAAAAAAACATGGTTAATGCTTATTAGGAAACATGACCCAATACTGTTTTATGTCTGAAATCCTGACATTAGTATGACAGAACAGTCGAAAAGGCAGGACAGGTGGCGGTTCTAAAACAATAAAAAATATAAAAAACTAATACATGACTATCCTAGAATACATATTTTGAACGAAGCCACTACGTTAAATCCGATTTGATTGGTTAGAAGAATATGTAAGCCTAAACATGATTAGTCGATTGCAGATACTATTTTTGGTTGTTACGGGAAACGGTAGGAAGGGTACTTTTTTTCAAATGCTTTTGTAAACATGGTCCTATTGGCTAGACCATTTAATATAGTCAATTAGGAGCGTCTGTTCAGTGCCACATTTTGAAAATAAACTTACTGAGAAGCAAGTGCGTTGAGATCCAGCTCATATTTTTCTTATGAAAGCCTGGGACAGAGGCAGATCGGAATTGGGCCAATACTCATTGCCAGTCAACGTATTTTGTGTATTATTTCCATGAATTGTGGGACAGTGGTCCTAACGTATTGAAGCAGCCCTTGGTCTGAGTTTTGCTGAATCCAGAGGCTGGTAGCAGACTCCTTGATCAATATATAGACCTGTGTGGTGTCTCAAGAACACGGTGAAGCAAGCGAGCAGTGGAGACTGTTTCCTGCCGCCCACACAGAAGTTAAGAATCTGTGGCCAGAGCAGCTCAATCTTGTATTTACCCCCTCTAACAGTGACTTTACCTTAATTCAAGAGGGACATTTATTTGGTTCAAATCAAAAGAAACTGTGAACTTTCCCAAGATTATGTCCACGAGAAACAAACACTTGAAGTCATGATGACACACAACCATCTAGCTTGAAAAGCCAGTATTACCTCATAGTACTACAGCACAACTTACACACAAATTGCAATAATAATATATGTCAATACAAAGATTCTGTCTATAAATCGTGTACATATAATTTGTGATTACATTTGATTGTGATTCCTGGTTCACTTTGTAGTTGAATCAGGATATCTAATATTTGAAGTAATTAATACATATATTTTTAAACTTTAACGCTTGACTCAATTAAGATAGTCTTATAGAGTGTTCTATGAATGTGAGTGTCACTGTGTTGTAAAGTATTGTGGATTAAATTAAATTGTTTATCTGTCTGTTGGTTGTTGTGAACATACACTTCATCATTATCATAACCCTAGACATTCAACGTAGTCATCACAATATTCCAGAATAAGCCTGACTGAGGTATACATGTGGTAGCAAGTAAGGTTATCTGTAAATACACCACACTTATTAGATACAGATACCTTCACAGCTGATCTCAGTCAGTACACTAAGTCCCCTATAAATATTTATAACATCCCATTTTACCACATTCATGAAAGTCTGTAGCTTTTTGGTTGTAATTTTAGTTGTTCTCCATGTTTCAGAGCCATACGTTAGGACTTTAATGACACTTTAGTTGAAGTTGAAGATTCTTATATCTGTATTGGACTTGATTTCTCTTGGTCTTTGCATGTTTCCCAAAACAATGAAAGCTCCTTACATTAGCTTATAATTAAATTACAACAACTGATTCAGGGAGTTACCTTCTGCAGAAACTTGGAAGGGTGAAGTCATTGTGATTTTCCTTTTCGCTGTTATTGGAGAATAGACCACTACTACAGCAGGTCCCACTGTAGGAAGCCTGCACAAGCATTTACATGTTCTTGTGACGGTGGTTTCTATAGCAAGGCTATGTGTTTTACATAATGAGGCTACCAGCCTAGGTATAACCTCACGTTGCCTTATACGACATGCCAAGGAAGCATTAATCATATTCTTTCGAGGTAAATGTAGTTGTGAAGTAATTAAGTAGGCCTATCAATGACAAAAACTAAAGGTGTGAAATGTCACGAGAACTCAAACAATTATCAGATCTTCTGTTCTCTCTTTCTCTCTCTCGCTCTGTCTTATACTCTCTTTTTCTCGCTCTCTCTCTCTCCCTCTCTCACTCGTTCGTTCTCTCTGTCTCTCTATCTTTCTCTCTATGTCTCTCTCTCTTTCTCTTTCAAGTAATGACACACCGCCGACGCTTTGAACGAACAACTACAGTCGAGAGGGGGAATGTATGGAGGTCATACTTCCATAAAAATATCCATGGTATCATTATAGGCGAATATGGATAGCACATTCGAGATAAAGAAACAAGTAGAACTTCCAGGAAACGAGTTAAATGAAGAGGAAAAAAGTATTTAATATTTCCTTAATGACTAACGCGTCTATGGTTCACGCTGCTGTTGACAAGGTCATAAGTCAAGCAACCAGAACTGTTTTAAAAGTCTCCTCGTTGTTGTATCTTCTACTTCTAGTAACATTACAACTACAACATAGCACCAACTACTACAACAACAACTACTGCTACTATTGAAACAACTATTACTACAACTACTACTGCAACCATAACAACTACTCCAACTACAACAACCACAAAAACTACTACAACAACAACTACTCTAATTACAACAACTACAACTAAAAAAAACTACCACTGCAGCAGCAACTACTACACCAATTACTGCCACAAAACAACTACAAAAACCACTACTACAATAGTAACAACTACAAAACCGCTACTACTACAATAATTACAACAACTACAACAACTGCAACATTACAACAACTACTACAATTACTACAACAAAAACAGGTACTACTACTAAAACGGTTACTACAACTACAACTACTTCCACAACTACTACTACAACTACGACTAAACAACTATTAATACAACTACGCTTACAACAACTACTAAAGCTACTACTACAACTAGAACCACAACTGCCACCACCACCACCACCGTCACCACAATCGCCACTACTACTACTGCTACTATACATCTTACCACACACATCAAACAGAGGCACTTCACTTGTAAAGGGCATATGTTGAGTTGAGAAAAGTTAGAACTAAGACAAGTATATAAACAGACAGAACAGAAAAAGAAAACATTAGAAAAATATGACATATACGACGTTCAACAACTGAATTGGTAAACAGAAATGCTGACTAATGAACGTTTTTAAGGGAAGTGATCGGCTAACATGTGTTTCCGCAGCACTGATGAAGAAGACAATATACATGCTAGTTCAGATGTTGTTGTTGTTTTTTAACTAGGGCTGCTGGGCTTTTTGCTCTTTTGCAGCCAATACCAAGTTGAAGAGTTCTAGGTATTATCTACACTGCAGATCTAATCTTTTCTGCCATTCTGAAACGAGTTGAAGTCATGAGCTCCAGTTTCTCCAGCTTGGATTGCACTTAAAGGATCATCACATCTTGTCCCAAGGTAGGAGGAAGAAGTATGTTGCATACTGTGCATTCTCCGCCATCCAAGTATTTCTTTAAATATGCAGAGCTAACATACTGTACTGTTATGCAGTCGACCAGGTAAAAGCCAGAGTTCCGTCTGGGGCTCAAGTGACTCCTCCAAGCGTAGTGTGGTCTCAAGGCACTCCAATTTTTTCTCGACCAGCGTACTGATCTTACTATAAGTACGGGTCCGCTTCTTCGCCTTGCTGAGTTGGTTCTTAATCTCAACTCTTTTGAGTTTAATGGCCAATTCTTCAACCAAATCATTGGCGTTGCTATGGGTACTAAGATGGACCCTAGTTACGCTTGCCTGTTTATGGGCCACTTTGAATATTTGGTCTTTCATAGTTACGATGGACCAATACCCGAATTTTACCGTCGTTATATTGATGATGGTATTGGCATTACAGACATGTCTGAGGTAGACCTCCGTCGATTCATTGACTATGTTGATAATTTCAATCCTGCCATCAAATTCACTTCTGAAATTTCTACGACTTCAGTGAACTTCCTTGACATCACTGTGACTATTAGCCCTACTGGTCTTAAAACGTCTGTTTATTATAAGACTACTGACGCTCACGGTTTCCTTCTTTATACTTCATCGCATCCTCTTAGTTGTAAAAATTCCATTCCCTTTTCTCAACTTCTTCGCTTGCGTCGGTTATGTCACGATGACGATGATTTCCATCAGCGAGCTCAAGAGATGCTCGAGTTCTTTCGCCAACGTCTTTATCCAAAACATGTTTTATCTGATGCTCTTTATCGTATCACACGCGTCACTCGTCAGATTGCACTCACTACTAAACCTTCTGTCCAATCTGACAGACTCAAACTGGTTCTAACTTTCCATCCTCACTGTCTGGCGGTGAAGAGAATTCTGTTTCGACATCTGCCTATTCTCCACTCTGATCCTGATACCAGAGAGTTGTTTCGTGATACACCTTTGGTAGCATATCGTAGGGATAGGAATTTTAGGGATATTCTTGTACACAGTCGTCTGCGACATACTAGCCCTTCATACTTTGATATGGGACCCAAAGATGCAGCAATAGTGAATGCAGTCAGCGACCCATAGCTTGACTGCTTGCATCAGAGTCAGCGAACCAGAGCTGACTAAGACCGTACTCCACCTCCACGTGGTGGTCCTGGAAACAGTCCGCAGCAGTGCAGTCTGGCTGAGCGAGTATGGATCGCAATGGGAAGGCAAACCCGTCCCTAAAAAATGCCGTGCTGAAGTCGGATGTGTCGACCGAAAGGTGCAGATATCACAGCTACGGCGTAAACAGACACAACGCAACCACCGTCCTTTTCAGGGCGAACGAGGAAGAAGAAGAAGATACTTTGATACTAAACCGTGCCAACGCCGTATATGTAAGAGCTGTCCGTTTGTACTCCAAACTCAGACAGTCACTTTTCCGAAAGGAAAATTTATCATTGGAGAGTCTTTCACGTGCGAATCTAGAAACCTTATTTATGCTATCATCTGCAAGAGGTGCGGCATTACCTATATTGGTGAAACTGGCAGGCGTTTGGCAGACAGGTTTCGTGAGCACTTGAATGACATCTATCATGGCAAACATTTACCGGTGGCCCTTCATTTCAATAGGCCTGACCATTCAGGTAAATCCGATATCCATGTCACGGCCCTCCGTTCATGTGTCGGGGATGACAGGACTCGCTTTTCACTAGAGCATCGTCTTATTTTTCAATTGGGCGTTTTATGTCCTGAAGGTCTCAATGTTCAACATCATTTTGCATAAATTCTGGTAGCTTTTCTCTCTTTCATTCTTCTTTATTCGTTGTTTTTTCGATCTATCTTCTTATGTTTTGGTTTTGGTTCGTTTCATATCCTTTTGTATCTCTAAAAATTGTCGCTATCTTATACGTCACTTCCTTCGAGATTTCTTGGAGAGAGTACTGCGATCTTGTGTATTCCTAGCATTTACAGTTCTAGCTAAGTGACTTGTTCCGAAGTTTTGTTCATTCTCTTTTTTTTCGTTTCGTTTATTATTTACTTTCTTGCTTCGTTATTTCTGTTAGGTTTTTCGATTTTCTTATGTTATCATTGTACTTTTTCCATCTGCTTGTATCGCTCATTTTGTATTGTTTCTTATCATCGTATGTTTTTGTAGTACCTATTACTATATGTAATTCTTGTCTTTGTCACCTGTTTGTGGCTGACGAAGGGTAAAACCCGAAACGTCCCTTGTCTCATGGGAACTGTTATTTGTAAAACTGATTCAATACCGTTTTATTAGTTTATAAACTTATATTCCTTACCAGTTTTACAGCAGCCCCTTAATTTATGTAGTGTGCAATGCAGGATTCTCAGCAGGTTTCACCACATGGGGCATCACTGGTAGTGTGAGGATGATTTCAAGAGTCAATGAGGGTGTAATTGGCCTCACAGACAGAGTTGCACATCCAAACCTACATACTATATCATTGTGCATAGCTAGTGGTCATATAAGGACGACTCTAGATATGCCTCCATGCGTCTACTTCAAATGTAAGATGTATTCATATGTAATGGCAGCTTTAACTATCATTTTTATACAAATAATAAACATTTTGAATCATTTTTTATTATATTGGGAGTGTTCCGTGTTTGTCGTTGTTGTTTTTTTAATGTGTTTTTTTTTAAATAAAAAATCATTTCACCTCTAGTCTCAAGGGTATGTTCTTCTTCAGATATATAACACATTACTCCGACCGACAAAGAATGAACGTTAGACGCTTTCTGTGTGTGTTTATTTGTGTATTTAAGTGAAAGTAAAGTTTGAATTGCTGTTAATGTAGCATTATTAGCATTTACTGAGGATAAAGAACCATCTTTATGAGTCGACTAAAACGTGTGAAAAATCGATCAACCAGCAATCGTAATTGCTCATAATTGATCAACCTAAGTAGATTACGCTAAATAAGAACCAATCAGGTTAAGCGCATAGTCTAACCACACAAAAAAAAACTGCTCTGTGGAGTCTTTAAGGGGAGGTTTCACCTAAAATTATATTTTTTTTTAACTTTACAAGCTCCAATTTTTTTTTTTTGGGCATGTTTAGGACATCAAAGCATCTATTAAAAAATGCTGAATCATTGGAAAATAATTATATTCAGTCCTAATTTGCATATTGTTACTAAAAATAGAAACTTTTTGTGTGTCAAGATGCACACTTTATTTGCAAAGATAGGACATTGGAATTAAACTTGCACATAGATCACAGCATTTTCAAGACTCCCTTCTAGTTTCATTTTTATGAACTGTCCGAGTGATTTTATATCAATTTTCAAAAATTAGACCTATTTTTCATGATAAAAATAAAGGGTAGAGATACTTTAAAAATTTGCTGATCAAAAAGTTACAAGTTTATACTTTTAAAATTAGCAAGGAATAAGCACTACAGTATGAGATCACAGTGTGCAAAGTGTAAAGCCTTTAGCTTCAAAATATGTTGAGTAATCCTGACATAATGTCATCAAAATTGCTGAAAAACAATATCGTAGAAAATTGCAAAATACAGGGAAAACATGCCTTAAAATTGTCATACTCACATTAGAATCCACCACCTGCAAATCCATTCTCTTTGTTGGTATTCTTATGATCCAGGAAAGATTTTCTGTGCCTGTATTCTGCTTTTTTCATATCATATGATCTTAGGGAAGCAGAGACTCGTGCCGGGTCAAAATCAGAAAATCCTTTGAAGCAGTATTTCCCCAAAAATAGACCAAGATTTTCAAAAATTCCTCTTCTCCCAAGTTCTCCATCATTGAAAACTATCAAAGCATCATAAACTGAAAGTTCTAATCTGTCTCTTCCTACAAATGCTGCTTTGGGACATCTGTTCCAGATCAGATTGTGGAAAGACTCATTAGAGTTCTGTGTTCCTTCATGAAGACATTTTGACAACAAGAAGTCTGAAGACAATTCATCAAAGACAGGCTGAATTTCTTTAATGACAAATTTAGGCAGCCTGTTTTTGTTAGCCTTGTTTAAATCCTTTGGGCACCAATCTCCATGATCTCCAGCACGATGCTTGAGAATGCCATTTATGCTTTCTTTCATATTGAAAATTGAACCAATATTTCCTCTAATTACGGCACCGTAATGACCTTGTATTATCATAATAGCACTCTTTGTTAACCTTCCAAAATTTCCAATACCCTTATACTTTTTCCCATCTTCTTCATACTGCTTGCCTTTACATTCTGCAACTTTATCAAGGAGACGTCGTCCTATTCGTTTCTGAACATGGCCGCAGCATTCTAATTTTTCGATTTGAAGTCCAGGATACATTTGTGGCTTTGCCTCGGCAACAGATGTAAAACTTTTTGAATTGTGGCAGAGATTTATGATTAATAACTTTCTATATCTTTTCTTTATTCTACACTTGTCTTTTACCTTTCTTTCGCTCTTTTACCTTTTTTCGCATACGCTCGATTGGTATTACCTTTCTTTTGCATACGTTCGATTGGTACTTTTTCCCCCCATATTGTAACCTTTCTCATTCTTCTATTTAGCAAGCATTTAATTGCTGTTCGCTATCTTTCTTTGATGTGAGTTTGCCAGCAGACCTGATTAGCATATGTGAGTCGGTTTCATTTAATTTTGAACGTCAGAGATCGAGTAATCGTTGTAAGAGATTAGGTGGAGAACCAGAGGTGAGAAAAATTTTATTACTCCCCCTTGGAAATCTGTTCGCCTGTGAGTTAATTATTCACGGTGAAAGAATTTGAGATGAAAGACGGGCTTCGCTTGGTGACCACGTCTAGAAGTAATAAAGTAATTAAACACGGTCTGGTCAAATTTCGATTTGCCTGAGTTCTGGTTCGGCTAGTGGGTAGATTTTTTTTCATCTTGGAATCTGAACAGATAATTTACTGTAGGGGTTATGTCTGGTTTTTCGGTGGATTATTAACTTATTTCCTTTCATCAGAGAGATATATATACCACAGAAATCTAACTCAAATTCATTCAGACTCCGCAGTTTCTCTAGACATATCTAGCGGCGTTTCTAGATTACTTTATTAAGTAAAATCTCAGTTTGCGTTGGAGAATAGTCTTAAGAAGTTTTGTTTGGAGGTAATATATATTGACTAGTATTGTCGATTGATAGAATTGTTAGTTCGAATTATATCTCCACTAGATTTTTGTGCCGAAGTGATTTTCTAGAATAGGTCCGTCATTTGATCTCTAAGTTTTACTGTGTTACAGTGGATAGCAGAATAAATAATAATTTCTAGCTAAACTATAATATAAATTTTATTCAATGCTAGTAACCAGTCAGAGAATAATTTAACTAATTGGTAAATGCACTGATTCATCATTGAGTATTGACGAGATACGTATGTATTTCTAATTCATGATGATTGTTTTTTAAATGACTAGAATTTATTTCACGGGAGTTTTAAACGATAAAACAAGTCATAAGCTTGTAGTTTATAATTTAAGTTAAATGACCAAAGTGAACATATTCTATTTACGCGTAGGATTGTGTATACTATTAGGGTTGAGTATTTATGTTTTTCTCCTCTTTATACAGTATCTGGGTCAAACCCTAAACCTACCAGCGGTTTTTCCATGAGCGTATGAGAATAACCATAGTAAAGAACATTTGTACTTAATCGTTGGGTTTTCAAGGTAAACCTGTCTGGCATTGTGTGTGCAACCAGAAGGAGACAGAGTACCGACCTAAAAGACATTAATACTAAATGCTGTAACTGGGCCTATCGAGCCAGATTATATTTCTTTCCTAAATCTCATTTACATTCAGCCTATATGGCAATTTACAAACTTTAACATTTCCGACGGTTTGATCATTTGTGGTCTATCCAAGAAGTTTATACTGAGAGAAGTTACCAACCTGACATTTCTGAAGTACTGGAAATCTCAAGAATTCTGACACTGTGAGTCCTGTGGCATCTCTTACCTGAACTGATTTCTAGCGACATAAACAGTAATCCTAAAATATAAACAGTGAAGATAACGCTCCCCGGAGTCTTGGAATTAACCGGTCACTGTAGAGCTGGGGTTGTCTTTGCTAATAGAACACTGGATGTGCTGTGAGTGTGTGTCCTATGATTGCGCCAGAAGGTGAAAAGCCAAGTTTGTAGGTAAGAACGAAAGCCAGTGGCCACTGTTGAATGAGTAGAACGAAAGCAGACACGAGTGATTCTTTCATTGTATAATTCTGACACCCAATTTGTATATTTTGTTATGCAAGTATTTCTAATGCTGTTTTCTCTTATAATAGATTAAGGTATCGACTCTGTTCTTAACGATAGAGGGAAATCCTAGACCATAGCGTCTAAATCTGTGACTCTTTGGGTGCTATAACTTTCTTCTAACGGGATCGTGGGCTCAACAGAGGGGGAAAGGATTACACCTATGGGTCTATTCTTTTAGTAATTCATTAACTTATGTGTATGTATATTTATATGTGATTGATATTCTAAATTTATGCTTGTGGAGAATTCTTATGATAAATAAAATTTACATAAACTTATTCAAGTGTGTCGGTCAGCTCGTCCCAAAATAGCTATATTCCATTAATATAGTTTTTCACGTCTGTGCGTCGAACTGTCGTCACTTATGTGTGTGTGTATGTGAGTGGTGCTATATATATATATATATATATATATATATATATATATATATATATATATATATATATATATATTCTATTAGACTGTCTGACAAACTAAGTTCTGTTGTAGAGATAGGCTGAAAGAGACAGGCTTCTCGATTTCAGGGACAGATTCTAACTAGTTTCCACCATCTCACTCGTGAAAATCTATTTTCTTTACGTTACCTCTCACTGAGTTATCACCTGTTCTATTCCATTCAGAAGGGACCAACCCAAGTCTTAATTCCCCTATCACTAATCTACGACATGAATCCCCATCTCCACGATATTTTAAATATTTCAAACCATATTTTTCCTCAGATCTTCTAAAAACATTAATCATTCAATTTGATTCCATCAGTCCAGAGACACCCTCATGATTTGTTTGGCATGATTTTTGACCTGTCATCCACACTGCAAATTTTTCATCGGTTTTGTATTTATTTCTAGCCTTACTGCAAGCATCACAGTAATTGGACAAAACGTCTACATCAACTTCTTGCTGCTCTCACTGGGTTCACAAACAGAACTGTTGCTATGCCATTTTTACTTGAGAAGCCTCTTCGTTGCCAGGTGCCATCACATGACACAGTAACTTCATTTGTCTTAACATCTTTTTTTTTTTTTTTTCGTAGGTATACGCGCTAGCGTAGTGGGTTACAACACCGCTCTGGCGACCGGGTGATTCAGGATCAAACCCGGGCGACGGCATTTGAGGATTTTTCGTCGACCGGGATTTGGACTGGATTAACTCGAGACCTGGCGAGGACATTTGAAGGAGTGTCGTCGACCAGGGATTGGCGGCTCCTGTAATGGGTACCTCCGAAATCGGAGAGTATTTGCCTGAATGGCGAGGGACACCTGTCTCTGTACAAGAAAAAGGGATACTCACGTAAAATCAATGGCAGGTTAGACATAAAATAATAAAATGAGATTTCGCCTCGAGTATTAGCGGGCGTACGAAAAAAAAAAAAAGTCTTAACATCGGATTTTAATTCTCTGACAGCCGACTCCATACTTTCTTCTGCACATCTTTTTGTAGCATGCACAATTTTCCTTTTCAACTCACTGTGTGTTGCTGATGCTACTGGTGGAGGCATATTCATATTTGTCAGAAAACGTTTACTTTTTTCTTTGTTTATTCCTATGCTAAACATTGACATCTCGAACCTTAAATTTGTATTTTCAGCAGATGAAGATAGTTGAAAACTTTCACAACAAAATATACAAGTGAAAGTAAATGAGCTTGACAGGCCATAGTGAGTCTCATTCACTGTGTATAAACACTCTGTAAACTGGTTCTGCTCACTGCTCATAGTGACAGGTGATGTCAAACACTTTGGACATGGGAACTTTTTAACAAACTCCAAGACGCTTTCAATGCTGATAATTCTGTATCCTTCAATAGTTTCAGGATCAGTGTGTTTCACAGCTGTAGAAGTAACACTATTTAATTTGCAGAATGATGCAGATTTGTTTAGAGCTTTACTTTCAGCAGGCTGAGAATGACAGTTTGACGATAGTTCAGTTGTCTGACATATGGCTGTGACTTTCGGTTGTTTAAGAGAACCAGAATACCTGTTACCTCTAAATTTCTTCTTAAGGGGCCTATCCTTCCTTTTTACCTGATGCTGTTGATTCATTAACACAATCCATTTTATTAAATACGAAATCACTATAAATCTGACAGTAATCTCGCAAATTTGATTTCGCAATGCTACAGGAAGCATGTAAGATGTAAACATTCCAGCCAATGTAAGCTTGATTCTGATTGGTTGAAGCTGGCGATTGTTGACCCTCATGAGAAGTTTCAGCCAATGAAATAATATTTTATATTAAGGTTCATAACTGTTAAAAATGTCAATCTAATGCCCTGGCTGGACTAAATACCGAAACAATTATTAAAATATGTTAATAAATAAAAAAAAGTTATAACAAAATACATTTTTTGCATATATAATTAGCTGATTTGTGGCTGAACATACGTAAATGAAAAATTAATTTAAAATATTTTTAAGCTACAAACTGCAATAAAAAACATAGCATTCGGTAGAAAAATGGTGACACTAAACTGTAGCATCAATATTGTTAAAATGATAATTTTTAAACAAAATGCCAAAATATGGGTGAATGATAGAGACATGAACTTAAATAGTGAAACAGAATGCCAGTGTTCGACGAACGCTTTCCCGCACTTATGCGGATGAAACATACGAAAGTCGTAAGAGTGATTACGATCTCCCGTTCGATGCTCGCCACTGTTCAGGATGAAGGGTCGAAGGCGGCTGGACGTGAAAGAACGAGAGTTCTTCGAGCGACCGGGGTCACAGAAACAAGCCGCTTGGTACATAGAGACTTCTTCGGCAAGAAATACAGCTGAAAAACTTAGAGGAGCAAAGAGTTAATTGTTTTCCTCCACACATCAAAAGACCAGGGCACTTTTAACTTCCCTGAATGCCAACATGAAAGGATCGTTAGACATCAAGCCGCTCTGCACGTTCAAAGAGGTGTGTCTAAACTGGACTCTAGCATGATTGACAGAATCGGAGAGATAATAGGAGCTGTTAAAATTTTTAAAAATGACAGAATATGTGGGCGGTAACATGAAATAGGAAAATAACAGACAGGTTAACTTCAGACAATTCTAACCATATGTGACGGTGTGGCCAAAAGGTGTAATTTTAGACTGAGTAATTAGTTGTCGATCTAGTCTACGGTGTATATTTGTGCTCATGCTGGAATTCTCACACGGGAATGGGCGATCTAAACGAAACACACCTTCGCAATCCGTGAAGAAGACAGACGTGTGAGACGCAGAAGATGTAATGGGAGACAGCACTCGGTTGTTAGACATCCTGGCGCTGTCTGATAACACACCTTGTTGAGCACGAAACCGTAAGAAGTGTGGCTCGGGCAAGAGATATCGAGGGAATGCAACCTAGTGGGCGGACCTTAAGTTGTGTCGATAAGGAAGATAAACCTTACCAAAATGTGTTCTCATGTCATCCAAACTGAGCATAGGACTCCTGAGTTGCTCCCTAGAGGTATGGGTGGAGCTTTCCCTGACATTTTGACGTGGCTATCATGTGGTAAAGGGGTGGAGATGTAGATTTAAACTGAAACAGTGAGAGGCTTGGGTCAGAGCTGAGAAGTAGCCAGATTGTCTTCTTGTGCAAAACGCCCTCGTACAATAACCAAGTGAGGTTTGGGCTTTTGCATAGTTGCGTCTGTGCTAAGAAAACTAACAACATTGAGGTATGCTTGCATATAAGTACATTTTATAATACTTAACATAAAGTAATATTAGATGTTTCAGGTTTAGAAGTTAATGCTTTTTAGCGTTTGTCTACCTATAGTTTGATAGAAGCTGATTGGCGATTTATTTGTTTTTAAGTGTAATGTTACGTGAGACTGTGTGTTAAATGTGTAAAGTATTAAGTGCATTTATAAGAGGAATTCTAATGTCGCACTGCGCTGTAGGTTCAACCAAGCTGGACTGGTCTGTGTGGGTAGGGGTCAGACAAAAGCTGGTACCCTGGTCCTCCAGGTTGGGGGTTTTAGCATAGGGCTGACACCCCTGTCTATGTAAAAAAAATAATGAAGTTACGGAAACAACATCAAATGAACAGACTTTGCTGCGGGATGGACATTCGGAGTCTGTGGCTCGTATGACTGTCAGTGGTGAAAGCCGAAAGGAAGCCACTGACATGAAAACGGATGTCCTGACCGCAAAACAGGATACAAGAATAGGATTTTGGAATGTCAGGACAATGTACGAGACAGGTAAACTAAGATAGGTCACGGCAGAAATGAGAAACTATAGGTTACACATCCTGGGGATAAGCGAGAGCAGATGGACAGGGGCAGGAAAAGTTAAAACAGCAACAGGAGAAACAGTACTTTAGTCTGGAAGAGAGGATGGACAGCACAGTGAAGGCGTAGCCATTATTCTACAGTGTGGTGAAGTGGGATGTTATAAATACTTATAGGGAACTTAGTGTACTGACTGAGATCAGCTGTGAAGGTATCTATATCTATTAAGAGTAGTGTATTATAGATAACCTTACTTGCTACCACATATCTATATATCTCAGTCAGAATTATTCTGGAATAGTGTGATGCTACGTTATGTGTCTAGGGTATGAGTATGGTGAAGTGTAAGTCACAACAACAGACAGATAAACAATTTAATTTAATCCACTACTCTTGACAACACTGTGACACTCACATACATATAACACTCTACAAAGATATCTTAAAAGAGTCACTGATAAACTTTCAAATAACAATATGTATTCATTACTGGCATGAATGAATATGTGTCCTGATTCAACTACAAGGGAACCAGGAATCACAATCAATTTAAATTACAAGTTATGTACAGAATGTATTTAATATGAATATTGTAGTGACATATATTATTACAAATGTTCTATGTGTGTCAGTTGTGTAGTAGTAAAATGAGGTAATACTGGTTTTGTTTTGTTCAAGCTCTGTTGGTATTTGTCATCATGACTTCAATAGTTTGTCTTTAGGGACCAGTATTGGAGATGTTCACAGTTCCTGATTTTAAGACAAGT